>CM061753.1:310182899-310716176 GCA_030979885.1 Lolium multiflorum
CCACGATGTTTCTTTTTCCAGAAAGAACTATGTGGCGCTTTGGCTCATCGTTTGATGTATTTGTTTCCTTATGTTTCCTTTTTCTTGGTTTGCTAGACATATCCTTCACATAGAAAGTTCTTGTGCTCACCGATATACGGAGCCACCATGGTGGAACTTTGTAGAAATTGTTGAGATCCTTTGTTGTCATGCCGTACCTTGTCTACCTGAACCCAGCCTCCTGTTTTGTTGACCCATTTGCACCTAAACCAAGGGACCTTAAAAGAAGGTCCATAGTCAAGTTCATATATCCTCTATGTAACCATAATATGTGTCATTTGGGCCTTCATTCATTATTGCATCAAATCGGACACCACTATTTTGGTTGGTGCTCTTTTTATCTTGGGCGATTGTGCAAAATGTATTCCCATTTATCTCGTACCCTTGGAAAGTAACTACAGTCGAAGATGGTTGGGACAGCAAGTACATTTGATCTTCAATATCTTTGTTATTCAAGGAGATGTTTTGCAACCAACCGCCCCCGAAAGTCGACATGTGTTCACGTCTAATCAAATCGTTCGACTCCCGGGTTCTGGGAGCGTTGAAAGTTCTTGTGGTCACCGATATATATGGAGCCACCAATGTGGAACTTTGTAGAACTGTGTATTGCTTGAGTGCAAGAAATCCCGTCCCTACATATCATTGATTTCCTTCCTAGCGTGCCTTTTCCACTTAGTCTCCCTTCATGCCGCGATTCAGGAACCCCAATCGGCTTAAGGTCAGGAATAAAGTCAACACAGATCAATGACCTCCTCAGTTCCGTAGCCCTTCGAGATACTTCCTTCCGGCCTACGCGGTTATGAACATATTTCTTTAAGACTCCCATGAACCTCTCGAAAGGGAACATATTGTGTAGAAATACAGGACCGAGAATTCTAATCTCTTCAACTAGGTGAACGAGGAGGTGTGTCATAATATTGAAGAAGGATGGTGGGAACATCAGCTCAAAACTAACGAGACATTGGACCACATCATTCTGCAACCTCGGTAGAATTTCTGGATTTATTACCTTCCGAGAAATTGCATTGAGGAATGCACATAGCTTCACAATGGGCGGTCGAACATTTTCCGGTAGAAGCCCCTCAATGCAATGAAGCACTGCATGTCATTATCACGTGTGATTCATGAGACTTCAGGTTCTGGAATTTTTTTCTCTGCCATATTTATTATTCCCTTTATATTGGAGGAGAAGCCAGACGGGACCTTGATACTGCTCAGACATTCAAAAAATATTTCCTTCTCTGCTTTTGTAAGAGCGTAGCTGGAGAAATGACGTCCTTCAACTCTCTCATGCAGCTTTTTGGGGTCTTTCCAACGTTGCTGGTCCTCCTCCCGTGCTTACGGGTGTATCTTTGTCTTCCGTACACGCCAGAAAGCCTAGCAGGTTCACGCAAAGATTCTTCGTCACGTGCATCACATCGATTGAAGAGCGGACCTCTACGTTTTCAATATTCTAGCTCCCAAAAATAGATTTCTTCTTCCACATGGCGACGTGCCCGTCAGCTCATTCTCAAATTCCATTCCACTTGAGTTCTTTTCCAATTGTCCATCTAGATTCTTGACCATACCAAATATATAAACACCATCACGATGGGGAGGCATCCTCCGGTGATCGCCTCACCGTTGCAATGCTTGCCTTTCTTTCTTACGGGATGGGTAGTCCTAAAAATCGACGATGCCCCCGGGTACCCGACCTTCGGCCTTTTTTTCAAATAATCACCTTGACTCATATAGCAGTGCGTGCATGCATTTATCCCTTGTTTGACGTCACGAAATGTTGCAAGAGCAGGCCGAGTCATTGATAGTTCTGGCAGCGCTCTTAAGTCATTCTCACCAACGCATGCTGCCGTCCCACACACGTCACACACTAGGGACCACGGTTGTAAAGTTCTTCGACTAATGACAGTACACATCAATGTAGTTTCGGGTTGCTGGGCCTTGTATGAGCAGCATCATAATGAACTTCCGCTTTATGCACAACAAAGGAGGAAGGTTATATATACAAAGAGTCACGGGCCAGGTGCTATGGGTGCCTCTACTCCTCAAAAGGATTCATGCCATACGTACTTAGACCAAACCTTAAGTTCCTTGCATCCTGGGCAACCTAAAGGTACTCCCTCTATCGATTTTCTCCATTGGGAGCCATCATCAGGGTGCCTCAACATCATCTTTCTTACGGTCTTCTTTGTGCCATGGCAACAACCTAGCATGCTCTTTATTTATGAACAAGCGTTTAGGGTGGTATTATAGGAGCATACCACACCCTGGGCAGGAACCCTCTTCCTGGGCGCTGCCCTCAACATCACCGTCATCTCGTACGATCTTGCCGCAATGCGGTGCACACCGGACATGCATCCAAATTCTCGTAGTCACCACGGTAGAGGATGCGTCATTAATGCATGCATGTATCTTTTGCACATCTAATCCTAGGGAAGACAATCTTCTTCGCTTAGTACGTCTGGCGGGCACGTTACCCCTTGGACTTCCTCTTAATTATTGTCGGCAACTTTCCAAATCCTGAGTCGGTGACACCGTTCTCTGCCTTCCATTGCAACAATTCCAAGTGTGCTGCCTAGCTTTTATGGCCATCTTCGCAAGTTGGGTATAACAATTTGTTGTGATCTTCTATCATCTTGTCAAAGGCCAACCTTTCCTTTTCAGTTTCACATTCTCTCCTTGCATCAGCAATGGCCCGACCAAGATCATCATCAGCAGGTGCCTCTTGATCTTCTACTTCATTGTCTTCATTGCCTTCTGCAGTATCATCGTATTCAGGGAAATTGGGATAACCGTCATCATCCTCTTCCTCTTCTTCATTGTCTTCCATCATAACCCCTCTTTCTCCGTGCTTCGTCCAACAATAGTAACTGGGCATGAAACCGGATCGCAGAATGTGGCTGTGAATGAGCCTCGAGTGAGCGTAATTTACGGTATTCTTGCAGTTGACACATGGACAATACATGAAGCCACCATGTTTGTTTGCCTCCGCCACGGCCATAAAATTATCCAGGCCCTAAGTGAACTCGTCAAACCGTCGGTCAATGTACATCCATTGCCGATTCATGTGCATGATATAATTAAGCTGATCAAAACCATTACAGAACATCACGATGTATATATACACATGCATTTTATCAATTACAGATGAAAAGGATAAAGTTGTTAACCTCGATGAAGAAGAAAAAAGCAAGTTAAGTGTGGCTTGATTTGTGTAAACTCAAGTGGCAAATCCTCTGAAGCATTTTATCGAACACCTCTTGTGCATGTGAAGAAGAGAGGAGAGCAATACACCCCTCTTGTGAAGAAAGTGAAAAAATGGCAAGTGTGGCTCACACTTGGGCAGGGGCAAGGTTATATAGCCGATTTGGGATTTTGTCCCGGTTTGTATTACAAACCGGGTCCAGAGGGGGGCCTTTGGACCCGGTTTGTACTACAAACCGGGACTAAAGGGGCGACACGGCCTGCCGCGCCTGCCACCGACCCTTTAGTCCCGGTTTGTATTACAAACCGGGTCCAAAGGCCACTACCGGACAGGCTCTGAGCTAGTGGGGTCGCCCTGGGCAAAACGAACCGGGACCAATGCCCCCCATTGGTCCCGGTTTGGTTCTACACTGGGACATTTGCTTGTGACCAAAGGCCTCTTCTCCACTAGTGGCAGTTGACTATGTTTTTGTCATGTCATCTACAGTCTACTTATAGTTAGGGCATCTCCAGCGGCGCGACGGCAACGGACGCTGAGCGACCGTTTGCGTCCGCCGTGACTGGAAATGTGTCTGGGCCCTGCTCCAGCGGGCGACGCAAAGTGACCGGCCCGTCCGCGGCGACGCAAACCTGGCCCAAATATGCGCCAGCTTTGCGTCTCCGCGGACGCTGCATGGTCGCGTCGAGTGTCCTCCTTTTCCTACCCGGTCCCGCAAGTCAGGGACAGCGAAATCGACCGTTTCGATTTGCTTCTTTTCCCCTTGTTTGCTGCCCTAGTGCGACGCCACCACCCCAACCCCAGCCACCGCCGCCGCAGCGCCGCAGTACTCGCCGTCGGCTCGGTTGTCGCCGCGCGGGAGAGCAGGATCGTACTCGGGATTGGCTCCGGCGCGCCAGCTGTTTTCAGGGCCAAACGTTGCCGGTTGCGCCGTCCTTCCGCGCCGCCCACGACCTGTTCGGTCAATTGCGCTGGTAGGTTTCTTCTCCTGTTTTCGGCGCAATTGTGCCCGGCCATTGATCCACATTTTGTACCCACGCAGATGGACATGTGGCAGATGCTGCAGAAGTACCACGAGGAGGTCATTGACTCCTCTTCCGATGATGAGTCCGATCAGTCGACGCAAACATTGGCAACTACTACGGCCTCCATGATCCACGAGTTCACTTCAAATGAGGGGCTGGTGCACCGGGGCTCTGTCAAGGGCCGCTTAAAAAACCTGCCACGCAACAGAGTGCAGGGGCAGCTCCGGCTCCACAAGGACTACTTCCACCTCATCGATCCGTTGTTCAAAGAAAAAATGTTCCGGCGCCGGTACAGGATGTCAAGGGAGCTGTTCTTAGTCATTCTCCGGGGCGTCAGAGACTACGACCCTTACTTCCAATGCAGGCCCGATGCAACAGGTGCGCTAGGCTTCACCTCCTACCAAAAATGCTTCGCCGCTATTTGCATGCTATCATATGGAATGGCTGCTGATATATTCGATGAGTATCTTCGAATGGGTGAGAGCACCTGCCTTGAGTCCATGTACCGGTTTTGCCGAGCCGTGATTGCCGTGTTCGGACATTATTACTGTAGGGAGCCAACTGTTGAGGATACAAGGCGGATGTTGTCTATCAACGAGTCTAGAGGATTTCCAGGAATGATTGGCAGCATAGATTGCATGCACTGTGAGTGGAAGAACTGTCCATTTGAATGGTAGGGTCAGTACAACGGGCATGCGGAGGGACAAACTGTCATTCTTGAAGCTGTCATATCTAGAGATTTATGGATTTGGCATTCATTCTTTGGCATGGCCGGTTCCAACAATGACATCAATGTGTTGCACCGATCACCGGTTTTCAACCGGCTCATGCAAGGCAAAGATCCCCGGGTGAGTTATGAGATCAATGGAAATGAATATGACAAGCCATATTATCTTGCTGATGGCATCTACCCTAACTCGGCCACACTGGTGAAGACTGTCCGTAATCCAAACTCCGAGAAGACGAGCAGGTTTGCCAAGATGCAAGAGGCTTGCAGGAAAGATGTGGAGCATGGACTTGGTGTGCTCCAAGCTCGGTGGGAAATTGTTCGTCACCCGACAAGAACATGGTCGCTGAAGACCATGCATGAGGTGATGACATGCTGCGTGATCATGCACAACATGATCGTTGAGAACGAGCGTCCTGATGGCCACAATGAGAACCACTGTGACTTCCAGGGTGAGCTAGTTGCGCCACTCACTGGGGCTTTATCTTGGGAGAACTATATGCATATGAATATAGAAATCACTGACGAGAACGTCCACAAACGGCTGCAGACGGATCTGATTGAGCATCAGTGGGCATTGGCTGGCCATGAAGACCATGCCTAGAGGAATACCATCTTATTTTCATGTAGACTTTTTAAAATTTGGATGTAATAAGAACTATGACTTCGATGAATCTCTTGCATCTTGTTGTTTTCAAACTTCATATTTCATGCGGACGCAGAAATGCGTCGGCCCGCTGGAGGCACCCCCAGGCGCAAACGGACGCGCGGACAAAAACGGTCTATCTCGCGTCCACCGCCCGACGCAAACGGACGCTCGCGCGATTTGCGTCGCGCTGCTGGAGATGCCCTTAGCCCATACAATAGTTTGATACTAGTCACTAGTAGCAGGGTCGAGCCGGCAAAATCCGGGGCCCTGTGCTAAACTCTAAAGTGGGGCCCATATCTTACAAAAAAATTCGAACTATTCAACAAATATATGTCTTACTATCTTATACGGAAATTGGATATAAATTAAGAACCATATCTATTACACTCCAAGTTTCATAATGTTTATTTGAACAATATCATTCTTTTAAGGTTCTTCGAGATTTTTTTTCGATATGGGAGCATCGCTCCGGCCTCTGCATCAATAGATGCACACAGCCATGTCTTTTATTAAAAGAACGAAGTTTAAAATAGTGTACTTATTACAATCATATGGAATCTAAGGCTGTAACAATAAACAGCCACACAAAGATGAACAGTAAACAAAATCTATCCATCTTCAATCTTGAATCCTTCTAGTGTGCCGCCATCTAGTAGCCTGGAAATAGCAATCCCGTGCGACCGTCAAGATTCGGTTGCATCCAATAGCCATAGTATCCCGCTGGTCCTCCGGAAGAAGATACGCCCAAAGTTGAATCCAATGCGCCGCACGAATAATAACCTGCAAAAAATTGGTTCCCTTTTGTTTATTAAACACAATATCATTTCTACTTGTCCATATAGACCAACAAATCGCTGAGATTCCAATACGAATATGTTCCTTATCATTCTTTTTCACTCCATTCAACCAATTACCAAACATATTCGTGATATTAGCAGGGGGAGGAATGTTATAAGCAAAATATACCATTCTCCAGATTAATTTTGCAAATGGACAAGATAGAAACAAGTGATCAATGGTCTCATTATTATCACAGAAACAACAATTTTGATTACCCGTCCACTTCCTCTTAATTAGATTATCCTTAGTAAGCAACACTTTATTACTAAGAAACCACATAAATATCTTTATCTTGAGGGGTATTTTAATCTTCCAAAGGTATTTTCTCAGAAATCTAGTATGGCCATTCATAAGGTCAAGGTACATGGATTTAACTGAAAATAAACCCGACTCTGTTAACTTCCATACAAACTGGTCTTTATCATTATGTACCATCATTAGTCGTTCACATAGGTGTATCCACAAATTCCACTTATGTTCATTAAGATATCTCCTAAAATCAATATTAATAGGGGATTGATTCAACACCGTAGATACCAACACATTTTTCCTTTGGACAATATTATAAAGAGACGGATATTGTTGAGCTAAGGACACTTCGCCCAACCAAACATCCTCCCAAAACCGAACCGTCATCCCATTCCCAATTTTAAATTCACCCCTCTTAAAGAACTCATCTTTTACTCCCATCAACCCCTTCCAAAAGGGTGAATCAGTAGGTTTCGCCTCCACCTGAGCCAGCGTTTTATTTTTAATATATTTGTTATGCAACAATTGCTGCCAAACAAGGTTCTTCGAGATAAAATCTACAATGATATCTTCATAATCAATCTTCTCCAACACTTCACTCTCGAGTGATATTGTCGCCAAATCATTGAGTCTTTGTTGTGCCATCGTAGTACGCATATATGACTTCAATAGCTTCAATTTAGAAAAGCTCCGTTCTGCTGATGCAACAGTCACAGGAATGGTCAACAAAATTCTATATGCAATACTTGCATTGGGAAAACAATCATGCCGCTTCAGATAATTCAGAACTTCAACAGGCCTCATATTTTCATTTGGAATGAATTCTTGAAGAAACTTCAACTCAACATACAGATCCTTGGCATCAATGTCAGATTTTTTTATCTTTGGTAAGAGCAGCCTCAAGATTCTCACAAGAAGATTTCAAACTATCATTATCCAATGACTGCAATTTTTCAGAGGTAAATAAGAAACCAAAGATTTTCTGGTAGCCCTTATATTGTTCAAATCTATCTGTGATTGAGGAAATTGCTTGATCAACAAGAGGAATAAAATAGTTAAATCGAAATGATTCCTCCGCAGACTGTGTGGCAACATTTGTGTCTTCTGGGTTCTCATCAAACTGTTTCTTTCTTTTAATTTCTCGCCTTTCACGAAATTTTGCATAAACTCAAGTGCAATATCTTTGGCTATCTCCAATGCCTTTACGTAACCAGTTCCCTGTACCCCTCGAAGAAAATCATAAGCCCTTGCACTTTTTCAATAGCAACATCAATAAGCATATCCTTGGTTTGCAAGTTTTTGCTTACTAAATTAACAACAAGCAATACATCATACCAAATGACTATTGTCACTATAAATTCATAGTCTCCAAGTTCATTTTTTGCGAAACCTAAAGCCTCACCGCTTGTCTTTGGATCTTTATCAGTTTCAGAAACCTGGAACAAATTAAAGAAGGGAAATAAATGTTATTGTCGGATGTAGCCAAAGCCGAAAGAAACTACACCATTAACCAATAAAATATTGTATACCTGAAGTAGAGCCTCTCGAATGTCTACGCATTGAAATCTGATAGATTTGACACTTTCAACACGACTCTCCTAACGAGTAGCTGACACTGACTTGAGAGTCCATCCTGATATGTTATCTTTCAGAATATGCCATTTCTTAGTAGAATTAGCAAAATTTGTATAGATGCGTTGGATGATTCCAAAGAAGTCCTTAGCTCTACCAGGAGTTTTGGCCATATCACAAAGTGTCAAATTAAGGCTATGGCAACCACAAGCAGAATAGAAAGCTCTAGGATTTACATTCAACAGTTTCCTTTGTACCCCTTCATGTTTTCCTTTCATATTTGACCCATTATCATAACCTTGTACTCGCACATCATTTATATCTAGATCAAGAAGCTTTAATTCATTCTCTAGCACATCAAAACGTCCTTGCCTAGTTGTATCATTTACATCCAGAAATCCTAGAAATGATTCTTCTATGCAAACATGACTTGAAGATAAATCCACATATCTTATAATTAAAGACAATTGCTCATGGTGACTTGCATCAGGGGTACAATGTACAATCAAGTATGACAGAGAAATACTTTGACCTCTTTATTTTCTGAACAAGTTCAGCCCTAATAGAAGAAGAAAGCAAGTGTAGCAACTCATTCTGAATCTTGTAATCAAGATAATGTGCATGAGTTTCTTCATTTGTAATATGCCGAACATGCTCCTGAATAACAGGGTCAAATTCAGCCAACATCTCTATCAAACCCAAGAAATTACCATTGCTATCTTCATAGAGTTTCCTAACTGACCTTTTCTATGCCCTTTTGTAAACAATTTACAGCCAAAGAAAAAGACTCTATCAAGTTCCTTAGAATAGACAAGCCAATCTCTATCACAATGCTCTCCATTTGATAGAAGTCTGGTATAGTATACTGCAGAAAACCTTCTCTTAAATCTATCCTTCCGACCTTTTTTAATTGATAAGTCTCTTCTTGGACCCCTCTGTGCTAAAATATCAATCAGTTTACAATCAAGAGAATTCCAAGATCTTGGATCAAAAATATTCGGTGAAGTGCTGAAGTTAACATCAATATCATCTTCCTCTACCTCAACATTATTTTATATCTTTGTCTGATCATCTGCATCATTGTTGTAAGGAATAATATCCAGTGCAAGCGTTGCAGGACCAACTGAGTGATTGTCGGAAGACATTTTAGTTTCTTTTATAATAAATTTCTCCATAGCCCCCTTTTGAGATTGAATCAGAGTTTGTTCCTTCTCTTTTCTCTTGCGCTCTTTGGCACAAGAATTGCTCCCCATTGGTTCTAAAACAATTTACATAGAAACATTTAAATAATAAATCAAAAACCAGCCGCATACTGCAACGGTGTTGATGAGCGATCAGGATGAGAAAAGTCGAATTACCTCGTCTAGTAGCTCGTCGTCTGTTGTCGCGGCGTTGCGGGATCAAGGAGATGTCGCTGGCTTCCCAATTCTTAGATGAATCACCCTACTTCTTGGATGGATCGATCGGAAATTTGGAACAGCTGAGAGCTGAGGACTAAAGAGGCGAACATGCGAATCTCCGCGTCGGCGTTGCGTCGCTTCGTAAGGAGAGGAGTCGAGGACGGTTCAGGAGTCAAGACGTCATGGCGTTCCGAGGTGAGGCACGATTCATGAAGAGTCTATTCGCGTACGCGTCTTGGCCTCTAGGTCCGGCTAGCATAGCGTTCGGTGATCCAATTCCAACCCAAGCGGCAAAGCCCAAATAACTTTCCTTGATCTTTTTTTTTCCTATACACATAAATACATAGGCTACGTAAAAATTTGGGGCCCCTAAAATCCTAGGGCCCTGTGCAGGTCGCACACAGCGCACACATGGCCGTCCGGGCCTGCTAGTAGAAAACATGCCTTTTGTCCAGCACTCTTGGGAGCTTTAGTACCGGTTTAAAAATGAATCGGGATTAATGGGGAGCATTGGTCCTGATTCATCGTAGAAACCCTTTAGTCCCGGTTCGTTTGGACCCTTTAGTCCCGGTTCGGGGTGGCCTCCCGGGCAAAAGCCTTTAGTCTCGGTTGGTATTAACAACCCGGACTAAAGGGTATAGTCCCGGTTCGTTTTACCAACCGGGACTTATGGATTTTTAGGTTTTTTTGCTCCCCACGCGCCTCCACCCCCCTCCTGGATCACTTTTTTTTAGCTCTGTAAAATATAAAAGAAAATGGTAGAAAATTCAAAAAATAATTTTTTTTTCAGATTCCTGTATGTTACGCAACCTACTATTCGGGAAAGTTGACAAATTTGAATTTTGACTTTTTTTGCATAAAAACTTTAGAAAAAGGTAAAATGGCATATCAAAATGATCGTGGAAAAAAGTTATATCCGAATTCACCAGGGTTTACCCGGTTAGCCAATTTTTAGATTCTCAAAATTCCAAATGAAAATATGAAAGAAGGAAGATTTAGTTTTTGCCAGAAAGTCAGAATTTTATATTTTAAAATTTTAAAATTAATAATTGCATCATATTCCTTAACCATGTTAGCCAATTTTTAGTTTCTCAAATTTTCAGGTTTGGCAAAAAAAATTAGAAATTAAAAATACAATTATAATACAAATTTAATATTTAATATTTAAAAGAATTTAAAATTGTAATACAAGAAATTATAATACAATATTATTATATCATTAGTTTTGTTTATTAAAAAAATTATTTAGAATTCAAACAATAAAGAAGTGTGACATCGACCAACATGTTAATAGGATTAATATGATACTACTATCAACAACATGCGCGCGAAGCACTTGGAAGGAGGATGGGAAAGGAATTTGGAAGTTAAACGTGCTAGTGCTGGATTAGTGGGAGGATGGGTGACCGAGCGAGAAGTTTGACCATGGGTAAATAATTTGACTAGCTAGAGAGTGGGAGTAATCTGTAGTTAGAGACTAACTAAGACTAACTGAAATACTAGAAATTTAGAAAAAATAGAAAAATAGAGGTTAACAAAAATGGATAAAAAATTTAACGAAATAGCCTTTAGTCCCGGTTGGTGTTACAAACAAGGACTAAAGGTCATTTTCCTCGACGCACGCCAGCAGCCCACGTGGCGAGACCTTTAGTCTCGGTTTGTTTTACAACTGGAACTAAATGGGAGAGCCTTTAGTCCTGAATGATTAGTCCCGGTTGCAAATCCGGGACTAAAGGTCCTTATCAACCGGGACTATAGGGCATTTTTCTACTAGTGAGTATGAAGTACTTTTATATGCATATGGCCCACCTTGCAATCTCACAAAGTGTCTAGGAGCACGCGCTACAGCTGGCTATTATCATGTAGCCTGCTTCTCTTCTCTCTCATCCAACTCAGCAAAACTATATTATTTTAAGTCTTATAGCCTGCTAAATGTACCTTATTGTACTTGGTCTAATTCGATCTGGAGGGAGTAGCTTTTTTTTCCTAACAATCAATGTTGAGGCACCATGGATCTTGGTGCCATGCCGGTGGAATGATGGAGAACGTGCCATGATCACTAGTAGAGAAACCCCCCTTTAGTGCCGGTTCTAAAGGGCCTTTAGTACCGGTTTTGGAACCGGTACTAAAGGTGCCTCCACGTGGGCACGGAGGAGCCCGCGGGGCTGGAGACCTTTGATACTGGTTCGTGTTAGTCTCTAACTACACTTAATCTATAGTCAAATTACTTACCCGTGGTCAAAATTCCCGGTCGGTCATCCATCCTCACACTACTCCAACACTAGCACGCTTAACTTCCAAGTTCCTTTCCGTTCCACTTCCAAGTGCTTCGCGCGCATGTTGTCGATAGTAGTATCATATCAATCCTATTAACATATTGGTCGATGTCACATTTCGTTATTGTTTAAATTCCAAATAATTTTTTAATAAACAAAAGTAATGATGTAATAATAATGTTGTCTAAATAAATAAAATTAATTCTTTAATTTGTATTATTTTTAATTATTTTTACATTTTTTAATATTTTTTTGCCAAACCGAAAACCTGAAAATTTGAATATATTATAATTTTCTAAAAGTAATAGTAATATTCTGCGATTCAAAAAAATCTTTTAATTATTAATTTTAATTGTTAAAAAATTAAAAAATATATAAAATTCTAAATTTCTGGAAAAAACTAAAATGTTCCTGCTTTCATATTTTCATTTGGAATTTTGAGAATCTAAAAATTGGCTAACCAAGTAAACCCGGGTGAATTCGGATGTAACATTTCCCACGAACATTTTGATATATTATACGTTTTTTTTCCGACGTTGTATGCAAAAGTTAATGCGGTTTTACCATTTTTCAAACGTTTTTTGCAAAAAAAGTCAAAATATTTTATTTTTTGAATTTTCCATCATTTCCATTTGTATTTTACAAAGCAAAAAAGGCGATCCACGGGGGGTGGAGGTGCGTGGGGAAAACCTTTAGTACCGTTCGACACCTTTAGTACCGCTGTGACACGAACCGGTACTAAAGGGTTTTCCTGGCTGACGCTAACCCTTTAGTACCGTTCGTGTCACGAACCGGTACTAAAGGTCCTTTGGAACCGAAAGTCCGGCGTGGAACCGGTACTAATGCACCCTTTAGTACCGGTTCGTAAGGAAACCGGTACTAAAGGCCTGGATGGAAGCCCCTTTTTCTACTAGTGGATACACAAGATAGAGATTAAAATGCGAGAAGGACGTACCATATCATATCACATTATCCATGCATGTGATGGTAATCCCTTCTTGTATGTGGTATTATGCTTGCTTGCTATCCCTTCTTGTACTTGCTGCTTTCAAAGTTCTTTGAAGTCATGTTTGCAATTTTGTTGTTTTCAGGTTTCAAATGGATAGCTGCATAAGCATATGGGAGTCATGTGAGGAGAACTTGATTCATTCACTACACGTTCTCAACCATATATCTGAACCTTTAAAGTCTTTCTTGTAGTTCTTGGTGGGGTTGCTTCATTTATTGTTTGTGGGATCCGTGTAGAGCCTATAGTGCTCGTTTGATCGTGTGGTTTGAGCTGTGTGTTGGTATTTTGAGGCAATTGATTGGCTTGATTTTATTTGTGTTGGTTCATATTTGGTAACCTTATTTAATTGCATGTCGTGGATCTCCTTTGTTATAGGGGAAACTCTGTCAGATTTCTTCCATGGGCTTGTATCCTTCCGCTTGAGTTGTAGATGTGGTACCATTTAATGTTATTGGTAAGGTGGGGTGTTAAACCGAAATAGGTCAAAAGCTACCGTAATCGTTTTTCTTTATTAAACATTTTTGCTTCTCACAACTCATACTTCCATTAAATGACCTTTTTATTGGTTCATAGATATACTAGCATAGAACTTTCTTATGTGTGTCATCCCATTTGTATGTGATAGAGTTCCAATATTATCAATTTAGATATATTTCTCATTTTCAACTCAAATTGTATTCTACCACATTTTTTGTATATTATATTGATATGTGTAATATTTTTTATAATAAATGGATTTAACCATATCTTTAAGCAAACACAATGTATCACATTGACCAAATGTTAGTTTACACCCTTAATGTTTTATAGTGAATTAAGATGTGTCCCTGCCAATAATATCATTGGATATCTATAGAACTTGGTAGAGTATTCTAGTGGTACAGGTTTAACGAATGAAATGAAAGGATAATAACACGACACATGTTTTGTTGTGTGAAACTATCAAGTTTACATGTAAATAAATACATAATTATACAGGATATGAGCCACCAAACAAAAGTTCATCCTTGAGGATTATCGTCGTGAAGTCAAACTTGTTGGTTGGCTGAAGCGATGCATGTTGTTTGTCTAATATACCCCATTTATCAACGGGTAGATTGTTACACTTGTTCTCTCTTCAGTATCAAAGCCATACCGTTCATAAGATGATCAAATATATAAAATTAAGAAAAAATATATTATATATAATATGGTTTGTTTGATTTTATGTAATTTTCTGTGGATAAAATTGGAAAACATGCCTAAATAGGGTATCCAACTCAGCAATGCAAGTAACTCACGTCTCTCAAAACCACTAGAATAAGTGCCTACAAATGAGTTAAATCATACATAGACCTGGAAGTTGCAGATTTACATCCGGTAAATTTGAAGTTGCGTCGGTGAGCACATGCTCCCGGGTGAAATGCGACATTCAAATTTCATATAATTGGAGAGAATTTGCACTAGTACATGGTCATTTTCTTCAGTGGGTGTAAAGTTGCATGGGAAGAAAAGTTTCCACCATGTAGTAAGAAAACAAGTTTAATCCCAAATAGTTTTGTTCTCTAGATGTAATTGAATCAAGTAATTCTCATGCATGTTGATAGCTCCTCTTATTAGAGTGATGTTTTGGCACATGGGAGCATATGCTCCCTTTATTTTGAAATACATGTTAGACACATTTTAAAATGTTAAAAAATTGAAACAAAAATTTCGCACATACATCTTCATGTGCTATGCGCTCACAAAGTCGTTTCATGAAAAATCGACATGTCATGTGGCGTGTGTAAAAAAGACAAAATTCGGTGCTGAAACAAAGACTTGTCACAAGATAAATTTTCTCTTTTTCGCTTAGACTACAAAAAATACTAATTTTTCGTGAAACTTGACGAATACACATATATTATGGAGACTAGCACAAATGCCCGTGCGTTGCCACGGGTAACGAAAAAATTTACCCACCGGTAAACAATTATTTCAGTCCATAAATATGTGAGTAATATGGTTCCCGTTCATATATGGATGAATATCGACTTTCCCATTCTCCTGTTTTTCTCCTTTGCAGATGTCATGTCTCACGGCTTCTTCTCCCACTCCACCCCCTTCATTTGCCCTTGATTTAGCATTGCCATCGCTTTAAAAGTCTGGCATCTCACATAACCAGATAGAACATCAAATAGTGATGTTAAATTTTGTGACGTACTAACCAAATCTACGTAGGTTCAAATCTACGTAGGTTTAGTCCAGGAGGCAAAACAATAGGAAGTATACAGTCAAATTTGCATTGCTTCACCTTAGTACATCATTAATAAAAGTGGGGAAAAAGAACGGCGTTAACTATATATTGCATTGGACAAATTTCTGGTAACATCAACAGATTTAAAATCCCGAAATTGTGGAATACATGAGTGTTTCTGCAGAATCTTTCATAACAACCAACTAAACAATACTACTCCCTCCGTCACGTTTTAGGTGTCGGAAGTGTAGTTGAACACATTTATTTTTATTTTCACTCTTCCTATTTCGAAAATGCGCCATCGGATCCCCGATCGATCTTAGCCTCGCGCCGACGGAGTCCTGCGCTTGCGCTAGCAGCCTCCCACCGGTGGACTCCCATGCTGCAGCCTCGCGCTGGCGGGCGGCCTCCCGCCCTTGGCGTCGGCGACCTCTCGCGGGCGGGCCAGCATCCTCACGCGCTCCGCCACCGTGTGAGCTCTCCTGTTGCCTCCGCTGCTGGATCTCTCCTCTTGCAGCCGCTGCTGGAGCTCGCCTCCTCCTGCGCCCATGTGTCCGGCTCAAGGAGGCCAGCGCCACCAGGCCAGCTTCACCTCCCACCCTGGCGGCCCCGACCGCACCCTGCTCCCGGCCGGCATCCCTCTCGACATGAAGCCATGGAGGCAAGGCCGATCGCCGTCGCTTCCCCCGCCGGAGCCCCTACTATTTTGATAGTTTGAAGAAACTTATTTTGATATTTTGACTGAGGCAACAATAAAATATCAAATCCTATACATCGACAATCTAGAAGATACAGTACTCCTAGAAGGAAATAAAATACAGTTGTTACTACTGAAATGGAAAAGCACCACAATACAGCTCTATTTGAAAAGCTACAGTACTACAGGACATGGAAAAGGAGTTTGATATTAAAAACTCTGGAAATTATGTGGTGCTATTTATTTTTTTGTTACGAGTGCAAGCAATATCAAACTCTTAATTTCCTGAGCATATCCTGGAAACCTACTGCCATCTCTTTCATATCTTTAATTAGGTGACATTTAAGCTAAAGATATTGCCAATTTCGCGACATCAACTAACTTGTGGGGGAAAAATATGTGCCTCCTACTGCATACGCTATTAAGGTAGATGGTGCCAATTAAATTCATGGCATCAATAAAAATTGTGGAAATTACTGAAGCTAACCATTGACTACAAGAGAGAACATTAATATCGAGTGAACTCTGCAAAGTATTTTGGGTTCATCAACATAGAACAACACATTTTGCATTATTAGATACAGTTCTTACACTGCACATTGAAATAAAACTTAATCAGAAGTAATGCGTGGATCATGGAGGGACTCACCATACAACAGAATGTTTTCAATCAGCCTTCACGGTTGGCAGTTTAATATGTAACAATAGCATTTCATCCAAAAATTGAAGTTAAAAACTACCAATTGTTTCCTCATAGATTTGTTGCAAGATATATCCAACAAAAATGAAAGTGCCATTTTTACCACATCAGGTTTGTCAGCTAGATATTGCATATCACCTGAGTGGTTAGATGCCGGCAACTGTACCATTTCACACTTCATTTCTCCACGAGTTGCCGGCATGGGAAGGACAACACAATCACAACAGATGTTCCACGGCCTCCACCTTTCTCTACCCCTCTTGATTGGATGACATTGTATTAAGCCCCCCGGTTTTTTGATTGATTCCTACCGAGGGTACATAATGCATTAGGATTAAGATTGAACTGAGAGGAGATATACTGAATCTCTACATCTTAGAAATACAGATCCCCATAGTTGATGATAAATGTGTGAAAGGCAATGAAGAAGAACACATAAAAATTACGTATACACACATCCGTACAATAGCCAAGATTATCAGTACAACTTGGTTTTGATAATCCTCGTAACTGACCCGCAGGTCAAATCTGCCGACTGAATTTATTTTTTAGATTAGCATTACACGATGAAGCACAAAACCAAATTAATCTCAATAAACCAAGTGTATGGCTACCGAATGCTACTTTCACTATATAGGACCAGACCAATGGGCACAAAGATGTAGACAAAGAAGTGCAGAAAATTGGATCTGCACATTACCTTCTCGCTTCTCAGGGCCTTTTAGAATTCGCTTTTGTTCCTAGACAAATTCTGAACCAATAAAGCATTCTGGTTCTATGGTGAATCAGAATGGATGCTCGCTGCCGCTGTCCAGGGAGTCATGACGGTCTCGACCATGATGACATGAGCTCCGCCGGGGTGGATTTAGAGCAATTACCTTGGACGAAGAAAATACGGACGATCGCTTGGTTAGTCGCTGTTTGCTCGCGCCAACCCGGAGCGCGCCACAGCGGTATTTCGTCATCGCCGCTCGCTGTAGAACGCACGGGAGCGGCCACGAACACCACCCCTTCGCATCCCCCGCCAACTCCCGTCCGGCCACATCTAGCACGCGTCGTCCCCTCGCGCCACCATCAGCAAAGGGAATCGACGCACAGACGCGCATGTTTGCTCCTCAACAAGGGGCGGCGCGTCGGATCGATCGGATGGAGCATGGGATGACTCAATTTGTTGCTTGATTTACGGAAGGGGGATGCAAGACGATGGAGGAAAATAGACGGCGTTTAGGAAGCTGAAATGAAGTAGAGAAGGGAGAGATATTATTCTGCAGTTACGTTTAAACCTTCCTCGCAAATCTCCACGAAATTAATGCCTCATATTTCTTTAACTTTTTGGAGAAATTGTGTGGTTAAAGTTTACCTTTCCTGTAATTTACTTTCCTTTCTTGTAATTCATGTTTTCCTCATGGTGTGTAATTTCGTTTTCAGATGGTGCGGTGATTGCCTGATGCATTGTTTGATGGTGTGGTGGGAGGGCAAAATGGTCAGATGTAAAATATGTAGGACGAAACATTCGACCGGAGGAAACAGAACCAGTTCCTCCTTTTTATATAGTAGAGATGTACATGTAAACTTTTTTGTCAAAATTTTTTAACACTTGAAAATATGTTTTTATGGTAGAGGGATCATACGCACTCGGGAGCCGAATTGAGTTTCTGCTCTTATAAATATCAAGCAATATTAAACCCGACGGTTCAAAGTACTGATTAATTACAACCCACGACACGAGGGAGCATATGCATCAAGAGCCGAATTGAATTTTCATAGTGTGTTTTCGTTTTCAGCAGCAAGGCGTTGTTATTCTGTTTGTTGATTCGGTGTACTCCTATGTTTTCTTCAGTTACAGTTAGGCCTACAACTACGCTTCTTCTTCTTCAGCGAGCGAGCGACGGGCGGCAAGCGAGATAGCCACGGGTCATACCCTGTACGCCATGCCGACCTCGATGAGGGACGTGTGGGGGATGCCGAGAACGACGGCTGGCCTCCGTGAGTTACGCCGGAGGAACCCGTAAACAACGTTGACGGCGAACTTCTTGACGGCCGACGACGACTCATGCGCGAAGACGCAGGTGTGCCCGACCATGTACGACACCCCGGCCTCCCGCTCCTCCAGCAGCTCCCTCACCTCCGATCTCGTCTCCTCCCTCCTCCACGCCGCGGCCGCCGCCGGCATCTCCTCGAACCGCACCTTCTTGCTGTAGCCTTTGTCATTGCTGATCTCGCAGGAGCCCATGGACGCCAGCGCGTCCACGACGGCCTGGCTGGGCGCGGCTGGTATGACCGACATCTCGCCGGAGACACTGGACGACCGCTCGCCGTCGGCGCCGTCGGCCTGCAGTCGGAGGAACTCGACCACCTTCACCAGCAGCTGGTTCTCGAAGTTGAAGTGGTCCCACCTCCCTTCCTTGTACCCGTACCTTACGACACAGCGGAACAGCCGGTACTCTGGCCGCCCGATCCTGCCCACGAGGAACCGCTCCTCCGGCGGCACCTTGGGCACCGTGAGCGTCTGCAGCGACACGAAGACGAGCACCCGGTGGAACGCCGGGAAGTTGGTGACGAAGTGCGCGAACATGGGCGGCACGCCCGTGGCGCCGGCACCGGAGTCGGAGTAAACGAATCCAACCCCGGGGACGCGCACGAGGCCCATGCTGCCTGAGCCGATGAGGCCGAGGAGGTGGTCCAGGCACACTTTGTTCTGCAGCTCGTACTCCTGCTTCTTCGCCGTGCCGTAGTGCCACGCCGACATGACGAGCAGCGTGGCCAGGGAGAGCAGCAGCGGCAGCCAGCCGCCGTGGGGCACCTTGGCAAGGCACGCCGAGAGGTAGAGGAGCTCCACGGATCCGAAGCCGGCGGCGAAGAGCGCTGCCCACACGACCGATCGGTTCCACACCGTGGTGATCACCAGGAACATCAGGCATGTCGTCGCGAACATCACCAAGATCACGGCGAGGCCGTAGGCGTTCCCGATCATCTCCGTGTCTCGGAAGCCGATGGTGACGGCGAGGCAGAGGGACATGAGGGTCCAGTTCACCTCCGGGATGTAGATCTGGCCGTGGACATGACTGGACGTGTGCACCACCTTGATGCGCGGGAAGCAGCCCAGGGCCCGGCACTGGCTGATGATGGAGAACGTGGCAGAGATGATCGCCTGGCTCCCCACGGCGGTGGCCAGCGTCGCGATGATCAGAACCGGCCAGAACACACGGTCTGAATTTTCAGAACATAAACGAGAGGGGGAAATGTTAGTTGGAAAAAGGTGCTAGCAATTCAGAGTTCAGTCAACTCAAATCAAGAACGTGAAGATAAGTTGTTCGCCGGTAAAACAGTTATGAGTTTACACTCACAAATTCTTAGGCCATGTACAACGCAAATTTCTCAGATGAATACTTATAAAAATAAACCAAACTTTTTGTTTAGCACCTGTGCTTATTAGTTAGGCGTCTGCGCAATACAACTAAACACCAATATTTCGACAAAAAACCGATTTTTCTAAGCACTTATCTAATTATTTTTCATTGTACATGCCCTTAGTTGCAAAAATAATTGAAATTGCAGTCATCTAAAATCGCATGCTGTGGAGTCTCTGATTAGTTTCTAAAAAAAAGAATCTTTCAAGGTGTGCAGTTTTAGAGTGAAGATGATTAGAAGTTGATCCATGGCGCCAAAATGTGTCTTGGATTGAGAAAACAGGGGAGCAACTTACATAGACAATAGAAATTTACTACTATTAGCAACAAGAAAGCAAAGGTAGTATCATCTTGTATATATTTATACGATGTAAACACATTATTAAATGTTGATTACAATACACGAGTAATGATTGTTGCTTTGATCATGGACGGCGGGGCAGGTTTTGTGCTACGTTCCCCTCCAATGCCACATTAATCATGCGACCACAAACATTGCGCAACACGATAGGTTGTTCTCTCAAACCCAGCTAAGAACCCTAAACCAAGCCTCCTCATGTTCGAGGAAACTCATTGCGATAACTAAGAAATACAGTACCATAAAAATACTATTTAAACACATTTTATGACAAGGATTTTTACTACCATAAGTCGGAATGTTAAAAGGAATAATATAGTGTTATGTGCAGATATACAACCTCCGGCGATAGATTTTGTTGGAAGAAGAAGACAAAAGACACTGCAAGGCCAATCACGATATTTTTGCCGAAGTTGATGGAACTTGATAATTTATTTGTCATTCATGTTTGTCATAGTTTTGTTGTTGTAGACGGATCTGTTTGGTCTTAATATTTTAATAGATTATGGTGGGTGCATAGTTAGATGGATATTATAAAGCATTATTCTAATTGTGCATCGAAACACATTATACATTTTTGAGAAAAATTAAGATAATAAAAAAAATTCCGTCAATCAGTCAAAACATTGGCACCTCACCTGGAAGAGCTTTGTAAAAGCTACTTTGGAGATCTTCCCTGTGTTTAGACAAATAAGCAGCCTCACCCATGTAAGCCAGAACTAAGCAAGGATACACAACAATTGTGAACCCAAGCTGCCACGGCAAAGCAATAAAACAAATCACAGTAAAGATTTTTTCAATACTTCGTGAAAAATGATATATCCATAGGTGGGAAAGAATCACTTACCCTCAGTGAAAGCTTTGAGAAATGCCCAAGATCAGCAAACATTGCTTCAGCACCTGAAAATCTATGGCTGTAGTCAAGCCTAATACAGCAACAACAAGTGACTGGTCGCCCAAGATGAAAAGGATAAAATGTGTTAAACCTGTAATGCAGAGAACAATTCCTCCAAGTGAGCTCCATCCATCCTTGCCAGCCTTCCTGAAGAAGTTGTATATGTAATATGGGGACAGAGCACGGACAACACTAGGGTTCCACTTCAAAAGGTTGTAAATCCCAATGCCGCCAATACAAGCGAGCCAGGAAATCAGAATCGGAGCAAACAGGAAACCGACACGGTGTGTTCCATAGTGCTGGAGCGCGAAAAGTCCCACTAGAACGATGCATGCAACTAGCACGGTGTAATCTGTATGACAAGTGCAACGAGAGATGATCAATTGCAGTTTGTGATTCAGATGAATGATTGCAAGGCAACACTGTAAAAGGGAGTAGATAAAATTTGCTGATAGGAAGAGTAAACCTTACAACGTAATTCAGTTAAACAGCTGCTTACTTTCATGTAGCTCTGGGAACTTGATTCTGAGGCCAGAAACAGCTGACAACACTGCAGGAAACCATGTAACCCTGTCAGTTACCATGAAGATGCGATGAGCAAAAGTTCAGTTTCAGGAACATAGTTATGCCTTAGGAGTCTAGGACATACAACTTCTGTAAAATACAATTTCAAGTAAGAACAATGCAGCATAGAAGATATCAGCAAAGTTTCATCATCACCTGACATTGTCGGGGTCAAGACGCCGTCTCCGATGACCATACTGGTGCCCATGAGAACGAAGAGCAGCAGCACGACGCGTAGCGAGTAATGTTTCTCGAAGAATCCCCTGATAATGAGGCTGCTCCTTGACTCCTTGCAGGGCTCGTCCTTGTTGTACGTCGACAAGGAGCCATGGCCGGCGTGCAAGCTGTTCAGCAGGCCCATCCTGGAGCGCCTGCACATCAGCGAGTACAATGCAAACGTCCCACCTGCACAACATATTTTGTTGGACATTAAAAAAACAAAATGCTCGTTAATTAATACCTAGAATGTAAACTGTCACTACCAATTTCACACGTTAAGTTCTTTCAGATGATGGAACAGAGAACTCTCTCGACATGATTCAACAGGAATGTTAGGTTCTGGGATCACCTTCTCCATTGTCGTCAGCACCAAGGACCAGGATGATGTACTTGAGGAGAGGTATGAGGGTGAGGCTCCAGAAGACCAAGGACAGCACGCCGAGGATCTCTTCGTCTTCCTCGTGGAGACGAAGTTTCCCAGAAAATGTATTCTTGTAGACGTACACTGGAGATATGCAGAGGTCGCCGTACACTACACCGAAGCTCTGGTATGCCAGTAGAAGCGTCCCTTTCTGCCATCCCTAGCGCAAACACAGACAGAGACAGATAGAGACGTGACGTGTTTGACTAATTACGACAAAGATGAAGTAAGGACATACGCTGGAATTAACATCATTGGGCAAAAAGGTTGTAGTCTAGAGAAGATTTAAACATGTAGTAGGAACGTAGCTTCAAAGTGGACAGGCAGAAAGGTAAGTCTGAGCTAAAGTACCAAACAAATATGTCCATTTTGACCATAAATGGCGATCTGATTTGATCTGACAGTGAAACAAGACCTATGGTTGTCGTGAGCGATGGTATGCTTCCAAGAAAATGGACATGGACTGCGAGTTTAAGCTGTTAACAAGGTTGACCCCAGAGTAAGTAGAAAGTGCTGAAATTTACATACAAATCAATGGCACCATTAGTTCCATTTCTGGGTTCCGACTTCAGATTGCAGATATCTAGAAGATTACTATAGCGGTGAATAATCAAGACAGCTCCTAGATGCGACCAGAGCGTTTTTGCAAGGAAACATGTGCAAAATCGAAACAAATTACCATGGAACTTTAGAGCTGAGAGAGGAGCCATGAACCCATGATGCAAACTTTTTTTTCTTCTTTTGGATGAGAAGTAAACTTTTTTTTGAGGACCCATGGTGCATTGGTGCAAACTATAACATATACCCTTCCCAAATCTACATGGTTAAAAACTTCAACTACTTGCCATTATATTTTTATTGATTGAACATGCATACTCCAGAACATAATTCCACAGAAACCTCATGTAGAAGTTACACAAGAAGAATAAATACACCGTACTATTGCAAGAAACAAGCCCCAAGAAAATGCACAAGTCAATACGAAACCAAACTCCAGTCACACAAATGGAAACGAAACAACATACTAACCAAGAACTCTCAAGGGTGCAGTTGATCAGGTATATATTTTTATAGAAACAGCCGATCAGAAATAGTTACCCAAGAACTCTTCTTGCTCCTGGGCTGCACACCACCCTCCAAATCCATGGTGCTCCGGCCGGCTGCACGTACCTTGCGCAAATCACACGAAAACGGGGCCGAGTTCTAGAGTTTCTCCGGTGGTCCACGGAAACGGCTGTCCTTGCCCCACGGCTAGGTAATTAACTTGGTGTGAGTTTGACGCGATCGGCCGGAAGTTTGTTTGTTTGTCCGTGCGTGTGCACTGCAACCACTGATGAAAGAAGGAAGAAGAGGAGTGAAAGAGGGAGGGGAGGGGAGGGAGGGAGGAAGGAGAGAAGCAGTTAAGGAGAAGGGAAAACGTGGATGGCTTCACAAAAAGATGAGGGATGGAGAGACAGTGAGAGAGCGCGCGCCAAATGGTTCGGAGCGCTATTTTTTTCATTGGGTTGTAATTCTTCTCCATCACGCTCGCGCGCATGACGCGCGCGTGCACACAGCGTTGTGTACGTGTTCTGTACGTCCGCCAGGTCCATTTGCTGAGAAAAAATGGTTGACAAAGGGTTTGATTCTGGCACGCCAATCGCACCAACCGTTAATAGGTTATAATTAAATTCTAGTACTCCACTACGTTCAATTATGGACCATGCATATATTTTTGTAAAAAAAAAAGCTGATATAGTGACACATCCAATGGCGAAGAATCCACCGAAACAAGCAGACTGAGCTAAATTCAAATTATGTTTTCAACTTTTTTTTTTGAGATGATGTTTTGATTTTTTTTAAAAATAACTAATTCAACTTCAACCTGCCATTTATAACTGATACACTGTCCATATTTTTGGTTCAGTTTTTTTCCTTCATGTTATATTGTGATCCAAATTCATATTAAAGCGAGGCTAACTTCTGATAAGCGGAGCGAGATCCGTCGCTGTTTAGGCTTGGGCCGATGATTGTTGCATTAACTTGTTTTGTGACAGTCAAAGTACGATATATCTTAATAAAGATAAAATGCTCCATGAGAGGACAAAACACATTGATGTCAAGTACCATTATGCTCGTGACATTGTTGTACAGGGTAAACTGAAGGTATGTAAGATTAATACTCATGATAATCTTGCTGATATGATGATAAAGCTAATTCATGTTATCAAGTTTAAGCTTTGCTCGAGCTTGGTTGGTATAACTGTTTAGCTCAAGTGGTTTCTTATTGTTTAGCAGATTCTTGAAGGTCATGCTACAAGATGGAATTTGTCTCAAGGTGCAGTTTATTATATTGTGATCCAAATTTATACTAAAGAGAGGCTAACTTATGACGAGCGGAGTGAGACCCGTCGCCAGATAAGCTTGGCCTGAAGTGTAGCGGAGTCCGAAGTTATCCCACACGCCATGCCCTACGGATCGATGCCACCACACCTATATATACCGCTGGCAAGCCGCAGGCTAGGGTTTTTCAGATTATAAGATAACCACGGCATTTGTAAACACACTCCCTCGATATAGTGAAGTTTTAATGGTTAGGGTCCGCAATTTTTTACATCTCTTTGTTAGAGTGGGTTTTCACGATAAAATCTTGTGTCTCTGCACATTTTTTATTTCGTTTTTCCTTATTTTCTTATCTCTTTGGTAACACTTCACGGCTCTGCATCCTCGGAAGAATCGCAGCAGGGAGAAAGGGAAGGCACCTGTCGTTTGTGGCATCATCACCGGTAAGAAGTACGGGGCGGATTAAACTAAGATTTTATCGAATACCTGGGATGAACCGCCGGAGCTTATCATTTTTCCACGACGTAACAAGTATCAGGACTATTGCGAGAAACAATCGAGGCTCATCACTCTTATTCTCGTGCATGATTATCTAGCACACGACTGTGGTAGTCAGAAATTGTACGCCCTACGACATGGGCTTGGGTTTTCCCCGCGAGCGACACAAGATGAATTTTGGTCAAAATGATAGTCATCGATATAAAGAATAAGAATGCCATTAAATTATTATATTTCATCACGAAATTGATTGGGTAAGTCATGATGTGAGCAATGTGCGCGTAAAGAATGAGAAAAATTAGCCCACAAAAAAAGTGTGAAAAAGTGATGATGGCACCAGATTTACTAGGATATCAATTCGTTAGGACTCCACGCAAGATGATGTTGCACGGGCTTTTTTCTCATAAGGGTGTCTCGAAGGTTTATATCAAACTGTGAGAAAAATACTAGTAAGAATTATACTCTTATTGCTCTTATAACAATCTACAAAACAAAATAGTGTTGAATTGTGTCTCCAACTCTACCAAGCGGTTATCTAGCAACAAGGTTTCGTATTAGAGTTGAAACCAAATATAAAAGTAACAAAGCAAATTAAATAAATTAAAAACAATATGAAAGGTAAACTAAATGATATGCAAAAGTAAGGTTGTATGGTAATGGTAGTGGTGTAGTTTATACGAAAGAACTAAATGCAAGAATATGTATTTTTCGTATTTGAGGGTTAATTAAGTGCTGACATTGTAACTAAAGGTGTGTAAATACAAGTAAAAGGTCTCTCTTATAATTAAAAATGGACCAAGCTTCATGGATTCACTTGTCTACTTTCTTATAAACATTATGGAATCAAAAAGGCTAGAGAATGGCATAATATTGATATAACTTTATTATGTGTTTGATAACTAGTCATATGGGCCACACATCCCATGGTTGAGATGATACTATGCTACACATTTCACTAATACTTCTTCAGCAAGAGAAAACTCCACAAACTAGATTTAAGATAAACAGAGTATTGTATTACCATTGTTGGTCACTTGGTAATTGTAACACATGCATTCATGTATCCCTAGTGAGTAACACCGTAAATGTAAAACCATAGTAGGATCCTAATTTTCTGGTCAATGTCCAGTTCCATACATCCATGTTACTCGAAGTAATGCACGCATTCCCCTTACATGCCTTATCATACTTGTTGGATCATAATTTATACTCAATACATGGTACGTAATATACATTTCCTCGTACATTAAACTCAAAATGAAAATTGCAATCTCAAATACCAAACTCGATAAAAATAAAAGATTCACCAGATGGTCACAACCATGAGGGAAACTCATGTGAATCTAGAACATTGATAGAACAAAAGAGAGATAGATTAAGCTACGTAATGTCATGAATCCATACTCCGAGGCTAGACTATTCCCACTTCATCATGGCGATGAAGGAGATGTTGTTGAAGAGGTTGGAGATTGGAGCCGGCGGCGCACCGGCTGCGTTTCCCCATCCAATCTTTGTTGGTACAACCTCCATTTCGTTTTCTATTTCGTGATTCGATATCTCGATTGTAACCCGTTTTATAGAAATTTTTAGGTCAAGACGAAAATATCAACGCAAACATGGACGGAAACAGAGCCACGAGGGGGAGATGAGCCCCACTACGCGAAATGGGTATCTGGCGCGTGGTGGGTCCTATCTCAGCCCTTCCTCGGCTCCAGCTAAGGCCCAAGTGCTCCACGAGTTCATTCTTCATAAAATAATGGCGTACAAAAATTCAAGTCCTTTGAGTTCGCGAAGGTTTCTGAAAGTTAAAAATACAAAAACAGGGTATTCCTGCCCTGCATTGTTATAATATTTCATAGTAAAAATCCCAAAAACATTCTAAATGATTATTATAAAACCTTATATGAATGAATAATAATAAAATATAACCTAATAAACTACACAAAATATAGATACATTTCAGATGCGTCAAGTGTATCCTTTTTGGTAGGTTCGCAATGTCAGTTTGAACTTACAAACGCCAAATCATAATTGATTTGGCCTCTTAGTTAGTTGAGCTAGGTATCTTATACACAAGCAGGTTTTCAAAATGTCGAAGCACTATCTTGATCTCCAAAATGCGTGCCAAATATTACCATCCATGTAATATTCTCTGCCATGCCAAATTATTTTTTGTTAATGTCGCATCTGCAAACTTATTTTGCCTCTCACACCATTTAGGTAATGAACTCACCCTTGACCGGATTAACTCGGGGTGAAGATAAAATAAAACATAATAAACTACAAAAATGATAGATGCATCAAGTGCATCCTTTTTGATAGGTCTATAATGTGAGTTGGAACTTACAAAGGCCAAATCATAATTTATTTGACATCTTTGTCACTTGAGATAGGTATCTTATACACATGCATCTTTTGAAAATGTCGAAGCACTACCTTCATCTCCAAAATGCGTGCCGAATATTACCATTCATCTAACATTCTCTACCATGCCAAATTAATTTTGGTTGATGTCACGTGTGGAAACTTATTTTACCTACCACACTACTCGGTTTTAGAGTTAGACGACACCATTGATGTAATGAACTCTCCCTTGATCGCATTAAGTTGGGGTGTCCAATTTTTCTACATCTGTAATCATGACATCTTCCCATATATAGATTATGTCCTAAATAATGAAATCATTACATCTTAATAGACAATATTGATAATCAATATACATCGAGAGTCACAGAACCCGTCAAGTCGCGGTACCAAATATCAGTTCATGGTATCACCACCATGCATGTCAT
Organism: Lolium multiflorum; assembly: GCA_030979885.1. Taxonomy (NCBI): domain Eukaryota; kingdom Viridiplantae; phylum Streptophyta; class Magnoliopsida; order Poales; family Poaceae; genus Lolium; species Lolium multiflorum. Next base: position 310,210,976 of record CM061753.1, read on the forward strand.
GTCACTTTATTAAAAAGTAATCAATTAATAATAATAAAATTATTATGACAACACACAATTCAGATAAAGAATTCAGTATCATATATTTATGCATTTAAATTGTCAAATGTAAAAAATATTATCAACTTACATGCCTCTAAACATGGTGGATCACTTCCAAAGCGAGTTTTTAAACAACAACAATGTCATCATTTCAGAAGTTTTAAGTGGTGATAAAATCTCTCTTCTAACCTTATTATTTTACGGCATGTCGACAATATTGGATGACAACGACTTGATTTGATTTAGGTTTGATCAACTTCTCTCAAGTAGAGGTAAATTGCATGCCCTAATTAATTTGGCTCAGTGTGTTTGATCAGGAGCCACTTATATATGAAGATGGACATCCTCAAATATTGATTGCTCAAATCTGTGTGGGAAGACTCATAAAAGACAAGGTTCTGATATTGATGGATTTACCTAACAAATTAATGGGCATAAATTTTTTTTTATGTTTATTACTCACAATTGTTTGGATTACCCATACTTGGACTATATACATGTAGAAATGAGGGGAACCTAATCAAACATTCTTGCATAGTTATTATTCGCATTAGTTTACCGGGATCATCAAATAAATTATTACAAAGACCTTAATTTAAAACCAACCAATTTATACTAAACTTTTTTACCTGCCGAATATTTATTGTCATTATTACTAATACAACTTCCATATATTATGATAAATATTAGAATTTTATACGAACTAGGAGAGGTGTATCACATTCATGTTTTCTAAGATACATATTTAATTTATGTCCTTATTCATAGTACAAATATATATCTTATATAATCTAATAGAGTGTCCTAGAGTGCAACAAATAAATTGATCGATATTTCCAGAGTACAAAATTATAAGCTTAGGTGTAACCAAATACAGATTTCTAAAGTGTATGAAGTTGAAAAAGTTGTTTTCTTTGGATCCTACTTCTACTTTAATAGTAACCACATTGTCAAAGTTATTCTTCTTATCCCCTTGCTTTATTTCCCCTTGGATTGTTCATGTTTCGATTGTGTGCACCAGGAGATGTTTTCTCTTCTTTTCTCTATTTGAACATTATTTTTTTGTATAATAATATCTATCTACTTATTCTATTGGTTTCACCTTATATCTTAAGCTCCATGGAGGTTTCCATGTCCATCTCAAGCAAGTGAATCAATTGTACCTGGTTACACATCATGTCATTCTTTATAGCCTCTTGAAAAGAAAAGAAAAGAAAACAAAACAAAACAAAATAAAACAAAACAAAACACACAATGGAATGGACGTTCATGTCGTCCTTTTTTGTGAATAGAATCCTGCATTAAGAGAGACATCCAACAATACAAATCACCTCAACACAAAGGAAAATTAGAGTAAAATTCTTGAGACGCCCTTTGTTTTTCACCTCCAGACCATGTCGACGACGCGCGGCTTGCTACCGCTTCTCCCTAAGTTAGCCTGATGTTGTTAATTGTGGATGGAAAGTCGTCAAACGGGTCAAAAAGACCACACCCCTTCCGAAGGTGAAGAAGAAAGAATAACCGCAAATGAAAGTCCATGGAGGTCCGAAGATCCCCTAGCCAAAAGAAGTCCTCGAGAACCACACTACTCCCACAAGATTCTTGAAGACGCCGTCAAGATGCGATCGAAACCAGGGAGACTTTATTTGAGAAGACAGCCCCGCCACCACCTACTTTGGCGGAGCCAACACCGGGTCAAGCCTGGGCAACCGACCTGGCTCAGTTTTTGGGGAAAAAAAATTCGCATCGCTCTCTCCCCCTGTCCCGCACGAACGGAGACGCCCTGAGTCCCCGACTTAATCCCCAATGTTGTCGCCTCGCTCGCTCCTGCACGCCGCCGCAGTCGCTCAATCCCGGCGCCCTCGCTCGCTCCCACACGCCGGTGCCCTCGCTCGATCCCGCACGCCGCCGCCCTCGCTCACTCCCCCGGTGCCCTCGCTCGCTCCCGCACGCCGCCGCTCTCGCTCGCTCCCGCACGCCGCCGCCCTCGCTCGCTCCCGCACGCCGCCGCCCTCGCTCGCTCCCGCACGCCGGTGCCCTTGCTCGATCCCGCCACGCGCAGGCACGCCCCGTTCCCGACCGCAGCCCACGGCCATCCGTCCGGCCATCCCTGACCGCCTCCGCGCACGGCCGGTTGTCCTCTGCTTGCCCCCTCCCCTCTCCGGGCTCCACGGCGCTGCAGCACTGGGCGCCGCTACGCTCTCCCTCATCTCTGCTTGATCCGGTGGCCGCCTTCGATGGACTCCAGCGACGAGCCTGACCTGGCTGCCTGGATTGAAGAAGGGGAGGCCGCTGAGGTAGCAGAAGAAGAAGCACACAAGAGGGCATGCACAGAGGTTGAATTTCCCCCATTTTTCTTGAGTTTTGATACATATTTGTCTAGTTTGTTTCCTCATAGTTTGTTTTATTTTCATTGTTGTAGGAAAATGTTCAGGAAATATTTGATCTAGCAAATGTGGTTCCCGATCCCGGAATTCGGAGACCAATTGAGTCATATGGCACCCCTGAAATTAGAGATAAAATGTGATGGGCATATTTGTCGAGAGGTCGTAATCGTTTAGTTGGTCATAGTTATCCCAAAAATCCAGATAGGCGATCATTTCTAGATGCATGGTATAGCAAGTATGATTGGTTAGAGTATAGTGTGGAGAAGAATGCTGCATTTTGTTTTCATTCTTTTCTTTTCAAATCTTCAAACAATGGTAACCACTTTGGATCGATGTTTTCACAAAGTCGGGGTTTACAAATTGGAAGAAAGCATCGGAAAATTTCAGGGTCGTGTAGGTGGACCAACGAGCTTTCACAACAATGCAAGAAATAGTTGTGAAGATTTCAAAAATAAAAAGCAAAGTGTTGCATATGCTCTTGTTTGTCATGAAGAAAAATCGCATATTGATTATGAGATTCGTTTGAGGGCTGTTTTGGGTGTTGTCAGATTTCTACACCATAAAACTCTAGTTTGAATTCAAGTAATGTGGGATGATGTGGTTAAAGCACTATACAGTGTTTCTCATGATGGGACAGATGCCGAGGAGAAAGGTGTGGCTTCAGGTTATATCATATACATGGAAATCTTTGAATTTGTTATTATCTTGCATTTGATGATTCGATTGCTTGGTATAACAAATGCTTTGTCAAATGCATTGCAAGCCAAGGATCAGAACATAGTGAGTGCTATGAATATGATTGTCTTAGTGAAAAGTGCATTGCAAAAAATGAGAGATGATGGATGGGAGCCTCTATTGCTTGTTGCTACTAACTTTTGTGGTGCACGCAACATTATGGTACCGAATATGGATGATAACACTAGTAGAAAAAGAGGCTTCCATATGACCCTTTTAGTCCCCAAAATGTCAGAACCGCAACTAATGGGGTCTTTAGTCACGGTTCTGCAGGAGAACCGCGACCGAAGGTCTGGGCCCAGCGGGCTTAGTCGACAGCAGGATTTTTGATAAGGGAAGTCCTCCATCCCACTGGAGAACACTATTACGAGGATGAAGAACTTCTAATTTGATCAATTGTATATGGAAACTTGTTTGAAGTTGTTCTTGTATATGATCACCCGAGACTGAATATTATATATTCCTCTTAAATTGTTCTTGTTTGAAATTTTAAACTTGTTTGAAATTGTATATTCATATGCATCAACGTGTAACGTGTATATAGTAACGTAGAATATGTGTAGTGAAACTTCTTTAAAATTAAAATAAAACACAAAATAAAATATAAAAGAAATGAAACACAACAAAAAGAAACCAGATTTAGGGGGGTAAAAACCCTAAACCTGCGGAGACCTTTAGTCCCGGTTGGTCTGGCCAACCGTGACTAAAGGTCCTCCGCCCCGACGAGCGTCTGCCACCCACGTGGATGGGCCTGGGCTTTAGTCTCGCATAATCAGTCCTGGTTGCGCAACCGGGACTAAAGCCCGTTATCAACCGGGACTAAAGACCCTTTTTTCTACCAGTGTTAACATTGCAGCTAGGGGTTACCCAAGGAGCTCACGCAAGATGGTTACTTGCTTGCATCATTACAAGGTACAAATCTTTATTGAGGTGCTTGACAAAAACATAGTTGAGATGAATCACAAATTTTCTGAAACTTCTACACGCCTATTATTGTGCACTTCATGCCTTGATCCTAGAGACTCATTCAGCAGCTTTGACAATGATATGCTAGTTGAGCTTGCTACCATATACTCTGCTGATTTCTCTTCACATGATTGTTGTCTATTGGTTGATGAACTAAACATATATGTTGATGTCATGAAGAGAACTCCTGAATTCAGAGCTTGTGATAGTTTGAGTGATCTTGCTCTCAAGTTGGTTCAGAAAAGATATCATTTGACATTTTCATTGGTCTACCGCCTTATTACACTAGCTTTGACATTGCCTGTGGCAACAGCATCAGTTTTCTCGGCCATGAAGATTATAAAATCAGATCTTCGAAACAAGATAGGGGGTGATTGGCTCAATGATTTGATGATTTGCTATGTTGAGAAAGAGATATTTGCACAAATTGATGACAAGAAGATTATACTTCGTTTTCATGCCTACATTAACCGTACAGGTCATCTTCTACTCGGTGAAATATGACAAATGCATCTGTTTGGACCAATTTTTGTTGATTACATGTGATTTTTTGCCCCAAAAAAATTTAGAGCTTATTTGTTCGACCCGGCTCAGTTCAAATCCTGGCTCCGCCACTGACCACCTAAGCCGCCACACCAAACCTTAACTCTAAAACCGAGAAAATGAAGCCAGATCGTCGGCGGGGACCGAGATCCGCCCCGCCTCCATGGCTGGAAGGCCACAAAATTGGGACAGGCCAGCGGCCAGAAACCCTAATAACCTCCTTGATCTCCTGATCTCTGGAGACGTACCGGTTCACGTGCCTAGACGTTCCCACGACGTCCATGTCCTCCTTGATCTGCAAGTGTTCATCGAATGGTTGTTGTTGGTACTTGGTAGTAGTACACATTTATCATCGGTCCAACCGATTGGAACTAGCTTGACAAAGATCAGCGTCCACACCGCTTCCCACTTCACCATCGCATTTGCCTGTATCCACATCTGTCGTTCTCAACAACACGTTGCTAATATATGCAGCTCGTACGTACGGCTAGCTATGGATCAGTATCCTAGTGGATCGTACGAAGGGTTTCAAGAACGTAAAGTTAATGAGATCTGATCTTGGATTCTGTGATAATTAATCAAGCGGTTCATCATTGAATGGCTCAGAAGAAGTGGGGATAATGGTGCTGATCTTAAGCTAGCCAGGCGTCGCTTGTTAGGAAGTGGCAGGCAATCAGAGGGACACCGAGACAACAGATTTTGTGTGTGTCTGTGTGTGTGTGAAACCTAATCCGTAGTAAAAATAAATAAATCATCACCGGCATCAGCTATGACAGTACTAAATCACTTTCTTAACAATTCGGATCATATATCAACATCCATGTCGAAGTGCTGCACGGCGAGAAGGCAATGTCAGCATCATCCTGGCAAGTTCACATATGAGCGGTACGGGCGGTGCCAGACTACGGAACACAATATTTGATTTTCTTGCGTTGACAACCGGCAAGGATACACAGAAAACAAATGCAGGCCAAATGATTAGTCAAGATATTTTCATTTCAATAAAAAGAAAGCAACCTTTTTTGCTTGAGAAGGAAAGAGCGAAACTAATAAATTGTTTAGTTATTTATTTACTAGAAAGCTGTATAATTGATTCACATTCAATACAAAAAGTAAATCCAAAATGGGGGAGAGATAATTTTAAGAAACCCCTTATGACTGACATAAGGGAAAGGTAAAAAGTTATAGGAGTACGAGCCAACTTGAGATATTTTGGCATTATCATCGCCAGATTTTCGATAAAGGGAATATATTAATATCAAAAGATACCAATTATATCCAGCTTCTGCAACAACATCCCACTCTAGTGTGCAGTACAGATGCACACAACAAAAAAGAGTAAATAAAACTAAGAAATAAAAGTCCCGCTATAGCATTTTAGATCTAGCAACATCAATACAAACACCGACGTGATAACACCTGAAATACAGACTCTCCAAAAGCAATGTCTCCAAGAAGGGAACAGTGCACCAGTGCCGTCGTCGCCCGACCAAAGGTCTTAGGTTTTCATCCTGAAGATAGTCCCCACACTCAAAACAATGCCTCCAACAAGAGCATTGTCAGACACAACTAGTTAATGTCAGACCTTGCGTTTTCACCGGTGTAAGACTCTGAACTTCACCTGTGCTGCCGCCCCCACGTGCATACCACTGCTGCGGAGCCCGGAACGCCAAGAAAATCCCTCAGCATCGTGGAAACTCGAACCTCCTTTAGCCAGTCCACCAATCCGGCCTTCATGATATTCCTTCTTCTGACTTCACCATGGGCCAAAAAGTCACCTGATGTCAACACAGAATAGTGCTTGGCGCTGCTCCCTCCGGAACCAAATGATCGGAATAAAAATATGGGTATGCGCGACCGAATATCACCCGATCTAGCAAACTCCAGGCAAAATATGCACTGTTCCATTCGCCGGCGGAGCTTTCCGGAACTCATCTCTCCAGCCATAGCAAGGCAAACTGACCTCCGGTAGATCTTCATCTTCGCTTGCGAGAAACCCCAAGGACCACCATCCAAAACAAAGAAAGACCAGCAAGCCCCCACGCCTCCAGTCCCTCCTGCCGGTGATGGATATATGCCCAAGAGGCAATAATAAAGTGGTTATTATAATATATCTTTGTGTTGATGATAAATGTTTGCATACCATGCTATAATTGTATTAACCGAAACATTGATACATGTGTGTTATGTAAACAACAAGGAGTCCCTAGTAAGCCTCTTGTATAACTAGCTTGTTGATTAATAGATGATCATGGTTTCATGATCATGAACATTGGATGTTATTAATAACAAGGTTATGTCATTAGATGAATGATATAATGGACACACACCCAAATAAGTGTAGCACAAGATCAAGTCATTTAAGTTCAACTTGCTATAAGCTTTCGATATATAGTTACCTAGTCCTTCGACCATGAGATCATGTAAATCACTTATACCGGAAGGGTACTTTGATTACATCAAACGCCACTGCGTAAATGGGTGGTTATAAAGATGGGATTAAGTATTCGGAAAGTGTGAGTTGAGGCATATGGAGAAAGAGTGGGATTTGTCCATCCCGATGACGGATAGATATACTCTGGGCCCTCTCGGTGGAATATCGTCTAATTAGCTTGCAAGCATGTGACTAGGTCACAAGAGATGACATACCACGGTACGAGTAAAGAGTACTTGTCGGTAACGAGGTTGAACAAGGTATGGAGATACCGATGATCGAACCTCGGACAAGTAAAGTATCGTGTGACAAAGAGAATAGGTATCGTATGTAAATGGTTCAATCGATCACTAAGTTATCGTTGAATGTGTGGGAGCCATTATGGATCTCCAGATCCCGCTATTGGTTATTGGTCGGAGAGGAGTCTCGACCATGTCTACATAGTTCACGAACCGTAGGGTGACACACTTAAGGTTTGATGTCGTTTTAAGTAGATATGGAATATGGAATGGAGCTCGAATGTTGTTCGGAGTCTCGGATGGGATCCGAGACATCACGAGGAGGTTAGGAATGGTCCGGAGAACAAGATTCATATATGGGAAGTCATTTTCCGGGGTTCGGAAAAAGTCCGGTGTTTTGACCAGAGCTTCTAGAAGGTTTTAGAAGGACCAGAATTGTCCGGAATATTGTGGAAGGTTCCGGAAGTGTCCGGGACGACCCGGGCTGTCTAAGGAAGTCCGGAGGGTTCCATAATAGGTGTATCCATGTTTTCCTTAAGGGTTAAGAAGTTTTCCCTAAGACAGATTCGGATTTGGCAAAAGAGTCCTAGTTCTAGTAGGTTTCGGCTGACAGAAACCTACCGGAACTCTCCCAAACTTTGGGGGCAGGTCTTGGACGACCCAAGGACCTTTTCCACATATAAAAGGAGGGCAAGGGGAGCCACAAGAGGTGCACAAGTCGCAGCCCTCTCTCCCCAAACCCTAGCCGCCCCTTCCTCCTCCTCTCTTGCACGGCTACGGCGAAGCCCTGCGGGATTTCTCCACCACCACCGCCACCATGCCGTCGTTACGGGATTCCGAGGACGATCTACTACTTCCGCTGCCCGCTGGAGCGGGGAGAAGGACGTCGTCATCAACACCGTACGTGTGACCGTGGTGCTGCCCGACGTGGCACCGTCAAGATCTTCTACGCGCTTTTGAAAGCGGCAAGTGATCGACTACAGCAACAACGAGATCTAATCTTGTAGGCTTTGGAAATATTCGAGGGTTAGTCTCATGATCTTCTCGTTGCTACCATCTTCTAGATTGGATCTTGGATTGTCATTCGTTCTTGCGGTAGGAAATTTTTTGTTTTCTATGCTACGAATCCCATCAGTGGTATCAGAGCCAGGTCTATGCATAGATTGGTTGCACGAGTAGAACATAATGGTTTTGTGGGCGTTGATGCTTTTGTTGTCTTTAGTTCGTGCCCAAATAAGTGTAGCACAAGATCAAGTCATTTAAGTTCAACTTGCTATAAGCTTTCGATATATAGTTACCTAGTCCTTCGACCATGAGATCATGTAAATCACTTATACCGGAAGGGTACTTTGATTACATCAAACGCCACTGTGTAAATAGGTGGTTATAAGAGCATCCCCACTCGTTGGCGTTCTTCACGCTCAAATCCGGCGAAATTTTCGTCCGGGTTGAACGAAAATTTGGCCTGAGCGGCAGTATATTTCCAGTCGTGTGCTCCCCAAGCGGCGTTTCTCGGGGAAAAAGAGGATGGCCCGGGGAGTCCGGACGAAAGAGGAGACACGTGGGCGTGGGCGGTTGGTTTTGCTCCATCCGGAGTCCCCGAGAGATCCCGGGAAACCGAGGATGGCCCGGGGAGTCCGGACGAAATTAGGCTGTTTTCCGGACGAAAATGAGAACCTGGGGGTGCGACTGGGCCGTTTTTCACCGTCCGGATGTAAAAAACGGCTCGTGGGCGGCTTATCGGGGAGACGAGTGGAGATGCTCTAAAGATGTGATTAAGTATTCGGAAAGTCTGAGTTGAGGCATATGGATCAAGAGTGGGATTTGTCCATCCCGATGACGGATAGATATACTCTGGGCCCTCTCGGTGGAATATCGTCTAATTAGCTTGCAAGCATGTGACTAGGTCACAAGAGATGACATACCACGGTACGAGTAAAGAGTACTTGTCGGTAACGAGGTTGAACAAGGTATGGAGATACCGATGATCGAACCTCGGACAAGTAAAGTATCGTGTGACAAAGAGAATAGGTATCGTATGTAAATGGTTCAATCGATCACTAAGTTATCGTTGAATGTGTGGGAGCCATTATGAATCTCCAGATCCCGCTATTGGTTATTGGTCGGAGAGAGTCTCGTCTGCATAGTTCACGAACCGTAGGGTGACACACTTAAGGTTTGATGTCGTTTTAAGTAGATATGGAATATGGAATGGAGCTCGAATGTTGTTCGGAGTCTCGGATGGGATCCGAGACATCACGAGGAGGTTAGGAATGGTCCGGAGAATAAGATTCATATATGGGAAGTCATTTTCCAGGGTTCGGAAAAAGTCCGGTGTTTTGACCAGAGCTTCTAGAAGGTTTTGGAAGGACCAGAATTGTCCGGAATATTGTGGAATGTTCCGGAAGTGTCCGGGACGACCCGGGCTGTCTAAGGAAGTCCGGAGGGTTCCATAATAGGTGTATCCATGTTTTCCTCAAGGGTTAAGAAGTTTCCCCTAAGGCAGATTCGGATTTGGCAAAAGAGTCCTAGTTCTAGTAGGTTTCGGCTGACAGAAACCTACCGGAACTCTCCCAAACTTTGGGGGCAGGTCTTGGACGACCCAAGAACCTTTTCCACATATAAAAGGAGGGCAAGGGGAGCCCCAAGAGGTGCACAAGTCGCAGCCCTAGCTCCCTCTCCCCAAACCCTAGCCGCCCCTTCCTCCTCCTCCCTCTTGCACGGCTACGGCGAAGCCCTGCAGGATTTCTCCACCACCACCGCCACCATGCCGTCGTGCTGGCGGGATTCCGAGGACGATCTACTACTTCCTCTGCCCGCTGGAACGGGGAGAAGGACGTCGTCATCAACACCGTACGTGTGACCGAGTACGGAGGTGCTGCCCGACTGTGGCACCGTCAAGATCTTCTACGCGCTTTTGAAAGCGGCAAGTGATCGACTACAGCAACAACGAGATCTAATCTCATAGCCTTTGGAAATATTCGAGGTTTAGTCTCATGATCTTCTCGTTGCTACCATCTTCTAGATTGGATCTTGGCTTGTTATTCGTTCTTGCGGTAGGAAATTTTTTGTTTTCTATGCTACGAATCCCATCAGTGGTATCAGAGCCAGGTCCAGGCATAGATTGGTTACACGAGTAGAACACAATGGTTTCGTGGGCGCTGATGCTTTTGTTGTCTTTAGTTCTTGTACTTTGCATCTTGCAGGATGGTGGGATGAAGCGGCTCGGGCTAACTTTACATGACCGCGTTGACATAGGCATCCCCAATGGGCCTGCCGAAGATGGTACCCGGGGTTTACTGAAGGCCCATAACCCGAAGAGCAAGAAGATTCGGAAGCCCAAGATACTATTAAGGAAAGTTAGAGTTGTAATAAGAAGCATTATTTGTAATCTTGCGGGACGGGTTAGAAACCCTCCCGGACTCTGTAAACTTGTGTATCACGAATCCCTCGGCTCCGCCTCCTATATAAGGGGAGTCGAGGGACAAAGAAAGAATCGAATCATTGTCTCACAAACCCTAGTTTTCATATCGTCGAGTACTTTTCGGCTGAAACCTTCGAGATCTACTTGCCCTCTACTTCCGACTAAAACCCTAGTCTACAACTTGTAGGCATTGACAAGTTAATCCCTTGTCAATTGGCGCCGTCTGTGTGGATTAGAGGAGTCAAGGATCTGATCTCGATGGCACGTTCAAGATCATCGACTTCGTCAACTGCAAGCAACGCTTTGGACAGAGGTAAACAGATCGAAACTGATCTAGTCGATTTTGTTCCTCACCCGCCCTCCCGTTTGGATGCATATGTGTATCTGGAGGAGCCCATGGAGATGACATTCGGAAAGCTCCACTTCCGCGTCGAGAAAGAAGGAGCGTATCGTCTCGAAATTCCGATCTCATCGGGATTATCGGCGGTCGATTCTGATTTTTCGAGCTCAACATCGTCAACCGAGTCAAGCGACGAGGGAACTTCATCGCCACACTTCATCAGCACCAGAGCAAGCGAAAAGCTCGCCAAGATCTTCAGCGACATGTCTTTCGAGTCATCTGCGGACTCCTATATAAGCGATGACTCGAGCAACATCGACAGCTTCAACTTCATTGACAGATCCATCACTGTTGGAAAGGTCTTCACCAATCTCTATGATGGTGTCACCAAACCCGACAAAGTTCAAAATCCAAAATATCATCAGATCTACGCAATTGGAGAACCAAGCCGGCCAGAACCAGCGACGTCAGAGGCTTTCTACGATGCGGGAAATCCGTATGTCGATCCCGCAGATCTCACGCGAGGTTTGGGGACAAAATATATCGGACCAGGAACACGAGAGATGGTACGATTTCCGCAGGGAGTGTGGGATCGAGTCGCAAGAGCTATTGATGGCACAGAACCAATGACCATTACGGCGACACCTGAGGAGCTACAAGCGTATCAATATAGGCTCGCCCGTACAGGGAGGGAGCTCGAGAAACAGAAAATCGAGTTGGACAGGAGGCAGGAAGCAGCATCTGCATCAAGCAGGTGAAGAGCGGAGTTAAGTCGACAATCAGGAACTTCGGGAGATAGCCACAGAGAAGCTCGAAGGAGAGCAAGATCTCGGCTGCAAAATATACCTGAAGCAGAAAGAGAGACTTTAATTCAAAACCTCGATATGTCTTTTATGTCAATCGACACGAGGGGGAATATTATTCTAAAAACACCGGAAGTAGGATACATGGCAACGCAAGCTTTCATCCTAGCGTCCAAGCCACCTCCCGGAGATTTAAGAGAAGCGTTGTATAACATGGCCATGGCAGGATGTGGAGCCATGGGAGCAGCGTTTGCAGCTACACCTCCCGAAGGAACTGCAAGGCAAAATAGTCCGCGACCTGCTACAGCAGTGCAAGATCCACCAAGAGCAAGTGGAGTCAGAGACACAGCGACTCAGGCCAGGGTGGATAGAGCGCGACAAGATAGAAGGGAACATCGGCATTCACCGGAAGTTGCTGAAGAAGATATGTGTGGACTCCGTGTTTTACGAGACGAGTTCGAAAAACTCAAGTCCCGTCAGGATTTAAGTTACCCAATAGTTTCAAGAAATTCGATGGCCTGCAAGATCCCGAGGACTGGCTAGTCGACTACCTCAAGACGGTGAAGCTGATAGGAGGAACCAGAGCAACAGCCATGCAGAGCATCCAGGTACATCTGAGTGGAGCTGCGAGATCTTGGATAAAGAAGCTTCCTCTAGGATCCATCGACAGCTGGGATAGTTTCGAAGAGGTGTTCGTCAAGAATTTTCGATCTACTTGCAAAAAACCTGCATCATTAGAAGAGTTGAGAGCGTGTCGACAAAAGCATGATGAATCAATGAGAAAGTACATCAAAAGGTGGAACATCATTAAAAACTCGGCAGAGAACTTATCCAACGAGAGAGCAATAGATGCGTTCGTAGCTGGAATTCGACGAGGAGATTTTGTCGAAGACTTGGGGAGGACCAACCCAAAGACAGTATCAGCGTTGATGGAAATAGAAAACAGGTGGGCAGATGGAGAAGATGTCATTCACAATAAACGACACAGGTCACCAGAGGAGGACCGAGGTCGAAATTTTCAAAATAGACGACGATTTCCTCGGCAGTACTCGAGCTATGATGCTCCTGGCCAAATTTCGGCTGGCTTCCGAGGAAGTGCTGGAGGAAGCAATAGGGATGACTATCAAAGGAGCAACGAGCAGCGAGGCGACAATAGAGATGATTCCCGAAATAACAGACAAAATAGTGGGCCAAGGTTTCAGAGACCTTTTGTGTCTCCCGAGGATATGATGAACGGGCCATGTCAGATGCACTTTTATCTCGACAGCAATGGGAAGAGACAGTCAGGACATCTGCAGAAGGACTGTCGAAATTTTCAGGCAATGCTAAGGTTTGCAGGGCAAGCCAATGCTCAGGCGACAAATAGAAACCCTCAAGGGCCCAGGAGTGAGATCCACTTGCCAGACGCCATGGACGCAGCTATTCCGAGGCATATTGTATATATATCTGGTGTCACCGTTTGCATCGTATCAAAAATAGCCATTCCTGAGATTAACCACCCACCTGGGGAGTTCATAAACAAAAAAATATCACTAATTCCATCTTCTATACTGAGATATACCATGAGACCCGTAATATGATTCGTGATCTCGCAACGAATCTCTTGACCTAAAAAAAGTGTCCTTTCTCGATACATAACATTGTATAAGTCAACCCAAGTCGCTTCTTCATCTCCGGGAATCCGGTAAGGTACTTTTGGAACACCAATGGACATATTTAGATTAATATTATTAAATTTAAGTAAGAAAACTACACTTTAATATGGAAACATAAGAATGGAAGAGAAAGAATCCACAGTTTATTGTCTTCATTTTTATTTCTCCCGCGATCACGGACGAAAATCGACACCAGCTCAGAATATCGGCAGCACCACACCCACCTCCATATGTTGATCCTAACTCCAATGGCACGGTCTCGATGATTCAGAAAGCTAGGCCATCTAATAGGGCTCAGAAGGTAATCTCGCGGCAAGTGTTCATGGCAGAGAAGATGCCTCCACCAACGATAGAGTACCTAAATTGGTCGGGACAGGACATTGGCTTCACAATTGCGGATCACCCGCAGCAAGTTCCTCGACCAGGGCAATCAGCACTTATCTTACCAGCAGTAATTGCAGAATTCGACGTATCTCGAGTGTTTATAGATGGCGGCAGCAGTTTAAACCTTATGTATGCATATACGCTAAGGAAGATGAACATCTCCCAAGCAAATTTGAAACCAACCGACACACGTTTCCATGGCATCACACCAGAGAAGCCAAGTTACCCACTGGGGAGGATCAATCTCGACGTTCAGTTTGGGACCCGAGAAAATTACAGAATAGAAAAGTTTGAGTTTGAAGTCGTGGATTTTCCATCACAATATCACGCTTTGTTGGGACGACCAGCATATGCCAGGTTTATGGCAGTTCCACATTACACGTACTTATTATGGAGGCTACCTGGACCTAAGGGACCAATCACAGTCAAAGGAAGCTTCGCGCTAGCCAATAAATGTGACAAGGATTTTCATCGACTGTCAGAAACTTTCGGGATGCAAGCAGAATACATGGCTTCGAGGCTTACGACTGACTATGATGTGCTGCCAGATGTAGGGAGGCCTAACAAGGAACCAACCTTCAACACCGCAAAAGATTCCAAGGAGGTGCAGATTCACCCGACAGATCCGAAGAAAATGATGTCCATCGCGACAGACATGGACCTCGCATAGGAAAGTGCGCTCGTTGAGTTCCTCCGTGAGCACTGGAAAATCTTCGCATGGTGTCCAGCTGACATGCCAGGAGTACCCAGGGAACTTTCCGAGCACCACCTAAACTTGGATCCAATAGCGAGACCAATCAAGCAACATCTGAGGCATTTTTCGGAGCCAAACCGCAAGGCTATGCTGTCAGAAATTGATCGACTAAGAGAAGCTGGTTCATTAAGGAGCTGCATACAGAGGCCACATGGGTAGCAAACCCAGTGCTGGTTCCGAAGAAAAACACTAAAGTCCTTCGCATGTGTGTCGACTTTACGTGTCTCAACAAACACTGTCCAAAGGATCACTTTCCCCTCCCAAGGATCGATCAAATTATTGATTCCACGGCAGGATGTGAACGTCTTTCCTTCCTAGATGCATACTCTGGTTATAACCAGATCAGATTGAAAGAAGAAGATGAGGTTAAAACAGCGTTCATTACACCTTACGGCGTGTTTTGCTATAGAACAATGCCTTTTGTTCTGAAAAACGCGGGAGCAACATATCAGCGGATGATGCGGTGCTTAGCAACACAGATTGGGAAAAACGTACAAGTATACATTGATGATGTCGTCATAACATCAAAAAAGGGGCAACGTTAATCGAGGACTTAAAGGAAACCTTCGACAACCTCGACAAGTTTTGTCTCAAGCTGAATCCGACGAAGTGTTCTTTCGGCGTCCCTGCAGGAGAACTTCTCGGGTTCCTAGTCTCAGCAAGAGGGATTGAAGCTAATCCCGAAAAATCCAAGCTATCGTAACAATGAGGAAGCCAACAAAGTTGAAAGAAATACAGCAGTTAACTGGGCGAGTCGCTATCGTCGTGGTGAATAGACAGATGCCATAGGATGGCTTAAGTTGGGGCCGAATGGACGCTAGAGGATTCGGGGGAGGATTTTTTATTAGATGGGATGAACTTCCGGATGCTTTCCTCAAGAACTTAGCCAAGGCCAGAGGTAGAAGAAGAAAGACACAAGGAAGAACTCTGCTCTAGATCTTTCTCTTCATTGATCTCAACAAGTTACAGGTTTGTGCATAACATGTGTTCTCTCTAAATCTCATCGTCCCGCGTACGGGTGTGCCCCCTCTCCTTATATAGGGGAGAGGGTGGCTTACAGGGGAAGAAACCCTAGGAAACCCTAATGGCATCTTTGACTAGACAAACTACTTTACAAAGCTACTTTAATCATAAATGACGCCGGGGTCTTCTTTAATCAGGGAGGATGACGTCCTCCGGCTTCTTTCAGCGTCATCATCTTCTTTATCGTCATGGCTTCGTTTAAAGCTACTTTGCTTAGCTCATCTTTGTCCTCTAGCTCTGGAGAGAATCTTTGACCAGTCTTGCCGACGTGCTACAGTGCACTTCTTACCGGTAGCCCGGTGTCTTCTCTATCCGGTTCCGGAATACCCCTCCTGGGGATACCGGCTTAGCTTTACTTAGCCAAACACCTAACTTCGTGCTCCGGTATAAGCATTAAACCGGTATCTTGATGGCCTAAACCATCCGGTTTTGGCATGCCTTTGGCATACCGGGGGTCATCCCCCCAACATTAGTCCCCGAAGCTGGTATAGTCCGGTGGATCCAATCCAACGGACCATGCCAGGTTCCCATATCTTAAGGTACCAGTTTAATCTTTCCGGTGGTAAGTTTTAGATCTCCCGGCATCTTTGCCGGACTCACATCTTTTTCTCTTTACAAAGTGTCTTCCGGTATCTTATCCCCCGGTATCTTAGTCATTTACTCTTTTCTCGGCGAAGTCGAGAATTTCTCGGGTACAGTGCCTGTCAGTGACATGCGCACTGTACCTGACACGCCAGTGTCAGGGGTCACTTCCCTTCGGCTTCTGCGCCAGCACTTATGGCGCCACAGCGGATTCCCGCCGCCGTTCCGGATCCGTGCGGCCTCCCTGTGGCATGTTATTTTCTGTGAGTGTATCCTTGCGCCACGTGGCGGCCCACGAAGCGAACCGCCGCGGCCCAGCGGTTGCTGGCCCATTATCTCCTCTTCCTATATAAGGGGGAGCGGTTCCATCTTCCTCCTTTCTTCGCATTCTCGAGTTTCTCGCGCACTCAGAGCTTCTAGCCCTCTTGCGCCATTGCTGCTTCCGTTCGCCGCCAGAGCTTCGTCGCCCGGTGAACTTCCGCCGCTACTCCGCCGAGCCTCGCCAAGCTTTGCTGCGCAGTGGTTCACCGCAGCACGTCCGCCGCCGCGCTGTTCGTTCTCCGGCGACCTCGCTTCTCCTTCTTCGTCGCCGGACTTCCTCAACGACTGCGGGCTCGCCGCACCATCAGCGACCTTCTCCCTCTGCATCTCCACCGCCTCAGGTTAGGCTCGATGCGCATTTACCTCTCTTTTCTTTGCTTTTCAGATCTTGGGCCGGTAGAATATTTACTTCCTCTTTTCTTTTGCTTTTCCTGTTACTCGTAGATCTTCGCGCGAGGGTAAATCTTTAGGAAATCTGTTTTTCGGGTAGGTTCGTATGTCTAGTGAAGAGTCTTTTTCCGAGTCACCCTCCAGTAGCCACCGGAGCGAAGCATCCGACGGACTCACAGCAGATCTTGCCCGGATGGAAACCGACACCGGCAAAGATCAAGATGCCGGCAGCTCTAGCCAAGCCCCCCCGGAAAGATCTATCCGGTATCACACACGGAGCCTGTAAAGGCTCCGACGTCACGCAGCACGAAATCGACTGGCTCTACCGGTCTAGAAGGATACCGGAAGGGGTATCCTGCCGGCTTCCTGGCGACGAGATCGAACCGGTACTCAAACCCGGTGAGTTCGTAGTCTTCCTTGCTCACTTCGAGCGTGGCTTCGGCCTTCCCGCCTCTGATTTCCTCCGCCAAGTTCTAGATTTCTACCAACTCCAGCCTCACCATCTTCCCGGCAATGCCGTTTTTTACCTTTCTTGCTATGCTGCCTTCATGGAAGGCTACATCGGCATCCGTCCCACTCGCGAGACTTTTGCTCGCTTCTTCTCTCTCCGGATCAATTCCGTCCAGGGCAAGGACATTCCTAAGCCCAAACCCCCCGTACAATGCGGGTCTTGCATCATCGGCTCCCGCCAAGGGAGCCCCTTTTTTAAGTTCACCGGTCTCGAGTCCTGCCGGTTATGGCAATCGACCTTCTTTTACGTGAAGAACACCGGCGCCCCAGATCTCATCAATCTGCCGGTTTTCAACCCGGCGTCGCCCACGAAGGTCAACTGGGGCTACTTCCCTGGGACGAATCACATTGAGACGAACCGGGTCGTACGCTTCATGGAGAAGCTCAGGAAAGAGACAAACATCTGCCCTGACGACATCATCCGCACCTTCATCTCACGCCGGGTGCTTCCCCTTAAGCGCCGGGCTCATAAGATAAGCGAGATGTATGGCCCTGGCGATCCCACCAAGATCACCGGCCTTCCTCTAAGCAAGGAGGATGTAGTCCTCAAGGCTAAGCAAATCTGCCAAACTGACATGCCGGATGACTGGGAGTGGGGCTTCCTGCCTCTCAGCTCCACCAACCCTCCAACTGATGAAGTAAGAGATTGTGCCACCCGGGCTGTTCTACCGGTAACTTTTATGCTGTGGCTAACTGATTTTCTCTTTGTTTTCAGGCCAAGGACCGCTTCCCTCGCATCGAATCGGAGCAGCGAGGCCCTTGCCGGAAGCGCCCTCCGGACAAGGTTGACCCAGACCCTTACGTCCATTGGACCGATCTCAAGATGGGCCGCATCCCCGCTCCGCGCCCTGGTAACTTTTCGTCTGAGGCTCCCGGTTCCAGCGATGATCTCACCATACTTGAGGTAGCTTTCTCTTTCGGTCTCTTATGCATTGTTGCTATTTTCCCTTTGTAGATGCTCCCTCAGCTGGCCCCAAACCACAGGTTCACGAGCACGTGGTCCCTCTGTAGGCCGAGGTTGGCCACGAGTTCTTGGAGAAGCTCATTCCCCAGGGCAAGAAGAACAAGGCCCCGACACCTGATGCCGGCTCAAGCCAAGCTCCCCCTGTGAAACGCTTCCGGACGGAAGTCCTTGGGGGGAAAGAAACTGGCAAGAGGCGCTACCAGGGGAAGACGATGCCAGTCTCCTCTGGGTAAGCTTTTGTTTCTTTGTTTGCTTCGTTTTACAAACTTTTCCTTTCTCTTGCTCTTTTTGATCTTTTCTCTCTTTCTTGTTCAGCCCTGCGCTTAAGCTCTCCAAGAGCGCCAGCGGCACGAAGCCGGAGAGCTCTGAGGGAACCGCAAGGACCTCAACTCCTCCTCCTCACTCAAGCCCGGTACCCTCTGGTACCGGCAACCCTTCTGCCTCCCCTCTGGGAGGCACCTCAAGTGCGGGGCGCGCGGCCCCTACACCTCCAGAACACCGCGCGGAGGAGGACCTCATCTCCCCTCCTGAAAAACAAGATACCGGTGCCAGCAACATCGGCGCCGATGATGAAGCTGCCGGGCGGGCGGAGCCTCTGGTTCCTCCTGCCCCGAAAAGAAAGAAGAAGAAGAACTCGAACTCTTCCCCCTCCAAGCCCGTGCCGGATACTTCCGCGCCGGAAAGTTCTACACCGCCACCAGAAGCTCCTATCCTCGAGCCAACTGGGGCCACTCCAACAACGCCGCCAAGCCAAGGACCCTCCACGGCTAAGCCGATGCCGCCGCCTGAAGGCAGCAAGCTCCGCGTGTCGGAACCCTTCAAGGGGAAGGCCACGGCCTCCGGCACTTCATCCGCCGGCCAGCAATCCTTGGTGCTGCACGTCGGCCGCGCCGCTGCCGCGGCCGGAGAAAAACCTTCCGGCGTCTTGGGTCGGATCACCGAGCTAAAACGCGAAGGCCGCGAGCTGGGGCACCTGGCTGATTATGCTGAGAAGTGGAATGTTGTGGATGTGTCCGCAGCTACCCACGGCCTAGGGAAGGACCGGCTTCCGGCGCCGGACCCCGCTGGCCCTCGGTGCACGGAGGAGCACTTCATGCGGCTAAGGCGCTCGGTCAAGGAGCTGGACAACGCATGGCACGATGCCACCAACAACATGGTGGTAAGTTTCACCAAACTCTTTGCAATTTTTCAATTCATGCCAGTTTCTTTTTTTCCGGACTCTGTCTATCTTCCCAGTCCCCGAGCTTCGGGTTAAGAGCTCAGCTCTTAGCGCGAAACTTAGGTAAAAACTTCAAAAAAAACTTGCACAGCCAGTCCCCGAGTTTCGGGTTAAGAGCATAGGTCTTAGCGCGAAGCTTAGGTAGAAACTTCGAAAAACCGGCATAGCCAGTCCCCGAGCTTCGGGTTAAGAGCATAGGTCTTAGCGTGAAGCTTAGGTAGAAACTTCGAAAAACCGGCATAGCCAGTCCCCGAGCTTCGGGTTAAGAGCTTTGTTCTTAGCGCGAAACTCAGGTAGAAACTTAGAGAAACCAGCTTCTTTTTTCTAACCTTATTTCTTGAACAGAGCACGGCCGACGCCTGGAGGCACCTCTTTGAGGAGCTTCTCTGGGAGCACCGGGACCTTGCTGAAGCGCACAGCAAATGCCAAGGTGAGCTTTTGTGCCTCCGGCATCTTCTTACCGGAAGGTTTTCTTTCTTAGTACTTACAAATCTTTTTGTACAACAGCTATCCCGGAAGCTTCCATCGAAGCCCTCAAGACTCAGATCGCCACACTCCAAGGTACCGCTCCTTCTTTTCCGGTTAACTTGTTTCTCTTCATTTTACCAGATGCAATTTTGTTAACTCTTTCTTTTCGGGCTCTAGGTGAAAAAGAGCAGCTCGTCAAAGAGCATCGCAAGGCTCTGTACGCCAAGGAGCTTTACTCCAAGGGGCTGAAGGACCAGCTGATCCAGCTCGGGCTCAAGCACAACGAGGCGATGAAGGCCGCCCAAGCCACCGCTGAGGCCAAGCTAAACGAAGCTCTGGAGGATGCCAACAACTCCACCGTGGTGCTGCGGGCGGAGCTTGAGGAGGGAGCCAAGGCGCGGAAAGCAGCCGAGGATCAGGCCGCGCGCTTGGAGGGGGAGCAGAAGGAGTATGACCAACTGGTCATGCAAACTGACGCGCTTGCCCTTAGTAAGTTTGTCTTATCTTCTTTTTTCTCCGGTTTCTGCTTATAAGCTTATGTTTTCCGGTAACATGTTCTTATCTTTTCTTTCTTTGCCTCGCAGGGCTCTTTCCGGATTCTCAGCTGCACGCGCAGAAGAAGGTGGCCGAGCGCCGGATCCAGCAGGAGTACAAGAACCTGGAAGCGCCGTGGGATCCTTATGACCACCTGGTCGCCCTCTCTGCGCGGGTTTCCCACATGTGTGCGGTGGACCGGAACCTCGCGGATCTGCCCGACGTGGCGATCCATCTCTTCAAGGTGCTCTGGCCTGGGGAGGAGGTGCCGGCAAACCTCACGCTTACCTCCGAGTGCCTGAAGGGTGCCGGCCGGCGAATTCGGGAGTGGAAGTGCTCAGCGGCTCGTGCCAGAGCAGATGCGGCGCTGCGCGTCACCTGCTCCTGGTACGAAGACCTGGATCTGGACGCCCTCCTTGGCGTGCACGAGAACGCTCCCATCGACACGGATCCGGTCCTCACCGCGAAGCGGCAGGATCGAGCCTACCGGATTGCTGAGTACGCCTCGGTCCGCACCTTCATCGCTCCTCCTCCCGACGTCAAGGACTACCTCAGCGACGACGAAGGAGAGGATGAGGAAGATGAATATGCCGGAGCGGGCGATGCGCCTCCGGAAGCTCCAGAGGCCGGTGCTGCTCCTCCTGAAGCCCCTGCTGCCTAAGTACTTGTTGTGATATGTTTGCCTGCTCCTGCTTATCTCAAAACAATGCTTGTTAAATTCTACCCCGGTATGCCGGGGTTTATGATGTAACATAAAACTTAGCTGCTCATTTGGCTATGGTATCATGTTTGTCTGCCGGTATGTTTTACTGGTAGCTTATTAAGTTGTGTTTGTCTATTAACTTAGCATCTTGCTTATCGCTCTGCTTTTATCTTGCACTGCAAAGATTCCGGAATTGTTTCTGCATCCAATTCGATGCACACTTGGTTCTTTTGCTTTGCCTCTGCCTACCTCTCTGGGTTTTTTGGCGTACGAGTCACAAAGTTCTTTCGCCAAGCAAGCACTTTCTTGAACTTAGAAATAATTCGAAATTTTCGCAAAAAACCGGTACAACCGGGGTTAGTTAAATTTTTCCGGACTGTTCGTTCCCACTCTCTCTTTTCGTCGTTCACGTGCTTAATTCCTACCGGTTTATCTTGCTTGCCATGAAGCCGGGTTGCGGACAGCAGCAGAGTCGAAGACTCCGGTAGGTTTAGCACGTTACTAAACCGGAAACAAAAATGTTCAACAAGCAACCAGTGAACTGAAAAAATAGACATATTGCATGCAACTTTAGTAGGGGTAGTCCCCGAGATTCATTCGAGGTTCCGACATCTTTTATTCATAGCAAATAAGGTACAAAAAGGAACTTCTTACGCCACACTTCATGAGTAGAAAGGACGCAACAAAGCTATGTTCCACGGACGCTTGGTCTCATCTCCGGATTTGTCCGCCTTTCCTTTCTTCATTCATGTGCATCAATTAGGTAGTAGGCATCATTGTGAAGAGCTTTGCTCACAATGAAAGGTCCCTCCCATGGGGGTGAAAGCTTATGCCGGCCTTCAGTGCGCTGCACTAGGTGTAACACCAGATCTTCTTCCCGGAACACCCTCGGGTTAATCTTCCGGCTATGATAGCGTCTGAGGTTTTGCTGGTAAATGGCTGTTCTTGCCAACGCCAACTCTCTTGCTTCTTCTAGCAAGTCCACATTGTTTTCTCGGGCCTCTTTTACCTCTTCTTCGGTATAGAGTTGCACCCTTGGTGAGTCATGGAGAATGTCGGTTGGTATGACCGCTTCTGCTCCGTAAACCATGAAGAACGGAGTGTATCCGGTAGACCGGTTTGGAGTCGTTCTTATGCTCCACATCACTGATGGTAGCTCATCGAGCCAACACCCCGGTGACTTTTCTACTGCGTCGATGAGTCTTGGTTTGATACCGGAAAGTACCAAAGCATTTGTTCTTTCAACTTGGCCATTGCCTTGTGGGTGTGCCACTGAGCACAAATCCAACCGGATATTGTTATCCTCACAAAATCTTTTGAACTCACCTTGAGCAAAGTTTGAGCCATTGTCAGTGATAATGCTATGCGGGTAGCCATACCGCAAGATGACATCTTTCAAGAACTTCACAGCTGTATGCCCATCACATTTTGCGATAGGTTTCACCTCAAGCCATTTAGTGAACTTATCCACCATTACTAGAATGTGGGTCATGCTGCTCCTTGCAGTTTTGAATGGGCCAACCATGTCAAGGCACCAAACAGCAAACGGCCAAGTTAGCGGTATGGTCTTCAAACCGGATGCTGGGGTATGATTTTGCTTGGCGTACCTCTGGCACCCGTTGCATTTTCTTACCAAATCCTCAGCATTTTCCAAGGCAGTGGGCCAATAGAACCCATGCCGGAACACTTTTGCCACCAGCGCCCTTGATGAAGCGTGGTGCCCACACTCCCCTTGGTGAATCTCCGCAAGCATTTCTTCTCCTTCTTCCGGTTCCACACACCTTTGAAGGACACCGGTAACGCTCCTCTTCTACACCTCGCCATTGATGATGGTGTATGCCTTTGACCTTCTCTGGATTCTTCTGGATTCATTTTCGTCAATCGGCAAGGTGCCGTTGATCAGGAATTCCTTAATAGGTTTAACCCAAGATGGTGCCTCCCGAACCAGGAACACCGGTACATCTATGTCCATGATATCCACCAGCATTGCTTCTTCCGGTATGGACGCAGCAGTCCCCGAGTTTACCGGAACAGTCCCCGAGTTTGCCGGAACAGTCCCCGGGTTTCCTTCATCGATATCCATTGGTACAACATGTGATTCCGGTACGAAAATTGATTCCGACTCCGGACTCGGTTTGATCGATGGTACTCTTAAGTGTGCCAAGGCTATTCCGAGAGGAATTTCTTGCCTAGATGAGCCCAGCTTGGACAAAGCATCCGCGGCTTCATTTTCTGCACGCGGCACATGGTGGAACTCACATCCTTCGAAGAAGTCGGCAATCTTTTGCACGTGAAACCGGTATGAAGCCATGTTGGCATCTTTTGCGTCCCAATCTCTGGAACATTGTTGCACCACAAGATCTGAGTCTCCGTAGCAAATGATCTGGTGCGCACCGATTTCTTTTGCGACCTTAAGCCCATGGATCAAAGCCTCGTATTCAGCGACATTATTTGATTCCCTGAAATGCACTTGCAAAACATACCGGAGATGATCTCCCTTAGGCGAGGTAAGTACTACGCCGGCACCTAGACCCTCTTTGAGTTTGGATCCATCAAAGTGCATCTTCCAGTATACTATCTTGTGTTCCGGCGGCTTGTATTGCATCTCCGCCCAATCAACCAAGAAATCAGCTAAAGCTTGTGATTTTATGGCATCTCTTCTTTCATACACCGGTACGTACGGTGATATCTGGATTGCCCATTTTGTGATCCTGCCGCTAGCATCTTTGTTGCACATGATATCGGAAATGGGTGCCTCACTCACTA
The DNA here is from genome assembly GCA_030979885.1 of Lolium multiflorum. Lineage (NCBI taxonomy): Eukaryota > Viridiplantae > Streptophyta > Magnoliopsida > Poales > Poaceae > Lolium > Lolium multiflorum. Next base: position 310,235,162 of record CM061753.1, read on the forward strand.
CCTTCATGGGGTGCTCCTCAAAGTAATACTTAAGCTTTGTGGCAGCCATGAACACGCCATAGGTCATCTTCTGGAAGTGCGGGTAGTTTTGTTTTGAGAGGGAGAGCACCTCGCTCAGGTAGTATACCGGCCTCTGGACGATTTTTCCTTCCTCTTCTCTTTCTACTACCACAACAACACTCACAACACGGTTAGTTGCTGCTGTGTACAACAACATGGGCTCTCTTTCCAAAGGCGAAGCCAGTATTGGTGCAGTGGCTAGCATTGTTTTTAGCTCTTTAAACGCCGCATCCGCCTGAGGGGTCCAGACGAACGTGTCGGATTTTTTCATTAAGGCATAGAGTGGCAGAGCCTTTTCTCCCAACCTGCTTATGAACCGGCTTAGCGATGCCAAGCTTCCGGTAAACTTTTGCACGTCCTTGAGATCGTGCGGTATGGTCATTCTTTCTATTGCCCGGATCTTTACCGGATTCACCTCAATGCCCCGGCTTGATACAAGGAAGCCAAGCAGCTTACCGGCAGGGACACCGAAAGTACATTTTGCCGGATTGAGTTTCATCCGGAACCTTCTTAAGTTATCGAATGTTTGCCGGATATCGTCGATTAAGGTATCTTTTACCTTGGTTTTTATCACGACATCGTCCACATAGACTTGCACATTTTTTCCAATTTGATCAAACAAGTATTTTTGCATACAGCGCTGGTACGTTGCACCAGCGTTGTGCAAACCAAAAGGCATAGTGACATAGCAATAAGCCCCGTGCGGGGTAATGAACGCAGTTTTTATTTGATCTTCCTTTTTCAGAGGGATTTGATGAAAACCGGAGTAAGCATCTAGGAAAGACAACAACTCACACCCAGCAGTGGAATCAATCACCTGATCGATCTGGGGTAAGGGGATAGGATCTTTTGGGCAAGCCTTGTTCAGGTTGGTGTAGTCGATGCACATGCGCCACACCTTTGGAACTTTTGCTTCGAGGTTCTCTTCTTTCTTCTTTTCGACTAGCACCGGATTGGCTAGCCACTCAGTATGTAGCACTTCCACGATGAAACCGGCAACCAACAACTTTGTCACTTCTTCTCCAATGATTTTCTCCTATCCTCAGCAAACCGGCGTAAAGGTTGTCGCACCGGCTTAGCATCCTTCCGGACGTTCAAAGAGTGCTCAGCCAGCTCCCTCGGAACACCTACCAAGTCGTCAGTAGACCAGCGCGCTTTCCTATGCCTCACTGAGGCCGGCACCGATACGAACGGTGCACTCAGGGTAAGCCAGATCCAGCACGATGTCCTTTGTTTCTTTCGTTGGCTTGAATGCCGGTGCGCTCAAGCTTGCACTCATTGCCGCTAAGCTCAACTGTGAAGACGAGCCGCTACCGCAGTTGCATCCTCCTCTTTTCCTCTGCAATCACCAGCGATTTGAGCCGGCGGAAGCAGTTTCCAGTGAAATCTTGTAGTTCCCCACCACAGTTAAGGGTCCACGAGGTGCCGGCATCTTCATCTTGAGATAGGCCGTGTGAGTCGAGGCCATGAAAGCTGCCAATGCCGGTCTCCCCAGCAATGCATGGTAAGGACTATCTAGGTCCACCACCTCGAACTCAATGTTTTCAACCCGGCAATTGTCACGTCCTCCAAACGACACATCCACCCTGACTTTTACTACCGGCGCGCAGGACAAGCCCGGAACGATTCCGTGGAAAGTTGTACGCGTTGTAGCATGTTTTCTGTTATGCCCAGCGTATGCATGGTGTGCCGGTACATGATGTTTATGCTGCTCCCATTGTCTATCAACACCTTGCTGAACTTGACTCGAGTGGTTGGCCCATGCATGATTGGGTCTACCACAAGAGCATAACCACCCGGATTAGGCATTATCTTGGGGTGATCCTTGAACGACCAGGAGATCTCTTGATCTGACCACAGCATGTACTTTGGTACTGCCGGCATCACAGCGTTTACTTCCATGGAACGGCGACGTAGGCTCTGCCTGTCGGTTGGCTCAGTGACGAACACAACACAGCACACATCCGGATCCTTGTAAATGTTCCGGCCCAAAGGTGCCGGTGGAGGTGGTTGGCCGTGGCCTTCTCCCACCTGATGAACTTGCTGATGCTGCTGCCGGTTTGGCTGAGGCTGCACCGGTAGAGCGTTTGCTCCGGTAAGCGGTGGTGGTGGTGGTAGTTGATGCTGATGCAGCATATCTTGTGATGGTGGTAGCATTGTGGAGCACCCTTGTGCCTGCGCATCTTTTACTGCTCCCTTGAGCATCAAGTACTTGGTCCAAGAACAGTCCTTCGTCAAGTGATTCGACGGGTGAGCCGGATTCGGAGTGTGCCACCGGCAAGGTTGATCCATCGCGGCCTCCATGGTGTATTTCCCAGGTTCCTGCCAATTCTTTTTCTGGCCCCAGGGTTTCTTTTCAACCCATTGTTTCTTAGGACCCGCTCATGGCTGCGATCCGGTTTTCTGCCTCTGGCTGCCGCTGGCATCAGAGTTATCTTGTACCGCAGCAACTTGCTGTGGACCGTACCTTCAATCCGGGAACTCTTCCGTTCTTTTGTTTTTCCGTTTATCTCGGTATTGCTGCTGAGGCGGGTTTGATTGTTCCGGCTCAGCTTGTACCGCCGGTTGCAATGGGTCTCCCAATGCATAGTTATCTGCCACACGTATCATCTGTGCCAGAGTTACCGGCATGTTCCGCTGCAGCTTTTGCCACAACGGCGAACCTCTGCGGCATCCATTGCAAAACCAAGCAATGGCTTGCGCCTCTATCACCCCTTCGCAGTTTCTCGTGGAGTTCCACCGGGCAGGTAATCCCGGTCTGTTTCTTGTGGGCGCTGCACGCACAAAGCGCTGCAGTGGGCCTCCGGTATGTGCTGGTGAAATTACTCACAAAAGCTTCCTCAAAGTCCAACCAACCGTTTATGCTTCTTGCCGGCAAGTTGTTCAGCCAGATTCTTGCCAGTCCCACCAAGAACGATGGTACAATTCTCACGGCCCAACGCCGGTTTCCTCCACCGGTTACGGTTCCTCCGCCACCAGCGACGTATACCGCGGTCACGTAATCCGCGAGCCAGTCTTCCGGCTTAGTGGTGCCATCATATGTTTTCGTGTCACGGGGCAGCTGGAAGTTGCGAACCGGTGGTTCCTCTTTCATGATCCTTGGACCAAAGCATTTTGGACCCGGAGGACCTTCTGCCTCGATTATTTCTGACAAATACACTCTATCCAGACGGTGCCTCGCATCCCGTTCTAGCAGGTGCCTTTCTCCCAAGCGTTCTCCCAATGGGTTCCGGTGTTCTGTGATTCTTGTCGAATCAGCTTCATCGTATCGTTCCGGTACTGCGGCCCTTGCCTGCCGGTACCTTGGGGGAAGTGTTTCCTCCTCTTCGTACGCTGCCCTTGCAGCTCGATAATTTTGCCCGGTTTCGTGTCTACCGGCATGATTGTTTCCGGCATAGCCTCCTCTGGCATAGCCTCGATCTGCCCCTTGGCTTTTTCTACCGGCATCATGTTGCCCCGCTTGTTGCTTTCCGGCAAGAACCGGATCGTACACAGTCATCTGCTGCGCATTCATCTCTTTTTCTCTTCTTCTGTCCGGATGGGGGACAATGCCTGCCCATGGGACTTGCTTCCTGCATTCTTTGTTGAACGCGCGGATTTTGAAGCCACAGCTTTGTTCAACTTAGCAAGCTGCTCAGCATTCTGCTGCTCGATTGTTTCAAGCAGATCCCTAACACGCTCTTGCTGTTTTGCCAAAGCCTCTCCGGAAAGCGACTCGCACAGCTCTACTGCAGCCTTAGCAGCTTTTATGGTTTTATCCGGACTACTGTACTTAGGTTTCTCTACGATGCTCACAGATGCAGAGGTACTTTTTCCGGCAAGAATCTCCTTACGCAAATCCTGATCTAGATTGCGAGCCTTAAGCCGGTTTTCCGGCATCCTAGCAGCATGAGCGCTAACAGAAGCAAAGCCATGGGCAGCGTTATACTCACGTAGGGTTAGGTTCAGCTCGCGCTGCGCCCGGACGATGTCGGCGCCGTTCACCAACAGCTTCTTGTGCGTGGCCTCCAGCTCTGCCTGAGTCGTTGCCGGGTCGATGTTCTGCGCGATGGGCGTAAGACGTTCATCGCCGCTTGAAGGGGTGTCTCCGGTGGTGCGGAAGATGTTCCCGCAGCGCCTGCGTCGCGCTCCAGCGGTGGCTTGGCCGCGCGGGTCGATGCCGCACGACCGGTACCTTCTTCCACAGCCTCCTTGCCAGCGTCAACCTCGCCAGCCATCATCACCCCCACGCTACCGGCCGCGCGGCCAGCGCATAGCCACCTTGGCGGATCCGGCGCCACCAGCACCGGCGAAAGGCGCTGGCTCACAGGGACAGTGCCGAAGTAGACGCGGTGGCTGCCGAACTCGATGACGCGGCCGTTCTTGGGGAAGATGCCGCCGTTGGCGAAGCAGCCCACGTTGTCGTTGATGAAGTCCATGGAGTAGATGCGCTGCACGAGCGCGGACACGGTCCGGCCGGCGACGCGTCGAGGATGCCCGCCCGAATATGAACTCCGGCAAGCGCCACTTCATGCCCCACGGTGGCGCCAACTGTCGTGGTGAACAGACAGATGCCATAGGATGGCTTAAGTTGGGGCCGAATGGACGCTAGAGGATTCGGGGGAAGGTTTTTGATTAGATGGGATGAACTTCCGGATGCTTTCCTCAAGAACTTAGCCAAGGCTAGAGGTAGAAGAAGAAAGACACAAGGAAGAACTCTGCTCTAGATCTTTCTCTTCATTGATCTCAACAAGTTACAGGTTTGTGCATAACATGTGTTCTCTCTAAATCTCATCGTCCCGCGTACGGGTGTGCCCCCTCTCCTTATATAGGGGAGAGGGTGGCTTACAGGGGAAGAAACCCTAGGAAACCCTAATGGCATCTTTGACTAGACAAACTACTTTACAAAGCTACTTTAATCATAAATGATGCCGGGGTCTTCTTTAATCAGGGAGGCTGACGTCCTCCGACTTCTTTCAGCGTCATCATCTTCTTTATCGTCATGGCTTCGTTTAAGCTACTTTGCTTAGCTCATCTTTGTCCTCTAGCTCGGAGAGAATCTTTGACCGTCTTGCCGATGTGCTACTTTTCTTACCGTAGCCCGGTGTCTTCTCTATCCGGTTCCGGTATACCTCTCAGGGATTTAGCTTTACTTAGCCAAACACCTAACTTCATGCTCCGGTATAAGCATTAAACCGGTATCTTGATGGCCTAAACCATCCGGTTTTGGCATGCCTTTGGCATACCGGGGGTCATCCCCCCAACAGTCGCAGCTCTAAGCAGATTCGTCGCCAGGTTGGGGGAAAAGGCGTTACCGTTCTACGCCCTAATCAAACAAGGAGAGAAGTTCCAGTGGAACGAAGAGGCAGATAGAGCTTTCGAGGATCTTAAACGAACAATTTCGACACCACCAATCTTGGTGGCGCCAAAAGAGAAGGAACCTCTCCTATTATACATTGCAGCTACACCCCAGGTGGTCAGCACGGCGCTAGTTGTCGAAAGAGAAGAAGAAGGAAAACTCCATGGAGTGCAGAGACCGTTATATTTCATCAGTGAAGTTTTATCGCCTTCAAAACAGCGGTACCCGCAGTACCACAAACTAGCATACGAAGTGTTTACAACCGCAAGAAAACTGCGGCACTATTTTTCGGCGCATCCGATAATAGTGGTCAACGAGGCGCCTCTATCCAATATACTAAACAATCCAGAAGCTACATGTCATGTCTCCCTTTGGGGAATAGAACTTTCTCCTCGGGACATCACGTATGAAAAAGAAAAGCAATAAAGTCGCAAATTCGCAGATTTCATCGCAGAGTGGATGGAGCTACAAAATACAGGACCCCGGATTTATCGAGAACCTGGACTATGAACTTCGATGGATCCAAGAGGTTAGAGGGAGCTGGAGCAGGCGTGATACTTATATCATCTGAAGGCGACAAATTAAAGTATGTCCTACGGATGACGTTCCCAAATGCGTCTAACAATGAGGCATAATACGAAGCTCTTATACATGGGATGAAGATGGCGAAAGCTTGCGGCGCAACTCGACTAAAAATCTTTGGCGACTCACAATTGGTGGCTCAACAAGTCATGAACCAATGTGATGCAGTCAATGATAGCATGGTGGCATACAAAGAAGTGTACAATGAGCTCGAGAAGTTGTTTGATGGATGCGAGGTAAATCACATCAGCAGGCTCAGTAATGATGAAGCCGATGTTCTTGCAAACATAGGGTCGCAGTGTCTTGCGATTCCACCAGGTGTGTTCTGGGAGGAGATAACAGAGAGATCTACAAAGACGAAGAAATCAAAGAAGAAGGAGAAGGATGAGAAATCCTCGGGGGCTGTGAAAGAAACACTGGAAGAAGAAGAGGAACAGGATCTAGTATTGATGGTGCAAATTCCATGGATGCAAGCGTACATATCATATATCCTAAGGAAAACAATACCCGACGACCCAGTTGAAGCAAGGCGAGTTATTAGACGATCCAAAGCTTTTACGGTGGTCAAAGGGGAGCTGTACAAACGAAGTATTTCGGGTGTGTTACAAAGGTGCGTTACACCCGAAGAAGGAAGGATAATCTTGAAGGACGTTCATGAAGGAATATGTGGTCATCACGCGAGCAGTCGAGCTATTGCAGCCAAGGTTTTCCGAGCTGGATTTTACTGGTTGACAGCAATTGAGGACGAAAGGAGATAGTACGAACTTGTGACGCGTGCCAGAGATTCGCCGCGAAGCCGCACTCTCTGGAAGCAGAGCTAATGCCAATACCATTGTCTTGGCCCTTTGCTCAATGGGGCATCGATATGGTGGAAAAGTTACATAAAGCCTCGCTAGGAGGATACGAGTATATGCACGTCGCTGTCAACAAATTTACCAAGTGGACAGAAGCAAAGCCGATAAATTCACCAGACGCAGCGTCTGCAATAAAGTTCGTAAAAAGCATTGTTTTTCGGTTTGGAGTACCTCATAGTATCGTAACGGACAATGGCAGTAACTTCACATCCAAGGAATTCAAGGCATATGATACGTCCAAAACGTATCTACTTTCCCGAACACTTTTGCTATTGTTTTGCCTCTAATTTGTGTATTTTGGATGCAACTAACACGGACTAACGCTGTTTTCAGCAGAATTGCTCTGGTGTCTCGTTTTTGTGCAGAAATTCAACTTTCAGGAAAAACCTCGGAATTTATGCGGAAGGTCCTATTTTCCCAGAATACTTACGGAGCCAGAAGGGCAAGCCAGGTGGGGGCCCGAGGGCCCCACACACTAGGCCGGCGCGGCCTAGGAGGGGCCCGCGCGGCCCTAGTGTGTGGCGGCCTCGATCGGCCCCGACGCCCTCCTTCGGACTACTTATTGCCTTCGACCTAAAAACGCACGGGAGGAAGTCGAAGTCGCCAGAAACCCTCCAGAACGCCGCCACATCGCGAAACTCCGTCTCGGGAGCCAGAAGTCTCCGTTCTGGCACTCCACCGGGCGGGGGTGGAGGAGATCATCGCCACCATCACCACCGACGCCTCTCCATCGACCAGCCATATTTCCCCCATCCATGTGTGAGTAATTCCCCGCTGTAGGCTGAAGGGGATGGTAGGGATTGGATGAGATTGGTCATGTAATAGTATAAGATTGTTAGGGCATAGTGCCTAGTGTCCGTAATTGGTACTTTGATGATATTGTTGCAACTTGTTATGCTTAATGCTTGTCACTAGGGCCCGAGTGCCATGATCTCAGATCTGAACATGTTATTATTTCATCATGATATTCATTGTTTATGGTCTTACCTGCAAGTTGTATACACATGTCGCTGGAACCAATGGCCCCGAAGTGACAGAAATCGGGACAACCGGAGGGGATGGTAGTGATGTGAGGATCACATGTGTTCACGGAGTGTTAATGCTTTGCTCCGGTACTCTATTAAAAGGAGTACCTTAATATCCAGTAGATTCCCTTGAGGCCCGGCTGCCACCGGCTGGTAGGACAAAAGATGTTGTGCAAGTTTCTCATTGCGAGCACGTACGACTATAATTGGAACACATGCCTATTGATTGCTTTGTACTTAGACACCGTTTTATTATTATCTGCAAATGCCCTGCTGATTGTTACATGAGTTTCTCTCATCCATGCAACGCCCGTTATTATCCGTCCGTGCCTACAATATTTTAATCTGCTGTTTACTATAATCACTACTCATCTTTGTTACTCGCTCTTTGTTATTTCACTACACTACGCTATAAAGTGGCTTCTGATAAACTCTTGCGAGCAAGTCTGTTTCCAGGTGCAGCTGAATTGACAACTCCGCTGTTAAGGCTTTCAAGTATTCTTTGTCTCCCCTTGTGTCGAATCAATAAATTGGGTTTTACTACCCGCGAAGACTGCTGCGATCCCCTATACTTGTGGGTTATCAAGACATTTTCGGCGCCGTTGCATAGCTTTATTTGGAAGTTCACTTGGATTGATATTGTTCGCTGCAAATTCTCCATCATGGGTAAAACTCGCGATCCTAAAGTCACCATATTACCATCCACTACAAGAAAAGGTACAACTCTGAGTACCTCTGCTACTCTTGATTCGCCATCTGTGATAAGTCGACTTGTTTCACCGCCACAAGCTTCACTTGCTGGTACTTCTGAATCTGAAAACTCTCATAATATTGATAATGTTCTGTTGTGCTTGATGATAGTGGTTCATTGGGATCCTTTCTAGATGCTACAATTGCTAGGTCTAGACAAATTGAAAATACTGAAACCCCTAATGCTACTACACCTGTTAATTCACCTGAAATTGATTATTCTAGTGATGATCCCGATGAAGATTATGTGGAGCTTAATGATGATTTTATTAATAGATGCAATGCTACTGCTGATGCAAGCAAAATTAAAAAGTTTCTCACACAATATACTGTTAGACATAAGTTATCTCCTGATCCTAAATTTGCCACATCTCCTATATGCATTAAGGATAAAGATTATGATTTTTCTCTTGATTTATCTCATATAGCTATTGTAGAGAAAGCACCCTTTTGTGGTACTGAAAAAGAAAGTGTTGTAGAACACATGATTGAACTTTCTTCTATGAGTAGCTTGTTTTCTGATGATGTCAAGATGCGTACTTATTTTGTCACTAAATTTTCCTTTCTCATTAAAGGATGATGCTAAAACTTGGTATAATAATTTGCCTCCTGGTTCTATTAAAAGTCCAACTGATTTGCGTGATGTTTTCTTTCGAAAATACTTTCCTGCTAGTGCTCAACATGTTGCTTTACAGAAAATTTATAGATTTGACCAGGGAGATGAAGAGAAATTGCCTGAGGCTTGGGCAAGATTTTGTTCTCTTATCAGAGCTCGACCTGGACATGATTTAGAAAAGAATGATCTACTTGATATATTTTATAGTGGACTAACCATTGAGTCTAGGGCATATTTGGATAGTTATGCTGGTTGTGTTTTCAGGAAAAGAACTCTAGACGAAGCTGAAGAATTATTGGCTAAAATAGGCCGGAATTATGATGATTGGACTACGCCTGAACCAATTCCAACGCCAATATTGAAGAAGAGGGTTTAATTAAATTGAATGATGAAGATATGAGGAAGCCAAGAAGTCTCTCAAGGAGAAAGGTATTAAATCGAAGATGTGAAGAATCTACCTCCCATAGAAGATATATGTGAGATAATTCCCCCTTCATCCATGATTGAGGTAAACTCCCTTCAACGCTTTACTAGGGAAGATATTCCGTATTCAAAACCTCCTGCGCAATGCTTAGATGAGTTTGATAATTATATTGTTAAGCAAGAAAATTTTAATATGAGAATAGAGAATCATCTAATGGAAAATTCTCAAGCTATTAGCAATTTGCATGATATTGTGGAGAGAACCTCCAATGATGTTAAGATGCTTGTTAAACATTTTCAAATGGTTCAAACTCAAATTGATCAACTCACTAAAGTGCAAAATGACTTATTAAAAAATAATTCTAAAGAGAAACATGCTTATGAAGTAACAACTAGAGGTGGTGTCTCTACCCAGGATCCTCTATATCCTGAAGGGCATCCCAAAAGAATTGAACAAGATTCTCAACGCATTGAACCTAGTGCTCCTTCTAAGAAAAAGAAGAAGAAACATAAAAATGTTGTAGAATCCTCTGAGCCTGTTAATGATCCTAGGGATTTCTATTTTCCTGCCCCTGGCTCCTTAGTTGTACTCAGTTTTCCCCAGCTCCTTAGTTTTTCCTCAGTTTTCCCCAAGACCTTGTTTGAAACCCGCAGAAGCAGCTCAGACGGCAGGATTCCCATTTAGTTGACCGTTCTGTCACGTGTGGGGCCGCGTCGTGTGGGGCCGCGTCGCGTGGGGCTGGTAGAAAGGGACCGCGTGGGACAGGACGAGACTGCGTTTGGTCGCAGTGAGCTGGGTTCTGTCTCTCTCGGCCCCAAATTGGCTTTATTAAGAGCACCTTTTTCCCCTCTTTCTCTCTCTGTCCTTTTCACCAAAATAGTATCAAATCTAGAGAAGCTTGCATTTCTGTATTTCTTCAATTATTTGTGTCTTTTGGCCCTTGTTGTTTGCCCAATATGGCAGCAAATCTAGTACTCCCTGTAATGTCCCAGGTTTAGTGACGATCGAGGGGTAGTTTTTAGAAAGGGATGTGCATTGCATTGCAAATTCTGGGGAAATTTCGCGCTTTTAAACAAAAACTGCATCGAAGGGGGACAGGTTTCTCTCTCGACACCTTACAGGGTTAGGGTTTCGAGAGAGCTATGAACTTGTTCCTACTTAGCTAGATTAGGGTTTTGAGAAGAGAGGGGAGAGTTTGCATCACATCCTTAAGTTGCATGATTGAATTCTAAATTAAGTTGTATGATTGAATTCAAACCAAATCTGAATTTGAATTTCAAATTCAAACATCAAATGGATATCTCATTATTCACACTTGAGCTAATTCAATAAACAATTATAAGTAATCAAGAATATAAATAGAACAACAATTATAGAAAGCTCATTAAGGAAAATTGAGCTTTATTGATATTCACACAAGATACAATGTCAATTACAATATCCAGAATTGAGATATAAATTTACAACACATTACAAGAATTGGAGAAATAGAAAATTAAAAGAAAAAGAAAAGAAAATTACAAAGTATGAATCTGTTCTAAATACTACAATGTGAATATCAACTAATCTTGAACTTGATGATCTTCATCTTCACTTGATTATCATCTTGATTCCCTGCACACAACAAAGCAAAGCAACAGTTATGCCAAGTGGCATTGCCACTTGGCAGGTTAGAAAGAAAATGGCAACAGAGAGGATATGCTCACAGCTCTGCCGAGCTGATCTACTCACAGCCAAGTACCAAGCCAGGTACCAAGCACTTGGTACACACACACAGCCAAACTGCTCACCAGGCAGTGTGCATGCTCAACATCACACACAGGCCAGTGAGTCACCACAAGCTGCAGGCCTTGTTGTCGACTAGAGAGGAAGGAGAAGGCCACATAAAAGCCTCCACAGTAAACCCTAAGCCATATCCATCGACAGGCTACACTGGGTAAGTCCACCAGAAACCAAGAACTCAAGAACAGGAAGAACAGCACTGCTGTTCAACCTGCTCACACCATCACAACATCAACTCAAGCACCACAGGCTTGCAAGGAGGAGCAGGGCAAGCATAAGCTCAACACTGAAGAAATCCTCTACACCAACAAACAATCTAGGAGCTGGAGTGAGGTATAAACCAAATCAACCTGAGCAAAACCAAGTTTTGCTCATAAATAAGCATACAATGCATCACAGGAGCACAGAAGGGTAGAATACCCTGTTTGTGTCATCATCTGGCTACAAAGCCATTTGGTGCAAGCAAATATGGGTAAGACCATTAGGTAATCATCCTATGGGAACATCAGTTATGCAAATCAGTGCATGCTATGGCTTCCTTACTGTGGGCTGAATATAAGAATAGGATGGGGAAATCAGAAGGTATTACGATGGAGTTTAATCTGGGTTCTTTAATCAAGAGAGTTGATGGTTTAGAGGAATTGACTGCACCCTTCACAGAAAAGGAGATGGATGATGTGATTAAGGATATGCCAGTTGATAGAGCACCTGGTCCAGATGGGTTTAATGGTTTATTTCTGAAGAAATGTTGGCATATAATTAAAAAGGATTTCTACAAATTGGCTGCTGATTTCCATGATGGTTCAATTAAGTTGCAGAATATAAATGGCTCTTATATTACACTGGTTCCAAAGAAACAAGTATCTATGACAGTAAATGATTTCAGGCCTATTTCCTTAACCAATGTTTGTGTCAAATTCTTGACAAAGTTAGCTGCTAATAGATTACAGTCAAGAATTTTGGAGTGCCTACATAAAAATCAGTATGGATTCCTTAGAAATAGATCTATCCAAGATTGTCTTGCATGGTCTTTTGAGTATTTATATCTCTGCCATGTGTCTAAAAAGCCCATCATCATTTTGAAATTGGATTTTGCCAAGGCTTTTGATACAATTGAGCATGAAGTAATTCTGCAGGTGATGAAGTATAAAGGATTTAATGCTCAGTGGTTGAGATGGGCAAAGTCTATTCTGTCTACTGGAACCTCATCCATTCTGTTAAATGGGGTTCCAGGCAAACAGTTTGAGTGTAAAAGAGGAGTTAGGCAAGGGGATCCTATTTCTCCTTTGTTCTATTTGTTTGGTTCAGATTTGTTGCAATCAGCAGTGAATGAGTTGGTCCAGATTGGTAGTTTATGTAGACCAATTGAGACAAATGATGAGGACTTCCCTATTGTCCAATATGCTGATGATACACTTCTCATTTTACCAGCTGATACAGTTCAATTGTTGGCTTTGAAAGAGGTGTTGCATAAATTCTCAAACTCCACAGGCCTTAAGATTAATTTTGACAAATCCCAAATGGTGCCAATAAATGTTCCAGAAGATGATCTTAAGCAACTGGCAGAGGTTTTTGGCTGTCAGATTGGGAAGATGCCTTTCACCTATTTGGGGTTGCCTTTGGGTACAATGAAGCCTACAATCACTGAGTTATCTCCTTTGGTGTGTAGGTTGGAAAGGAAATTGTCTGCAAGTTCTAGTTTTCTCTCCCAAGGTGCTAGACTGCAGTTAATAAATTCTGCATTGGCTTCTATGCCATTGCATTTTCTCTGTTCCTTGCAGCTGCCAGTGGGTCTTACTGTGCAGTTGGATAGAATTTTGAGACAGTGCCTCTGGAGGGACAAGGAAGGTGAGCCAAAGCAATCTTTAGCTGCTTGGGAAATGATTTGTAAGCCCAAGATGAGAGGTGGTCTAGGTGTTGTCAACTTCCAAAAGCAGAATGCAGCTTTGCTTATTAAATTTTTGGATAAGTTCTATAACAAAAGAGACTTGCCTTGGGTGAGCTTAATCTGGGAGAATCACTATACTGGGAGGGTACCTCATGCTGAAAATTTGTGTGGCTCATTTTGGTGGAAGGATGTGCTTAGGCAAGTGGATAATTTTAGGGCTGTTGCACAAGTGAAGTTGGGCACTGGGGATACTTTTCTGTTTTGGACAGATAATTGGCTACTGGATGATGGTGTTGTGGTTCTGCAGAATAAGTTTCCCAGGTTATTTTCTTTTGTGCTCAGAAAGGAGATAATGGCAGCAGAGGTATATGCTATGGAGGATATAACAGAATTGTTTTATACTCCATTGTGTCAGTCTGCTTTTGCAGAGTTACAGCAACTTAGGGTGATAATGCAAGCAAATCCTATTACTGGAGATACTGATAAATGGACTTATTGTTGGGGTGGTGACTATACATCTGCTAAGTTCTACTACCATATTCACAAACATCTGAAGGTGCCTAAAGTTTATGAGTGGATCTGGAAGTCTAGTTGCATGATGAAAACTAAGGTTTTTGCATGGCTCCTTTTGGTGGATCGTTTGAATACAAAGGATTTATTAAAGCGCCGGCATTGGCATGTCACTGATGTTTATCACTGCGAATTGTGTCCTTTGCATATCTATGAGGATAGAATTCACCTATTTTTTGAGTGTAACTTCAGTGTCAGGATTTGGAATTACTTGCAGTTCGATTGGAGAAATTATGATGATCTACAGATGGTGATAGCTCATGCTAGGAAGGATTTTGCGAAGCCATTTTTTATGGAGGTTCTAATGCTGGCCTGTTGGCATATCTGGATTATCAGGAATGGGAAAATTTTCAGAGGAGAGAGACCCACCTTTGCAAGGTGGAAGGCGGGATTTTTACATGATGTTTTGTTGTTGAGACATAGAATAAAAGTTAAGCATAGAGACAGTTTGCTAGATTGGATTAGGTCTCTGCCTTAGAGTCTAAATCTTTGGTTAGGTAGGGTTTTCTTTCTCTTTTTTATCTCCTGTTTGTACATAAGACTCTTTTGGTTTTGAAATAAATTTTGGCTGTGGGGCTGTTGCCTCATAGTGGTTGGTTGGTCAAAAAAACTAAAGGAATCCAGCCAAGAATGAATTCATAGCTAGCCTAGCCCACACACTCAGCACCTACAGCTAGCTAGGCCATCAGACTATAGACAAATCCTTGTCTATATATTTTCTCAACATCAAAAGCCACTGGAAGTCCAGTATTGGATCAAGCCAGTGAGCAGTTGTTCAAATCCAGCAAGCAATCACCAACTAGAGCAAGCCACAGAAGAAGGGAGCTACCCTTGACAGCATCACAGTGCTGCCAGGGCTACCTCAACCCACAGCCAACACTTAGAACCACCACATCATCACCAGAAAGGTTCAGTAGTGGGCTAGGGTACCCAACCAGTGGTTGGCATCCAGCTAGCCCTAACAAATTCATTGAAATGATCATCACTGAATCACAGTTCACATCATTCATCCATCTATTAAAGCCAGATAAACAGATAAATGAAACAAACAAGCAATTGATGCACCAGGGTCTTGCAAATGATCAAATGGATCATGGAAGGCATCAATTGATGCTTAAGCAAGCAACAGCACACATCAGGCAAAGCCTGTGTGATGCATACACAGCACAGAGTGAGCCCCAGAGAGCCACAGAAAGAAACACAGCAGTTAACTATCAAGCAAAAGATGATCTGATGATCATCAGAGCTTGCTAGCTCTTGCTACAGATTGCCATAGCCAAGTACAACAACAGGAATTAACCAGCTACTGAAGAAATCCAACCAAGTCATAACTGAATAAATAGATAACTGAATTAATGACTTTATGATTGTATCCAGAAGCACATCAAAGGCTTGATGAACCACTGGATCAAGATACACAAGTAACACACATAGCATTCATCACTGAAGAATACTATTAAGCCAATAGCAATGCTCAATTGAGCATGCTCATGAGTTTGAGCACAAGAAATAGCACACCATGGCACTGGCACTTGCAAAAATTGCCAGGAATACACACAGTAATCACATCCAGGGAAAATAATTGATACACTTGATGATCTAGCAGTAATAGCATCAAGGACAAGATCACAGAGATAGAATTAAGCAAGAATTGCAAACATAAGCAAGCACAGAGCCTAGGAATCTTGCACAGAATCATGTATAGCATGGCAGGATAGCACAACAGTAGTAACCATGGCAGTAGCAGGCCAGCAGATTTACAGCAGCAGCACAGTAGCATAGTAACACAAGCACAGTAGCACATGAACAAGCTAGCAAGGCACAGCTACAGCGCATAGTCACGGCAAGCATCTCAACATGGAGATGCAGGCCAGTGGCTGAGCAAGACGAAGAGGATGAGGAGAGAAGTGAGCAGAGCAGAGGGAGAGTAGGAGGCGATGGATACTCACCGGTGAAGTGAAGCGCAGGGCACGGCCATGGCGGCCACGGCGGCACACGCCGGGCGCAGCAGCGCCAGGCCAGGCCAAGCCATGGCGGCGCCACGGCACCAGCACCACCACGGTCAGGCACGGCGGCACCACGGCATCTGGAGCGTCGGTGGCGACGAGATCGCCACGGCACTCCACGCCAGGCGACCAGAGCGAAGAGGGGCAAGACGAGCGGCGGCGCTTCACAAATCGCCGCGGTGGATCTGAAGCGCCGTTGAACGGCGGTTCAGATGCGCCATATCTCGCCGGCGGCGACGGCCGGAGCCACCATTCGGAGAAGACGGCGGCGACGCGGGTGTCGCCAGAGGCTAGGGTTAGGGTTCAGTCGCGCGTGAGAGGGAGAGAGAGGAGTGGGGCTGGTCGAGCCGGACCGGGCCGGTCGGTTCGATCTAACCCACTGGGTTGCACCGACAGGTGGGCCCAGGGGCATTTTTGCCATTTCATAATTTAATTAAAATGCATAAACTTTGGAAAGGCACAATAAATACTTAATAGCTCTAAAAAAATAATTAAAAATATGAAAATAGATCAGCATAAAATTCTCTATCATAATAAAATACAAAGGGGAATTTTTGAAAACAATTAAGAATAAGCCTTCATTTGATGATTTAAATAATCATTTAAATCACACATATAATTTTCAATAATAAAAATAAGTCCATTAATGCATTTGGACTTTAAAAACACCTTGACAACATTTCAAGGTTGTATTTTACCCTAAACAAAGTATCTCTAAATTATTCTTAGTATTAACCTCTCACATAAAATTACAATGACATCGGAAGGGGGGAACAAACCCTAAAACTGGAATCATGCATAATTGCTTCTTTAACCATTGCCCTTATCGGACAATGATGCTATTTTTCAGAGACAGAGGACAAGGGTCAGTCCACACCATCCAACTGCAAAACTTTGCAGTGTTCAGGCAAGTTCATCACTTGCTCATGTCATTTGAGTATTTTTATCAAATTACTTGCAAAGTATTATGGTTATCACTATTGCATAAAAATCAAAACCACTACTTTCATAACTATGAATATGACTATGTGGTGGGCAATGGAACCATGGATTGTGTTGATATGGAGGAGGTTCCATTGCACGGGTTTATATCCATCTAGGATTAAACAACAAATGTCGCCAGTGATTCTTGTGCCGTAATACCCGTGTTAACCATAAGATCCGGAGTGGGACGGAGTAGTCAAAAGTGTTTCCACCTCTCGTTCATCAACGGATGCGCTTTACCGTAGTACACTTGTAATCCAAGGGGGCAAGCTGGTGAGGCTGGGGAGTCCTAAGTCCCCACGGCATAGTCCGTAGTACACTTGTCGCCCGAAGGAGCAAGATGGTGAGGCTGGGGAGTCCTAAATCCCCACGGTATTGCGGTCTATGATGGGTTGCAGTTACCGGCAAAGGAGTTTGGTTCGATCCCAGACTGTCGTCGTGGTCGGGGTCCACCCTGAAATATATGGGAATAATGGGACCGGCGAGGACCCAGGGTCGGGGCATGCAACAAAGGGTGGGTGTTCGAGGTAGCGGAGGAACATGATTGGCTAGACCTTATACCGGGCCTCACACCAAGGAAGTGTGGACGGGAAAGCTGCCCGGTTGGCACCAAGGTTAAGATCTCTTATGGGTAAAGCAACACACCTCTGCAGAGTGTAAAGAACGTGACCTGTCACTCCCTGTTCCGGGATAAGGAACTGCGAACGCGGCCGGAAAGGAGCTCCATGAAGTTCTAGTAAACCGGTGAAGGCTGACGGACATAGCTCTTTGGAATAAAAGCAATCTCTTGAAGAAATGTTTATCAAAACTTGCATTGGTATTAGACTTTCTGGTCTAATATCGTAGCTAGAGCATTAAACACCTCTTATCTATAATGAACTTGTTGAGTACGCTTGTACTCATACCACTCTTAAATCCCATGCTTAGATTGTCTGAATCGTCTGGAGGAGGACTACGACAACAATGAAGGAGCCGAGATCATCGGCTATGAAGAACCAGACCTCTCTGGAGGTATCGAAGGCGTAGACTACCTCATCGTCTACGGATCCGGGGAGGCTTCCGGAGGAGATCAAGCCTGAACATCTCGAGTAGTAGTAGTAGCCGAGTAGCCCGAACTCTTAGTAGTAAGCTGCTCGAGGGAATAAATGTATAACTTAATGAGACTCTTATATTGTAAGCTAAGTTGGGTTCGCCTCGAACCCAGGAGTATTCCTCTTAGGACCCAAGAGGAGCTCCGAGACGACATGTGTATGATACTTGTATTAATAAATGAATGAGTTATGGACCTGCTATGTTCTGTTGTACTACTCTGAGGGATGTAATATTTGCGGAATGGTACTTCGTGAATGTTATATCAACGACTGGCATACTACAACATGCAGTGGTATGCAGGGTCACCACAGTTGGTATCAGAGCAAAAGCTTTGACCTTAGGTTGGAACCTAGTAAATGGGACCAAACGTTAGGAGTCAAATAGGACTAGTAAAGAATTCTCTAAAAATATGGTGTATATTCAATTGAGAATACAACAATCATATCTTTTAGTGCGATAATTCTTTATTATCTCTATTATGATGCATTATTACTAATCTTATAATCTTTCTATTTCTACAGCCAACATGGCAAGTTCACGTCCCGGACGAAACGTGAAAGTGATGGATTCCACACTGAGTGAATACGAAGGAGGACTTGCAGATATTCTACGAGCCATGTTACTTGAATTTGGGTGTGATCCCCAGATCCAAGTAAAGAAATACATGTACTATGATGGTACTGTATTGGCCAAGTGTAGGGTAGGACTGCGACTTCCCGAATCTCTGGGAATGAGCGTAGTCATGCCAGCAGGGGAAGCAGGACAATCAACACAGCCTACCATATAGCTGTTATGAGAGCCATAACCGACATTCGGGAACATAAGACGAAAGAGCTTATGGGTTCCGAATTCTCCCATATTCCTCATAATCAGGAGGAAGAAGATCCCATGCTTAACCACTACAAATATGCAAAACGCAAACCCATAGCAGCTGCAAAATATATGGATAATAGCCGCAACTTCATATCATTACTCTTTTAGTTGAACCATCATCTGACGGGAGCAATTGATATGATGCTAGAGGAGTTTACTGAACCCAAGGAGGAGATTAGGGGTAAAGAACCTATCGAGAATGTGGTGCACACACCAGTTTACTCAGCTGGTGACTACATTAGTATTGATCCTCTTGAGCGTGAACCTACACCTGTTACACCTGGGAACTATCTGGGTAGTTCCTATGGGGGATACGAGGGCGGAGAGGAATCCGGAAACAATCAGCGTTCCGAGACTCCTATCGAAAATTCCACGGGTTGGCGTTGGGGATCTGATACTGGAACTCATAGTACTTCTGTGTATTATGATGGGGAGATGAATGATGACGCCACAACCCAGAACCAAAGTTATCCTAGTAATGAAGGAGTTGATGGAGGGTATCCGACACAGGTTGAGTCGGGTATGAGTGTTGGAAACACATATGGTGGAGCTACAGGGGAGTACACCCGATGGGTGGACTATGATGCACTTAACGATCAGTTTGTGAACACTGATTTCTCCCTAGGATCATCATCTGATTCGGATTACCAGCCGACGGGGAGACCTTATGTTCCAGGGTCTATCAGGAGGACGACACGTTCGACCGGATGGAAGCCTGGGATGTACCGGGAGTGAAGATCGACTAGAGTCCACCAAGGGAGGCGAGGCTATAATACACAAGTACCACGTGTATTATAGTATGTAATATTTGTATAAATTTGTACATATACTTTAATAAGTGAGTTTGCATACTCACATCGACTTGAGTATTGTAATAAGACCACTTAAGTATGTATATACAGGGTATATGTTTTGTATGATTTGGATTTGCTTCTTGATTTCCATTGCGTGACTAGTTCTGTGCACAAAGTTGAGCTCAGAAAACTTGCGCATGGAGTAATTATGAGTATCATCTTGTGTTGCAGAACTAGGGGGTTATGTCGGGAGCGTTAGGAGAGGAGACCGAAGCGCAGCGCATGGAGCGCGAAGCAAAACAAAAGGAAGAGGCTGAGGGAGCAGCCAGAGATCAGTTTCCACCACCACCACCCATGACGCAGCAGAATTTCATCCAGTACATGCAGCTGTTGGAGGAAAGACAACGTGTTACGTTGGAGCAGCAGAACAAATTCTTTCAAGAGCTGCTGCAACAGAACCGGGTGGAGAGACCCGAGAATCCGGGAGTCACCTTAGCAGACTTCCAGAACACCAAGCCTATATCTTTCGCATACGCGCCCGAGCCAATGGATGCGGAAGATTGGCTTATGGATACTGAGCGAAAGCTCAACACCGTTGGATGTAACGACCAAGAGAAGGTTCGTTATGCTACCCATCTGCTGTGTGGACCTGCCGCATCATGGTGGGACAATATAGTAGCCGTTTATCCGGCTGGAAAGGTATTTACCTGGGAGGAATTTGCAAGGAAGTTCAGGGAATCCAATGTCCCTGAAAGTATTGTGGAACTGAAGCGTCGAGAGTTTGAAAGTCTCGAGCAGAAAGACAAGGCCATCCTGACCTATGTCAGGGAATTCTCCAAGCTGTCTCGGTATGCAGTTGAAGAAGTCAACACCGAGGACAAGAAGAAGAAAAGGTTTCTGAGGGGGTTAAGTCCCCAGTTCAAGGTTCAGCTCCGTATGATGAGAGCGACGGAGTTTCAAGAGTTGGTGGATGCAGCCATCACTCTGGAAGATGATTTCAAACAACTGCAGGAGGAGAAGAGGAAAAAGGCCAAGTTTGAGCCTAAGAGGTTTTCCAATAACAAGCCTAATACCAGCTTGAATTTCAAGCCAAGATACAACAACAACAACAACAGCAACTACTACGGTAGTAGGAAGAATCAAGCATTTCAGACTGCAAACCAAATAGTTTGCCGTATTTGTGGAATTAAAGGACATACTTCGAAGGACTGTCGCAAACCCAGAATCATCTGCTTCGGGTGTCGTCAGGAAGGGCACATGATGAAAGACTGCCCTAATAAGAAGAATGGAGGAGGTCAGTCCGGAGGAGGTGTGATGTCTACTTCCCCCTCCTTTTCCTGTAGACAGTGTTGGGCCTCCAAGAGCAGAGGTTTGTAGAACAGCAGCAAGTTTTCCCTTAAGTGGATCACCCAAGGTTTATCGAACTCGGGAGGAAGAGGTCAAAGATATCCCTCTCATGCAACCTGCAACCACAAAGCAAGAAGTCTCTTGTGTCCCCAACACACCAAATAGGTGCACTAGTTCGGCGAAGAGATAGTGAAATATAGGTGGTATAAATATATATGAGCAGTAGCAACGGTGCCAGAAAATAGCTTGCTGGCGTGTAGTTGATGGTGGTAGTATTGCAGCAGTAGTAACACAGTAAAACAGTAAACAAGCGGTAGTAACGCAGCGGTTTTAGGAACAAGGCCTAGGGATTAGACTTTCACTAGTGGACACTCTCAACATTGATCACATAACAGAATAGATAAATGCATACTCTACACTTTTGTTGGATGATGAACACATTGCGTAGGATTACACGAACCCTCAATGCCGGAGTTAACAAGCTCCACAATTAATGTTCATATTTTAGTAACCTTATAGTGTAAGATAGATCAACATAACCAAATAGATCACATCAATACCATCATAGTAATAGTTAACTTCACAATCCACAAGAGATCATGATCATAGCCTACGACAAGAACCACATGGTGCACACACTAGTCACCTTTACACCATGCAGGAGGAATAGAATACTTTAATAACATCACTAGAGTAGCACATAGATGAATTGTGATACAAAACTCATATGAATCTCAATCATGTAAAGCAGCTCATGAGATTATTGTATTGAGGTACATGGGAGAGAGATGAACCACATAGCTACAGCGGAGCCCTCAGCCTCGGGGGAGGATTACTCCCTCCTCATCATGGAGGCAGCGATGGCGGTGAAGATGGCGGTGGAGTCGGCGGTGGAGATGGCTCGGGGGCAATTCCCGTCCGGCGAGTGCGGCAGAGTTCTGTCCCCGAATGGAGTTTCGCGATGGCGGCGGCGCCTGGAGTCTTTCGGAGTTTCGTCAATTGTGCTGCGTTTTTAGGTCGAAAGGGATTTTATAGGCGAAGAGGCGGCGCGGGAGGGTCGAAGGGGTGCCCACACCATAGGGTGGCGCGGGCCCCCCAGCCGCGCCGCCATGTGGTGTGGTGGCCTGGCCCCTCCGACTCTTCTTCGGTGTTGGAGCCTTCCGGGAAGAATAGGAGGTTTGGCGTTGATTTCGTCCAATTCCGAGAATATTGCCGAACAGCCTTTCTGGAACCAAAAACAGCAGAAAACAGAACTGCGTGGCATCTTGTTAATAGGTTAGTCCAGAAAATGCACGAATATGACATAAAGTGTGCATAAAACATGTAGATAACATCAATAATGTGGCATGGAACATAAGAAATTATCGATACGTCGGAGACGTATCAGCATCCCCAAGCTTAGTTCCGCTCGTCCCGAGCAGGTAAAACGATAACAAAGATAATTTCTGGAGTGACATGCCATCATAACCTTGATCATACTATTTGTAAAGCATATGTAGTGAATGCAGCGATCAAAACAATGTATATGACATGAGTAAACAAGTGAATCATAAAGCAAAGACTTTTCATGAATAGCACTTCAAGACAAGCATCAATAAGTCTTGCATAAGAGTTAACTCATAAAGCAATAATTCATAGTAAAAGCATTGAAGCAACACAAAGGAAGATTAAGTTTCAGCGGTTGCTTTCAACTTGTAACATGTATATCTCATGGATATTGCCAACATAGAGTAATATAATAAGTGCAATAAGCAAATATGTAGGAATCAATGCACAGTTCACACAAGTGTTTGCTTCTTGAGGTGGAGAGAAATAGGTGAACTGACTCAACATTGAAAGTAAAAGAATGGTCCTCCATAGAGGAAAAGCATCGATTGCTATATTTGTGCTAGAGCTTTGATTTTGAAAACATGAAACAATTTTGTCAACGGTAGTAATAAAGCATATGTATCATTGATGACCCACAAGTATAGGGGATCGCAACAGTCTTCGAGGGAAGTAAAACCCAATTTATTGATTCGACACAAGGGGAGACAAAGAACACTTGGAAGCCTTAACAACGGAGTTGTCAATTCAGTTGCACCTGGAAACAGACTTGCTCGCAAGGGTTTATCGGTAGTAACAGGTTTATAGCGATAGCGGTAGTGAAATAACGACGAGTAACGAGACAGCGGTAGTGATTTTAGTAAACGGCAGGATTAAAATACGTAGGCACGGGGACGGATGACGGGCGTTGCATGGATGAGAGAAACTCATGTAACAATCATAGCAGGGCATTTGCAGATAATAATAAAACGGTGTCCAAGTACAAAGCAATCAATAGGCATGTGTTCCATATATAGTCGTGCGTGCTCGCAATGAGAAACTTGCACAACATCTTTTGTCCTACCAGCCGGTGGCAGCCGGGCCTCAAGAAACTACTGGATATTAAGGTACTCCTTTTAATAGAGTACGGAGCAAAGCATTAACATTCCGTGAACACATGTGATCCTCACATCGCTACCATTCCCTCCGGTTGTCCCGATTGTCACTTCGGGGCCATCGGTTCCGGACAGCGACATGTGTATACAACTTGCAGGTAAGATCAATAAACAATGAATATCATGATGAAACAATAACATGTTCAGATCTGAGATCATGGCACTCGGGCCCTAGTGACAAGCATTAAGCATAACAAGTTGCAACAATATCATCAAAGTACCAACTACGGACACTAGGCACTATGCCCTAACAATCTTATGCTATTACATGACCAATCTCATCCAATCCCTACCATCCCCTTCGGCCTACAGCGGGGAATTACTCACACATGGATGGGGGAAACATGGCTGGTTGATGTAGAGCGTTGGCGGTGATGGCGGCGATGATCTCCTCCAATTCCCCGTCCGGCGGAGTGCCGAACGGAGACTTCGGCTCCCGCGACGGGTTCGCGATGTGGCGGCGTTCTGGAGTGTTTGGCGACTTCGACTTCTCTCCTGCGTTTTTAGGTCGAGGCCGATAAATAGTCCGAAGGAGGGCGTCGGAGGCCAGCCGAGGGGGCCCACCAGGCCGCGCGGGCCCCGGGTCGCGCCGCCCTATGGTGTGGGGCCCTCGAGCCTCCACTTCAGTGCCCTTCTGCTCCGTTAGTTTCCTGGGAAAATAGGGCCTTCTGCAAAATTCCGAGGTTTTCCCGAAAGTTGGATTTGCACAAAAACGAGACACCAGACGATTCTGCTGCAGCGTTAGTCGTGTTAGTTGCATCCAAAACACACAAATTAGAGGCAAAACAATAGCAAAAGTGTTCGGGAAAGTAGATACGTTTTGGACGTATCAACTCCCCCAAGCTTAGCTTATTGCTTGTCCTCAAGCAATTCAGTTAACAACTGAGCGATAAAAGAACTTTCACGAACACATTTGCTCATATGATGTATATATTCTCATGCTATGGCTAATACTTAAGCAGTTCATAATGAGATATATGCAAATAAGATCATCTAACAGCTATGTCAATCATGGAGAGGTACCAACAATTAATAAGAAGCATCATGAATCATGTGTATAAGCAAAATTGTAATGTTCATAAGAGAGTATGATAAAGTGGTATCTCGCTTGCCTGTATTTGATTGGCAAAACATAAATGCCGGGCACCTCTGGAGTTCATAGAAAGACTAGAAGTAGTGATTGTCAAAAGATAAATGCATCAAAGTTATACCACAATCAATCATATTTTGAGACAAGCATATTATACTAAGAATGACAGTTGTGCTCTCAAGATAGTGCTCAAAGAAATAATGGAGACACAACATAAAAGTAAAAGATTGACCCTTCGCAGAGGGAAGCAGGGATTAACATGCGCTAGAGCTTTTTATTTTTATAAAGACAGGAGTAAAATTATTTTGAGAGGTGTTTGTTGTTGTCAACGAATGGTAATGGGTACACTAACTACCTCGCCAACCGGACTTTCAAGAGCGGCTCCCATGAATTATTGCATATTTAT
This sequence comes from Lolium multiflorum, assembly GCA_030979885.1. NCBI lineage: Eukaryota > Viridiplantae > Streptophyta > Magnoliopsida > Poales > Poaceae > Lolium > Lolium multiflorum. The sequence goes on from CM061753.1 coordinate 310,260,123, forward strand.
TTGGCACTCCTTCCAACCTTTCTTTCACAAACCATGGCTAACCGAATCCTCGGGTGCCAACAATCTCATACCATGAAGGAGTGCTTTTTTATTTTGGTTTTATTATGATGATGACACTCCCCCCAACCTTTGCTTACACAAGCCATGGCTAACCGAATCCTTCGGGTGCCGTCCAACAATCACAAACCATGGAGGAGTGTCGATTTAAGTTAATTAATTCGGGACTGGGAATCCCATTGCCAGCTCTTTTTGCAAAATTATTGGATAAGCGGATGTGCCACTAGTCCATATGAGAGTCCGTCAAAAGTAAATGACAAGGTTGAAAGCTAAACACCACATACTTCCTCATGAGCTATGAAACATAAACACAAATTGAGAAGCATTTTGAAGGTTTTAAAGGTAGCGCATGAGAATTTACTTGGAATGGTTTGAAATGCCATGCATAGGTATTTATGGTGGACACTCTGGAATAACTTGGTTTTCATGTGTTTGGAAGTACGAGCAGCGTTCCCGCTCAGTACAAGTGAAGGCTAGCAATAGACTAGGGAGCGACAAATCAAGAGAGCAGTAACTGTCATAATCATGCTTGCGGCAAAATAAATTAACGGAGGCATAAAAGTGATACAAGAACTCTGAAGCAATATAAATCATCGAGGCTTAATTGACTTTTTGTTCAGTCATATGCATGCGTGAGCATGTGCCAAGTCGATATAAATGAATTATTCAGAGGAGGATACCACAATGCCATACTTACTTATGAATAAAACAATGCAAACAAACATACATGACATGCTACTCATATTAATAAATTGGAGCTAAACATGAGAGGTCATGAACTACTAGACTTTCCCAAATAACATATACCTCACACGAACCAACTAAGCATGCTCACATGGATGAGTATATGTACAAAAATGAAAACAAATAGAGTTCATACCAGCCTCTCACCACAATCCAATTGTCGTAGATCGTCATTATTGCCTTTTCACTTGTGCAGCTTGGATAATATGAAATGAAAACCACGCTCCAGCCACCGAAGACCATTGAACTCATAAAGAACTTTACAAACCAGAGAAGAACAGCAAATATTTTTGGTGTTTTCAAATTGCAAATAAGAACAAGAGGAAACAAACAAACAAAGCAAAATCTTTTTGGGTTTTCTTATAGCAAACTAGCAATAGCAAATAAAGTGAAACAAATGCAAGAAACTAAAGCAAACAAATGGTGAAGAGAAATAACAGAAATATTTTTGGTCTTTTTGTGTTTTGGGAAGGAAACAAAGCGAAATCAAGAAATAGCAAACTAAAAGAAACACAGAAAAGCGAAATGGCAGAAATCTGCCAAAACCTGACAGCAGTACAGAAATCGATTTTAACAAAAATCTTACGTTGCTCAGATCGAAAAGTGTTCAACTAATGAAAGTTAGATAACAACCTGGGGAACCTGCACAAAAATTGGCAGCTCAAAATGACGCTCTGGCTATTTTTGAGAATTTTTACGGTAACGTTCCAGAATCTGTTTTCAGGCAGCACTTCCCCAAATATTATCTTTCTCTCATTAGAAAACCACTCAATCGAACAAAACAAGTATGTACAAGTATCCAGCAACCATAGTATGCAAAGAATGAGTGATGCTGGTATACCTCCCCCCAAGCTTAGGCTAAGTGGAGTTCAATCCCATCGATCCCATGAAGTAGTGTCTCCGTAATATGAAGATGGGTCGTATTCCGGGTATGTGCTAGAAGAAGCACCCGGATATGTGACGGTGTGGTCGTAGGAGGTCCCGACGTCCTCGGAGTCATGTTGCTGGTGGAAGTCTCTTATCTTCAAATGTTCATCCACCTCCTCCTTAGTGCACGACCATGACTGCCTGTCAATACTCAACAAACTAGGTTGGGGAAGAGGGATTTCCTTCTCCTCCCCGTCAGAAAACAACATTCTATACACCATACTATCTAAAGTAGAGTCAGTAGTAACAAAATGATGACTCTTCATAGCAGTAATATCAAGTCTCCTAGGGGCCAATGGCACATCATTAGGATCAATAGGAAGATTAAGATATGTTAAAACGCGCAGTGCAATGGTTCCTCCAAAAATAGGCCCCCTGGTAGTCAGGCGGCGAGCAATAAGAGCACCAAGGTGATAGGAGGTTTGACCAGTAAGTGCAATATTCAGGAAAGCAAGATGGTAGCTAGAGATATTACTAGTGTTCTCCCTACCAAGAATGCTAGTAGCAATGTAGTATGCAAAATATTTAATGGCGGGGAGTTGAATGTTCCTTATCTTGCCCCGCTGAATGGTGCGACAATCATCGTCGGTGATCCCACGGTAGAGCTCCAGCAAGTCCCGGGGGTTGTCATCAATCCTACTTGCTGTACCTACAGGGGCAATATCCAAGGCACAACAAAAATCCTTCAATGGCATAGTCACAGTATTACCATAAATCCTGAACGCAACTGTTGGCTCATAGTGTTTGTTGTTGAACTGGAAACTCTCGACGAAGATTTTGGTGAGCAAGTAGTATTGCTCCCTTTCATCGCCCATATAAGTGGTTAACCCTGCCCTGTTGACAAGGGTTAAGAAATCCTCCAGTATCCCTGCATTCCTTAGAAAATCATAACATGGAAAAGTAGAAGCATTAGGAGGACCGTTGTCCTCTTCAGGCGCGAAGCTAGGCGCGAGGATGTCTTCATTATATGATTGCCTAATCCGGGTGGCGGCCCTAGAAGGCCTCCCGGTGCTGGTTGTCCCCTTCTTGAACAACTCTCCAAAGCTAAACTTCTTCATAGCTTCTCGAAGAGCAAATGTGCCAAATTTCAGACAGAAATCTGGGCTGAGCAAAGAGATCGAAAAATCTGGAGCTCTGGAGCAAAAACGCGAGTGAGAGGAACTTGGTACGAGTTTTTTCGGGAGAGAGACTGTTCTGGGCGAAAGAGATGACAAAGTGGGGCAGAGGGGGCCCACACCACATGGTGGCGCGGCCACCTCCTTGGCGCGCCGGCCTGTGGTCTGGCGCCCTCTGGTGCCCCACAGGTCATCCTCTGGTGTTCCCAGTGCCTCGTCGAAAAATAGGACCAACGGTATAATTTTTGTGAATTTTTGAAAACTTTGAAAAACGCACATTTCTGGGTATTTAGTTTATTATTACTGGCCAGGAAAAATTTTGAAATCTTCAAATAACTAAGGAACTTTGCAAATCAAAAGTGCTACAGCAACTAGAGCAAATGGAGGAAGAAAGAGATGTTGTTTACCCTCTCTATGCATATAAAAAGTATTTGTTAACAAGGTTGATCAAGTCTTGCCACCAAATAAATTTTACATAGCATAAGAAGAAATAAACCTCAAATCAATCATGTTACCTTGAATTGTATTGATATGGATCCAATCATGAGAGTTTGATATTCTTCCTTAGGCTCATATATAGGACAATCAATAGTTCCCACTTTGATAGTTCTCACATTAGAAATAGTATTAACTCCACACGCTTTCTCAATCTTCTTAGGAAAATAAACGGTATGCTCCCTATCATCAACATTGAAAGTAACCTTTCCTTTATTGCAATCAATAACAGCCCCTGCGGTGTTAAGAAAAGGTCTCCCAAGAATAATAGACATATTATCATCTTCAGGCATTTCCAACACAACAAAATCAGTTAATATTAAGCAGTTAGTAGTAACTTGAACAGGAACATTCTCACATATACCAACAGGAATAGCAGTAGATTTATCAGCCATTTGCAAAGATATATCAGTAGGTATCAACTTATCTAAGTAAAGTCTCTTATAAAGAGAAAAAGGCATAACACTAACACCGGCTCCCAAGTCACATAGAGCAGTTTTAACATAATTATTCTTGATAGAACAAGGAATAGTAGGTATACCTGGGTCGCCCAACTTCTTGGAACTTTGCCATTGAAAGAGTAATTAGCAAGCATAGTGGAAATTTCCTCATTGGGGATTTTCCTTTTGTTAGTAACAATATCTTTCATATACTTTGAATAAGGTGGCAATTTAATAGCATCAGTCAAAGGGATTTGCAAGAATAAAGGTTTCATCCAATCGCAAAATTTATTATAGTGTTCTTCTTCCTTTGATTTTAATTTCTTAGCAGGAAAAGGCATTTGCTTTTGCACCCAAGGTTCTCTTTCATTACCATGTTTCTCAGCAATAAAATCTTCTTTAGTGTACTTTTTATTTTTAGCATGCTTTTCAGGTTCTTCTTCAACCTCTTCTTTATCAGGAGTATCATTCTTATCATTATCATTATCATTATCATGTTCATTACCACTTCAGTTTCAGCATCAGAAATAGAAATACTATTAGGATCATTAACAGGTTCAGAGGATTCTACAACATTTTTATGTTTCTTCTTCTTTTTCTTCCTAGAATGAGCACTAGGTTCAATGCGTTGAGAATCTTGTTCAACTCTTTTGGGATGCCCTTCAGGATATAGAGGATCCTAGTAGAGACACCACCTCTAGTTGTTACTTCATAAGCATGTTTCTCTTTAGAATTATTCCCTAACAAGTCATTTTGCACTTTAGTGAGTTGATCAATTTGAGTTTGAATCATTTGAAAATGTTTAACAAGCATCTTAACATCATTGGAGGTTCTCTCCACAATATCATGCAATTCACTAATAGCTTGAGAATTTTCCATTAAATGATTCTCTACTCTCATATTAAAATTTTCTTGCTTAACAATATAATTATCAAACTCATCTAAGCATTGTGCAGGAGGTTTTGAATATGGAATATCTTCCCTAGTAAAGCGTTGAAGGGAGTTTACCTCAATCATGGATGAAGGGGGAATTATCTCACATATATCTTCAATAGGAGGTAGATTCTTCACATCTTCAGATTTAATACCTTTCTCCTTGAGAGACTTCTTGGCTTCCCTCATATCTTCATCATTCAATTTAATTAAACCCCGCTTCTTCAATATTGGAGTTGGAGTTGGTTCAGGCGTAGTCCAATCATCATGATTCCGGCTTATTTTAGCCAATAATTCTTCAGCGTCGTCTGGAGTTCTTTTCCTGAAAACACAACCAGCACAACTATCCAGGTATGCCCTAGACTCAATGGTTAGTCCACTATAAAATATATCAAGTAAATCATGCTTTTCCAAATCATGCTCAGGCGAGCTCTAATAAGAGAGCAAAATCTCGACCAAGCCTCAGGCAATTTCTCTTCATCTCCCTGTTCAAAATTATAAATTCTCTGCAAAGCAATATGTTGAGAACTAGCAGGAAAGTATTTGCGGAAGAAAACATCAAGCAATTCTTTCGGACTTTTAATAGAATTAGGTGGCAAATTATTATACCAAGTTTTAGCGTCATCCTTTAATGAGAATGGAAATATTTTAGCAACAAAGTAAGTACGCATCTTGACATCATCAGAAAACAAGCTACTAAGAGTAGATAGCTCAGTCATGTGTTCAACAGCACTTTCTTTTTCAGTACCACAAAAGGGTGTTTTCTCAACAATAGCTATATGAGATAGATCAAGAGAAAAATCATAATCTTTATCCCTAATGTTTATAGGAGATGTGGCAAACTTAGGATCAGGAGACAGTTTATATCTAACAGCATGTTCTGCAAGCAACTTTTTAATTTTTCTTGCATCAGTAGTAGCATTGCATTTTTCAATAAAATCATCATTAAGCTCCACATAATCTTCCTCAGGATCATCACTAAAATAACCAAGTTCAGGTGAACTAACAGGTGTAGTAGCATTAGGAGTTTCAGTATTTTCAATTTGTCTAGACCTAGCAATTGTAGCATCTAGAAAAGATCCCAATGAACCACTATCATCAAGCACAGCAGAAACATTATCAATATTATGAGAGTGTTCAGATTCAGCAGATGTACCCGCATGCGAAGCATGTGGCGGTGAAACAAGTTTATCAATCACAGATGGTGAATCAAGAGCAGCAGAGGTATTCAGAATTGTACCTTTTCTTGTAGTGGATGGTAATATGGCGATCTTAGTATCGCGAGGTTTACCCATGATGGAGAATTTGCAGCGAACAATATTAATCCAAGTGAACTTCCAAATAAAGCTATGCTCCCGGCAACGGCGCCAGAAAATAGTCTTGATGACCCACAAGTATAGGGGATCAACAGTCTTCGAGGAAGTAAAACCCAATTTATTGATTCGACACAAGGGGAGACAAAGAACACTTGGAAGCCTTAACAACGGAGTTGTCAATTCAGTTGCACCTGGAAACAGACTTGCTCGCAAGGGTTTATCGAGTAGTAACAGGTTTATAGCAGTAGCATAGTGAAATAACAGCACGAGTAACAGAGACAGCGGTAGTGATTTTAGTAAACAGCAGGATTAAAATACGTAGGCACGGGGACGGATGACGGGCGTTGCATGGATGAGAGAAACTCATGTAACAATCATAGCAGGGCATTTGCAGATAATAATAAAACGGTGTCCAAGTACAAAGCAATCAATAGGCATGTGTTCCATATATAGTCGTGCGTGCTCGCAATGAGAAACTTGCACAACATCTTTTGTCCTACCAGCCGGTGGCAGCCGGGCCTCAAGGGAAACTACTGGATATTAAGGTACTCCTTTTAATAGAGTACCGGAGCAAAGCATTAACACTCCGTGAACACATGTGATCCTCACATCGCTACCATTCCCTCCGGTTGTCCCGATTTCTGTCACTTCGGGGCCATTGGTTCCGGACAGCGACATGTGTATACAACTTGCAGGTAAGATCAATAAACAATGAATATCATGATGAAACAATAACATGTTCAGATCTGAGATCATGGCACTCGGGCCCTAGTGACAAGCATTAAGCATAACAAGTTGCAACAATATCATCAAAGTACCAACTACGGACACTAGGCACTATGCCCTAACAATCTTATGCTATTACATGACCAATCTCATCCAATCCCTACCATCCCCTTCGGCCTACAGCGGGGGAATTACTCACACATGGATGGGGAAACATGGCTGGTTGATGTAGAGGCGTTGGCGGTGATGGCGGCGATGATCTCCTCCAATTCCCCGTCCGGCGGAGTGCCAGCGGAGACTTCGGCTCCCGCGACGGAGTTTCGCGATGTGGCGGCGTTCGGAGTGTTTCTGGCGACTTCGACTTCTCTCCGTGCGTTTTTAGGTCGAGGCCGATAAATAGTCCGAAGGAGGGCGTCGGAGGCCGGCCGAGGGGGCCACACCACAGGGCCGCGCGGGCCCCCTGGGCCGCGCCGCCCTATGGTGTGGGGCCCTCGGGCCTCCACTCAATTGCCCTTCTGGCTCCGTTAGTTTCCTGGGAAAATTGGGCCTTCTGCATAAATTCCGAGGTTTTTCCCGAAAGTTGGATTTCTGCACAAAAACGAGACACCAGAGCAGTTCTGCTGAAAACAGCGTTAGTCCGTGTTAGTTGCATCCAAAACACACAAATTAGAGGCAAAACAATAGCAAAAGTGTTCGGGAAAGTAGATACGTTTTGGACGTATCAATCATGTAAATTATATCTTACAAGTTGCAAGCCTCATGCATAGTATACTAATAGTGCCCGCACCTTGTCCTAATTAGCTTGGACTACCGGATCATCACAATGCACATGTTTTTACCAAGTGTCACAAAGGGGTACCTCTATGCCGCCTGTACTAAGGAGAGAGCTCGCATTGGATTTCTCGCTATTGATTATTCTTCAACTTAGACATCCATACCGGGACAACATAGACAACAGATAATGGACTCCTCTTTTATGCATAAGCATGTAACAACAATTAATAATTTTCTCATTTGAGATTGAGGATATATGTCCAAAACTGAAACTTCCACCATGGATCATGGCTTTAGTTAGCGGCCCAATGTTCTTCTCTAACAATATGCATGATTAACCATAAGGTGGTAGATCTCTCTTACTTCAGACAAGACGGACATGCATAGCAACTCACATGAAATTCAACAAAGAGTAGTTGATGGCGTCCCCAGTGAACATGGTTATCGCACAACAAGCAACTTAATAAGAGATAAAGTGCATAATTACATATTCAATACCACAATAGTTTTTAAGCTATTTGTCCCATGAGCTATATATTGCAAAGGTGAATGATGGAATTTTAAAGGTAGCACTCAAGCAATTTACTTAGGAATGGCGGAAAATACCATGTAGTAGGTAGGTATGGTGGACACAAATGGCATAGTGGTTGGCTCAAGTATTTTGGATGCATGAGAAGTATTCCCTCTCGATACAAGGTTTAGGCTAGCAAGGCTTATTTGAAACAAACACAAGGATGAACCGGTGCAGCAAAACTCACATAAAAGACATATTGAAAACATTATAAGACTCTACACCGTCTTCCTTGTTGTTCAAACTCAATACTAGAAATTATCTAGACCTTAGAGAAACCAAATATGCAAACCAAATTATAGCATGCTCTATGTATTTCTTCATTAATAGGTGCAAAGCATATGATGCAAGAGCTTAATCATGAGCACAACAATTGCCAAGTATCACATTACCCAAGACATTAATAGCAATTACTACATGTATCATTTTCCAATTCCAACCATATAACAATTTAACGCAGGAGAAACTTCGCCATGAATACTAAAAGCTAAGAACACATGTGTTCATATGAACCAGCGGAGTGTGTCTCTCTCCCACACAAGCATTTATTCAAACAAAAACAAAAACAAAAGCACACAGACGCTCCAAGTAAAGCACATAAGATGTGACCGAATAAAAATATAGTTTCAAGAGAAGGAACCTGATAATTTGTCGATGAAGAAGGGGATGCCTTGGGCATCCCCAAGCTTAGATGCTTGAGTCTTCTTGAAATATGCAGGGGTGAACCACCGGGGCATCCCCAAGCTTAGAGCTTTCACTCTTCTTGATCATAGTATATCATCCTCCTCTCTTGACCCTTGAAAACTTCCTTCACACCAAACTTCTCATAAACTTCATTAGAGGGGTTAGTACATAATCAAAAACTCCCATGTTCAGAGGTGACACAATCATTCTTAACACTTCTGGACATTGCTCAAAGCTACTGGAAGGTAATGGAACAAAGAAATCCACCCAACACAGCGAAAGAAGCAATGTGAAATAAAAGGCAGAATCTGTCAAAACAGAACAGTCCGTAAAGATGAATTTTTAATAAATACTTCCATTGCTCAGATCAGAAAACTCAAAACTAATGAAAGTTGCGTACATATCTGAGGAACACACACGTAAATTGGCATATTTTCTGATTTTTCTACAGAGAAAACAGCCCAGATTCGTGACAGATAGAAATCTGTTTCTGCGCAGAAATCCAAATCTAGTATCAACCTTCGATTAGAGGCTTCACTTGGCACAACAAAACACAAAACTAAGATAAGGAGAGGTTGCTACAGTAGTAAACAACTTCCAAGACACAAATATAAAACAAAGTACTGTAGCAAAATAACACATGGGTTATCTCCCAAGAAGTTCTTTTCTTTATAGCCATTAAGATGGGCTCAGCAGTTTTAATGATGCACTCGCAAGAAATAGTATTTGAAGCAAAAGAGAGCATCAAGAGGCAAATTGAAAACACATTTAAGTCTAACATGCTTCCTATGCATAGGAATCTTGTAAATAAACAAGTTCATGAAGAGCAAAGTAACAAGCATAAGAAGATAGAACAAGTGTAGCTTCAAAAATTTCAGCACATAGAGAGGTGTTTTAGTAACATGAAAATTTCTACAACCATATTTTCCTCTCTCATAATAACTTTCAGTAGCAACATGAGCAAACTCAACAATATAACTATCACATAAATCATTCTTATCATGAGTCTCATGCATAAAATTATTACTCTCCACATAAGCATAATCAATTTTATTAGTAATAGTGGGAGCAAATTCGACAAAGTAGCTATCATTATTATTCTCATCAAGTGTAGGAGGCATAGTATAATCACAACAAAATTTACTCTCCATAGTAGGTGGCACCAAAAGACCACTATCATTATAATCATCATATATGGGAGGCAAAGTATCATCAAAGAAAATTTTCTCCTCAATGCTTGGGGGACTAAAAAGATCATGAAAACCAGCTTCCCCAAGCTTAGAACTTTCTATATCATTATCAACAATGGTGTTCAAAGCGTTCATACTAATATTACTACCAGCATGCAAATAAGATTCCATAGGTTTTTTAATTTTCGCATCAAACAATCCATGTTTTAAATCAGGAAATAGAAATAGAAGCTCATTCTTGTCCATTATGCCAAACTAGTGTAAACAAGAAACAAAAAGATGCAATTGCAGGATCTAAAGGAAATAGCTTTGAGTACTTACAATGCGCCGGAAAATAGCTTAGTAGCCGAGGTCCGGAGTGTGAGTACCTTTTACCTTTCCTCCCCGGCAACGGCGCCAGAAAATAGTCTTGATGTCTACTTCCCCCTCCTTTTCTGTAGACAGTGTTGGGCCTCCAAGAGCAGAGGTTTGTAGAACAGCAGCAAGTTTTCCCTTAAGTGGATCACCCAAGGTTTATCGAACTCGGGGAGGAAGAGGTCAAAGATATCCCTCTCATGCAACCCTGCAACCACAAAGCAAGAAGTCTCTTGTGTCCCCAACACACCAAATAGGTGCACTAGTTCGGCGAAGAGATAGTGAAATATAGGTGGTATAAATATATATGAGCAGTAGCAACGGTGCCAGAAAATAGCTTGCTGGCGTGTAGTTGATGGTGGTAGTATTGCAGCAGTAGTAACACAGTAAAACAGTAAACAAGCAGCGATAGCAGTATTTAGGAACAAGGCCTAGGGATTAGACTTTCACTAGTGGACACTCTCAACATTGATCACATAACAGAATAGATAAATGCATACTCTACACTTTTGTTGGATGATGAACACATTGCGTAGGATTACACGAACCCTCAATGCCGGAGTTAACAAGCTCCACAATTAATGTTCATATTTTAGTAACCTTATAGTGTAAGATAGATCAACATAACCAAATAGATCACATCAATACCATCATAGTAATAGTTAACTTCACAATCCACAAGAGATCATGATCATAGCCTACGACAAGAACCACATGGTGCACACACTAGTCACCTTTACACCATGCAGGAGGAATAGAATACTTTAATAACATCACTAGAGTAGCACATAGATGAATTGTGATACAAAACTCATATGAATCTCAATCATGTAAAGCAGCTCATGAGATTATTGTATTGAGGTACATGGGAGAGATGAACCACATAGCTACCGGAGCCCTCAGCCCTCGGGGTGGATTACTCCCTCCTCATCATGGAGGCAGCGATGGCGGTGAAGATGGCGGTGGAGTCGGCGGTGGAGATGGCTCCGGGCAATTCCCGTCCGGACAGTGCCGAAACAGAGTTCTGTCCCCCGAATTGGAGTTTCGCGATGGCGGCGCCCCAGAGTCTTTCTGGAGTTTCGTCAATTGGTACTGCGTTTTTAGGTCGAAAGGGATTTTATAGGCGAAGAGGCGGCGCAGGAGGGTCGAAGGGGTGCCCACACCATAGGGTGGCGCGGGCCCCCCCTGGCCGTGCCGCCATGTGGTGTGGTGGCCCCCTGGCCCCTCTCCGACTCTTCTTCGGTGTTCTGGAGCCTTCCGGGAAGAATAGGAGGTTTGGCGTTGATTTCGTCCAATTGAAATATTGCCCGAACAGCCTTTCGGAACCAAAAACAGACAGGGAACTAGCACTGTGGCATCTTGTTAATAGGTTAGTTCCAGAAAATGCATGAATATGACATAAAGTGTGCATAAAACATGTAGATAACATCAATAATGTGGCATGGAACATAAGAAATTATCGATACGTCGGAGACGTATCAAGGAAGCCGAGGAGGAAACACCGGAGGGAACTGGAAGAATAAGAAGCCCTTCGGCAAGCTGAACTGTACCAGTCTGGAGGAGGTGGTCAACTCCGATCAGGCGGTGATAGGTACGCTCCAGATACTCACTCATCCTGGCAAAGTACTTTTTGATACTGGTGCAACTACATCATTCATTTCTCAACAATTCATCATCAAACATGGGATTAGTTGCACTAAGTTAGATACACCCATAACCATACTTTCTGCGGGGGGAACGATAGTAGTAACCCACACCAAACAAAAACAAGTCATCATGATCAATAAGTGCGCGTTTGACGCGGACCTGTTCATTTTACCGATGAAGGACATTGATGTCATTCTTGGTATGAACTGGTTGGAAGCTAATGGAGCATTGATCGACTGTGTGAACAAGACAGTATCCTTGAAAAGTCCCGATGGAAGCAGAATGATCTACCAAGGCGACAAACATACACAGATTGAAGTGGAGCTACAGCTGAACAGCATGAAGGAAGTGAAATTAGAGGATATACCTGTAGTGAATGAATTCCAGGATGTATTTCCTGCGGAATTACCTGGTATGCCACCAGATAGGGAGATAGAATTCACTATCGACCTAATTCCAGGAACAGCTCCGATTGCTAAGGCACCATATAAGATGGGGCCCAAGGAGTTGAAAGAACTTAAGGAGCAACTGGATGACTTGGAACAAAAAGGATTTATTCAAGAAAGTGTTTCACCATGGGGATCACCTGTGATCTTCGTGGATAAAAGGGATGGAGGAAGAAGGATGTGCGGAGACTACAGGAATTTGAACAATGTGACCATCAAGAACAAGTATCCACTTCCAAGAATACAAGATTTATTCGATCAAGTAAGAGGCGCGGGAGTCTTTTCCAAGATTGATCTAAGATCCGGTTATCACCAGATAAAGATCAAGAAGGAAGACGTTCCGAAAACTGCCTTTGTCTCAAGGTATGGACATCATGAATACCTTGTAGTGCCTTTTGGATTAACCAATGCCCCAGCAATATTCATGAATCTCATGAATAAGATCTTCATGCCATATCTAGACAAGTTTGTCATCGTATTCATCGATGATATCTTGATATATTCCAAGAAAAGGCCGAACATGCTGAACATTTGAGGTTAGTGTTGCAAACACTAAGGGAACATCAACTCTATGCCAAATTTAGCAAGTGTGAATTTTGGCTAGATCAAGTGGAATTCCTTGGTCATGTTATTAGTAAAGATGGAATAGCTGTTAACCCGAGTAAGGTAGCAGCAGTTCTAGAATGGGAAGCACCCAAGACTGTCAAGGAAATCCGAGGATTCCTAGGAATGGCAGGATATTATCGGAGATTCATTGAAGGATTCTCCAAGATAGCAGGACCAATGACAAAGCTGTTAAGGAAGAACACACCATTCGTGTGGTCAGAGGAGTGTGAGAAGAGTTTTCAAACTCTAAAGGAGAAACTCACCACGGCACCGGTGTTAGCAGTTCCGGAAGTTGGCAAGGATTACACCGTGTACTGTGACGCATCCAAGCATGGATTGGGTTGCGTACTCATGCAAGATCGGAAAGTGATATCTTATGGATCGAGGCAACTCAGACCTCATGAAGTGAATTATCCAACACATGATTTGGAATTAGCAGCAGTCGTATTTGCACTCAAAACTTGGAGACATTTTCTCTATGGAGCCAAGTGTGAGCTCTATACAGATCACAAGAGTCTCAAATATTTCTTCACTCAGAAGGAACTCAACATGAGGCAGAAAAGATGGCTTGAACTAATCAAGGATTATGATCTGACAATCAATTACACTCCAGGGAAGGCCAATGTTGTAGCAGATGCCTTGAGCAGGAAGAGTACCGGCGGAGTGGAACAAGAAATCTCACCGGAGTTGAGGAAGGAAATAAGTCAAGCCCAAATACAACTTTGGGAGAAGGAAGCTCATGAAGGATTATCGGCGTTGCAAGTAGCCGATGAGTTAAATGTTAACCTGAAGAATGAGATAATGATGGGTCAGCTGGACGATCCATTTATCGTTGAGGAGATGAGAAGAATAGATGAAGGAAGACCATCAGAATTTCATCGAGGAGAATCTGGATCATTATGGTTCCAGAAGAGAATTTGTGTTTCGGATATTGCTGAAATCAAAGAAGTAATACTCCGGGAAGCCCATCAAACACCATACTCCATTCATCCGGGAAGTACAAAGATGTACATGGATCTAAAGGAGTTATTCTGGTGGAATAATATGAAGAGAGAGATAGCACAATATGTGGCGGAATGCCATACCTGCCAGAGAGTGAAGGCTGAACACCAGAGTCCGGCAGGAAAGTTACAACCTTTACCTATTCCAGAGTGGAAATGGGAGGAAATAGGGATGGATTTCATCACCGGACTACCCATGACTAATAAAAAGAAGGACATGATATGGGTAATCGTGGACCGGTTGACAAAGAGCGCCCACTTCTTAGCGGTAAATCAGCAGGATAAAGGAGAGAAACTCATCGATCTTTACATCAAAGAGATCGTGAGTAAGCATGGAGTGCCTAAGAAGATAGTGTCGGATCGAGGATCCGTGTTCACATCAGCATTCTGGAAGCAACTACACGAAGCTTTAGGATCCAAGTTGGACTATAGTACCGCTTATCATCCCCAGACAGGTGGACAAACCGAGAGAACCAACCAGATCTTAGAGGATATGCTTAGGGCTTGTGCCCTAGACTTCGGAGGATCATGGGAGGAGCACTTACCACTAGCAGAGTTTTCATACAATAATAGCTATCAAAGCAGCATCAAGATGGCACCGTTTGAAGCTCTCTATGGAAGAAAGTGTAGATCACCGATATGTTGGTATGAAGCCGGAGCAAGCAAAGAGTTCAACCCTGATTATGTCAAGGAAAAACAACAAATCATTGACATTATCAGAGATAGGCTCAAGATAGCCCAAAGTCGGCAAAAGAGTTATGCCGATCAGAAGAGGAGAACATGGGAGCCACGAGTTGGAGACATGGTATATCTTAAGGTGAGCCCGATGAAAGGACTTCAGAGGTTTGGAGTAAAAGGAAAGCTCAGTCCTAGATACATAGGACCTTTCAAGATCTTGAGTCAGAATCGAGGTTTAGCCTTTGAATTGGATCTACCGGGAAGGCTAGCTCAAGTTCACAATGTATTCCATGTGTCACAACTCAGAAAGTGTTTGAAAACCCCAGATGAACCAGTATCACATGAAGAGCTCGAGTTACAACCAGACTTGACTTACATCGAGAAGCCAGCCAAGATTCTCGAGGAGAGCTGGAAACAACTCAGAAATAAAGCTATCAAGTATTGCAAGATACAATGGAAGCATCACCCCGAGAGGGAAGCCACCTGGGAAAAGGAAGAAGACCTGAGGAAAACATACCCCGAGCTGTTCAGGTATTACAACCACAACTTCGGGACGAAGTTTTCTTTAAGGGGGAAAGGCTGTAATGTCCCAGGTTTAGTGACGATCGAGGGGTAGTTTTTAGAAAGGGATGTGCATTGCATTGCAAATTCTGGGGAAATTTCGCGCTTTTAAACAAAAACTGCATCGAAGGGGGACAGGTTTCTCTCTCGACACCTTACAGGGTTAGGGTTTCGAGAGTATGAACTTGTTCCTACTTAGCTAGATTAGGGTTTTGAGAAGAGAGGGGAGAGTTTGCATCACAACTTAAGTTGCATGATTGAATTCTAAATTAAGTTGTATGATTGAATTCAAACCAAATTTGAATTTGAATTTCAAATTCAAACATCAAATGGATATCTCATTATTCACACTTGAGCTAATTCAATAAACAATTATAAGTAATCAAGAATATAAATAGAACAACAATTATAGAAAGCTCATTAAGGAAAATTGAGCTTTATTGATATTCACACAAGATACAATGTCAATTACAATATCCAGAATTGAGATATAAATTTACAACACATTACAAGAATTGGAGAAATAGAATATTAAAAGAAAAAGAAAAGAAAATTACAAAGTATGAATCTGTTCTAAATACTACAATGTGAATATCAACTAATCTTGAACTTGATGATCTTCATCTTCACTTGATTATCATCTTGATTCCCTGCACACAACAAAGCAAAGCAACAGTTATGCCAAGTGGCATTGCCACTTGGCAGGTTAGAAAGAAAATGGCAACAGAGAGGATATGCTCACAGCTCTGCCGAGCTGATCTACTCACAGCCAAGTACCAAGCCAGGTACCAAGCACTTGGTACACACACACAGCCAAACTGCTCACCAGGCAGTGTGCATGCTCAACAGCACACACAGGCCAGTGAGTCACCACAAGCTGCCAGCCTTGTTGTCGACCAGAGAGGAAGGAGAAGGCCACATAAAAGCCTCCACAGTAAACCCTAAGCCATATCCATCGACAGGCTACACTGGGTAAGTCCACGAAACCAAGAACTCAAGAACAGGAAGAACAGCCTGCTGTTCAACCTGCTCACACCATCACAACATCAACTCAAGCACCACAGGCTTGCAAGGAGGAGCAGGGCAAGCATAAGCTCAACACTGAAGAAATCCTCTACACCAACAAACAATCTAGGAGCTGGAGTGAGGTATAAACCAAATCAACCTGAGCAAAACCAAGTTTTGCTCATAAATAAGCATACAATGCATCACAGGAGCACAGAAGGGTAGAATACCCTGTTTGTGTCATCATCTGGCTACAAAGCCATTTGGTGCAAGCAAATATGGGTAAGACCATTAGGTAATCATCCTATGGGAACATCAGTTATGCAAATCAGTGCATAACTAAAGGAATCCAGCCAGAATGAATTCATAGCTAGCCTAGCCCACACACTAAGCACCTACAGCTAGCTAGGCCATCAGACTATAGACAAATCCTTGTCTATATATTTTCTCAACATCAAAAGCCACTGGAAGTCCAGTATTGGATCAAGCCAGTGAGCAGTTGTT
Organism: Lolium multiflorum; assembly: GCA_030979885.1. Classification (NCBI taxonomy): domain Eukaryota; kingdom Viridiplantae; phylum Streptophyta; class Magnoliopsida; order Poales; family Poaceae; genus Lolium; species Lolium multiflorum. The sequence continues at coordinate 310,276,897 of CM061753.1, forward strand.
CAAATCCAGCAAGCAATCACCAACTAGAGCAAGCCACAGAAGAAGGGAGCTACCCTTGACAGCATCACAGTGCTGCCAGGGCACCCACACAACACAGAACCAGACATCATCACCAGAAAGGTTCAGTAGTGGGCTAGGGTACCCAACCAGTGGTTGGCATCCAGCTAGCCCTAACAAATTCATTGAAATGATCATCACTGAATCACAGTTCACATCATTTATCCATCTAATCAAGCAAGGATAAACAGATAAATGAAACAGACAAGCAATTGATGCACCAGGGTCTTGCAAATGATCAAATGGATCATGGCAGGCATCAATTGATGCTTAAGCAAGCAACAGCACACATCAGGCCAAGCCTGTGTGATGCACACAAGAGAGCCCCAGAGAGCCACAGAAAGAAACACAGCAGTTAACTATCAAGCAAATGATGATCAGATGATCATCAGAGCTTGCTAGCTCTTGCTACAGATTGCCATAGCCAAGTACAACAACAGGAATTAACCAGCTACTGAAGAAATCCAACCAAGTCATAACTGAATAAATAGATAACTGAATTAATGACTTTATGATTGTATCCAGAAGCACATCAAAGGCTTGATGAACCACTGGATCAAGATACACAAGTAACACACATAGCATTCATCACTGAAGAATACTATTAAGCCAATAGCAATGCTCAATTGAGCATGCTCATGAGTTTGAGCACAAGAAATAGCACACCATGGCACTGGCACTTGCAAAAATTGCCAGGAATACACACAGTAATCACAGCCAGGGCAAATAATTGAATATACTTGATGATCTAGCAGTAATAGCATCAAGGACAAGATCACAGAGATAGAATTAAGCAAGAATTGCAAACATAAGCAAGCACAGAGCCTAGGAATCTTGCACAGAATCATGTATAGCATGGCAGGATAGCACAACAGTAGTAACCATGGCAGTAGCAGGCCAGCAGATTTACAGCAGCAGCACAGTAGCATAGTAACACAAGCACAGTAGCACATGAACAGGCTAGCAAGGCACAGCAACAGCGCATAGTCACGGCAAGCATCTCAACATGGAGATGCAGGCCAGTGGCTGAGCAAGACGAAGAGGATGAGGAGAGAAGTGAGCAGAGCAGACAGGGAGAGTAGGAGGCGATGGATACTCACCGGTGAAGTGAAGCGCAGGGCACGGCCATGGCGGCCACGGCGGCACACGCCGAGGCGCGCAGCGCCAGGCCAGGCCAAGCCATGGCGGCGCCACGGCACCAGCACACCACGGTCGCACGGCGGCGTCCGGCATCTGGAGCATCGGTGGCGGCAGAGATCGCCGGCACTCCACGCGGGCGACGAGAGCGAAGGGCAAGACGAGCAGGCGCGCTTCACAAATCGCCGCGGTGGATTGAAGCGCCGTTGAACGGCGGTTCAGATGCACCATATCTCGCCGGTGGCGACGGCCGGAGCTGGCCGGAACAATTCGGAGAAGACGGCGGCGACGCGGGTGTCGCCAGAGCGGCTAGGGTTAGGGTTCAGTCGCGCGTGAGAGGGAGAGAGAGGAGTGGGGCTGGTCGAGCCGGACCGGGCCGGTCGGTTCGATCTAACCCACTGGGTTGCACCGACAGGTGGGCCCAGGGGCATTTTTGCCATTTCACAATTCAATTAAAATGCATAAACTTTGGAAAGGCACAATAAATACTTAATAGCTCTAAAAAATAATTAAAAATATGAAAATAGATCAGCATAAAATTCTCTATCATAATAAAATACAAAGGGGAATTTTTGAAGACAATTAAGAATAAGTCTTCATTTGATGATTTAAATAATCATTTAAATCACACATATAATTTTCAATAATAAAAATAAGTCCATTAATGCATTTGGACTTTAAAAACACCTTGACAACATTTCAAGGTTGTATTTTACCCTAAACAAAGTATCTCTAAATTATTCTTAGTATTAACCTCTCACATAAAATTACAATGACATCGGAAGGGGGGAACAAACCCTAAAAAATGGAATCATGCATAATTGCTTCTTTAACCATTGCCCTTATCGGACAATGATGCTATTTTTCAGAGACAGAGGACAAGGGTCAGTCCACACCATCCAACTGCAAAACTTTGCTGTGTTCAGGAAAGTTCATCACTTGCTCATGTCATTTGAGTATTTTTATCAAATTACTTGCAAAGTATTATGGTTATCACTATTGCATAAAAATCAAAACCACTACTTTCATAACTATGAATATGACTATGTGGTGGGCAATGGAACCATGGATTGTGTTGATATGGAGGAGGTTCCATTGCACGGGTTTATATCCATCTAGGATTAAACAACAAATGTCGCCAGTGATTCTTGTGCCATAATACCCGTGTTAACCATAAGATCCGGAGTGGGACGGAGTAGTCAAAAGTGTTTCCACCTCTCGTTCATCAACGGATGCGCTTTACCGTAGTACACTTGTAATCCAAGGGGGCAAGCTGGTGAGGCTGGGGAGTCCTAAGTCCCCACGGCATAGTCCGTAGTACACTTGTCGCCCGAAGGAGCAAGATGGTGAGGCTGGGAGTCCTAAGTCCCCACGGTATTGCGGTCTATGATGGGTTGCAGCTACCGGCGAAGGAGTTTGGTTCGATCCCAGACTGTCGTCGTGGTCGGGGTCCACCCTGAAATATATGGGAATAATGGGACCGGCGAGGACCCAGGGTCGGGGCATGCAACAAAGGGTGGGTGTTCGAGGTAGCGGAGGAACATGATTGGCTAGACCTTATACCGGGCCTCACACCGAAGGAAGTGTGGACGGAAAGCTGCCCGGTTGGCACCAAGGTTAAGATCTCTTATGGGTAAAGAAACACACCTCTGCAGAGTGTAAGAACCGTGACCTGTCACTCCCTGTTCCGGGATAAGGAACTGCGGACGCGGCCGGAAAGGAGCTCCATGAAGTTCTAGTAAACCGGTGAAGGCTGACGGACATAGCTCTTTGGAATAAAAGCAATCTCTTGAAGAAATGTTTATCAAAACTTGCATTGGTATTAGACTTTCTGGTCTAATATCGTAGCTAGAGCATTAAACACCTCTTATCTATAATGAACTTGTTGAGTACGCTCGTACTCATACCACTCTTAAATCCCATGCTTAGATTGTCTGAATCGTCTGGAGGAGGACTACGACAACAATGAAGGAGCCGAGATCATCGGCTATGAAGAACCAGACCTCTCTGGAGGTATCGAAGGCGTAGACTACCTCATCGTCTACGGATCCGGGGAGGCTTCCGGAGGAGATCAAGCCTGAACATCTCGAGTAGTAGTAGTAGCCGAGCAGCCCGAACTCTTAGTAGTAAGCTACTCGAGGAATAAATGTATAACTTAATGAGACTCTTATATTGTAAGCTAAGTTGGGTTCGCCTCGAACCCAGGAGTATTCCTCTTAGGACCCAAGAGGAGCTCCGAGACGACATGTGTATGATACTTGTATTAATAAATGAATGAGTTATGGACCTGCTATGTTCTGTTGTACTACTCTGAGGGATGTAATATTTGCGGAATGGTACTTCGTGAATGTTATATCAACGACTGGCATACTACAACATGCAGTGGTATGCAGGGTCACCACACTCCCTCTGGTCCATATGTATGTAGTTAAATCTAGAAGCAAATCTCCAGGGTAATGTACGATAAATTCACAGTCATAGTAAATAGAGAAAACAAAGACCAACAAAATATAGTAGAATAGGGATAGATAATAGGGATCCCTCCCTAGATAATAAGCTGCATACACAGCAGCCAACATAGTAACAGGTTCGAGGTTCTTGACAGCACCATCATATTAACAACATAACAACAAGGGATCCCTAGCTAACAACAAAGGGATCCCAACAACAAAATAGGGAGGCAGCAGCAGCACACGTCCAGGACTCCGCCTACCCCATCTGGCTCTCCCTCCACTTGTTGCTGCTGCTCCCCTTGGGAGCCTTGGGCTTGAGCGGAGGCATGCGCCCGGCGGAGATCTCCACCCGCTGCATGCTGCGGAGGTGCATGCCGAGCGCCCTGTGCTTGGCGCGGAAGGAGTAGACGTTCACCGTCGTGCCGACCTTGGGGAAGGTGTTGCTGATGTTCTCGGCATGCGTGACGAGGCAGTTGAAGTCCGTGGCGCCGAGTCTCCTGGTGCAGAAGGGGCACCTGTACACACCCTTGGCGAAGTAGGAGATGTACTGGCCGACCTGCAGCCTCCGCAGCACCTGGCGAGTCTTGACGTCCTCCTCCTCGTCGTCGCTGCCGACGTCGCTGCCAGACATCTGATCCATATCAACCAGAAACTATGAGTGAATGAGTTGCAATGATGACGAACGTGCATGATAACAAAGTTAGGAAAAACAGAGTCAGCCTCAGTTAGAGTGGGCATGATTATATATCTACAGGGAAGGTGTAAGCGAACCAAAGCTCATGCACAATAGATTTGTACATAGCAATGGTTCGCTGAACCCTCCCTGTAAAAATTTGTGCCCAACGATTCATCATAGGCAAAGAAACAGATTCCAGATCTGAACTTGAACACATTCCAGATTATTTGCAAAATTAAACGGTTGATATCTTTTGATTAGTGCATAAAATAACTGATTGAGATCCCATGATTACTTGCATAAATTAACCGATTGAGATCCAATTATTACTTGCATAAATTAACCGAACGGCCGAACCCCAAATCTTAAAGGAAATCAAGAAGTGATCAAAACAAAATGGAATAAAATCGGCGCAAATATTAGCCCAATACTCATCCATCTACAGATCCATCTACACCAGCAAAAATAGGGTTCAAAAAGGAATGGGGAACAAAAAAGGAAGCAAACCGTAGTTACCTCGTTCCATGGGTCCTCCAGGAAGGTGTCGTAGGGGTTCGGGGGCGGGACGTACGGCACCGGCTCATAGGGGTCAAATCCCGGCGGGATCTGACCGCCACCGGCGGCAGCCTCCGATGCACCGGCGGCGGCGACGTCAGTGAGGACGGCGTCGAAGAGGGATCGCGCTTGGAGCCGACGCCGTCGACGATGGGATTGGCATTCTCCTTGTCCATCTCGCCGGCAGAGGAGAGGGAGAGGGAGAGGGTTTTGCTGGGAGCTTTGGAGAAGATGATGGGACGTGAGAGAGGCGTCGTTGCGTGGGCGAGTGAGAGTGACAGAGATAGTGGGAGGAGGCGTCTATAAAGGCGAGGGGTGGTTAATGCGACCCGCGTCCTACGCGTCCACCGCTGCACTGCACGTCTTGGACTTCTGCAATGCGACACGCGTCCACGATTGCACGTCTTCGACTTCTGCACCGCGACCCGCATCTACACGTCAACAATTGCACGTCTTCCATTTCTGCACCGCAACACGCGTCCTCGAGTCTAACCCTGGAAATTTAGATATACTCAGATATAACCTCGAGTCATGTACTAGCATTTTTTGTGTGCTCAGTTTTCCCCTTGAGTGCTAATACTAGCTAGTGCAATATACTCAGTTTTACCCTCAAGTGGCTGGTCAACAGAGAGTCAACAAATGGGATTAACTAGTTAAATGAGTCATTTAATGTGCAAAAAATTCTGAAAAATAGTGGCACATACTCATGGAGTCTTTACCACAAATTGCCAGTTCTCAAAACATAGATAAGTCATAGATAAATCAAGTTTTACCACAAATTGCCACTTCTCAAAGGCCTTCTCAAATCACCTAGTAGCTATGAAGGTGCATGGTTTTCCACAATAAGCCCTTCCCAAAACAGCTTTCCCCAAAACATACTTTGTCTAAATGAGGCCACAATTCTCACACTCATGTATATTTGTATTGCAAATAGTTTGAGATAGGCCAAGATGGGTTTCATTGTACAAAACACGCATTTTCCATTTTTTAAATCTCATATTTGAATCCCTTAGTCTGTTTATTACACAGGTGCCCTTGGTTTCTTGATACTACTCAGTTTTGCCCTCTCCCTCCACAAATTCTCGCAGACGTGCAACATTGCCCTGATTGGTCTAGCCCATGTCACGCGGATCGTGCCCGCCGACCGTTGATCGTATGATCTAACGGGCAGGATAACCTCTCTCTCTCTCTGTCGGCGGTTACCTTCCACTCTCTAAGTATGCTAAAGGGCGGTTTTCTGTATTCATTTTCATGCGCTAAAAATTATACCAAATTATAAACTATTTTGGGAAACTCTTTTAGGCATTACTTTTCATGCAAAAAATGATAAACCATCACCGATTTGTTGTAGCCATTAATTTTCACGAAAAAAATAATAAACCATCACCGATTTGTTGTAGCCATTAATTTTCACGCAAAAAATGATAAACCATCACCGATTTGTTGTAGCCATTAATTTTCATGCAAAAAATGATAAACCATCACCGATTTGTTGTAGCCATTACTTTTCACGCAAAAAATGATAAACCATCACCGATTTGTTGTAGCCATTAATTTTCACATAAAAAATGATAAACCATCACCGATTTGTTGTAGCCATTAATTTTCACGCAAAAAATGATAAACCATCACCGATTTGTTGTAGCCATTAATTTTCACGAAAAAAATGATAAACCATCACCGATTTGTTGTATCCATTACTTTTCACGCAAAAAAATCCCTTTTCAGAAGGTCGAAAAAACCTAACTTGTTACAAAAGCTGGTTTCAGTGAGACCTAACCAAATTTGGCATACATGATGCCATATCTATAACAACAAGGAATATCTAAAAGGGAAAGTTTCACAAAATTTCAAATTTAGGGCGAAAATGATGCCATACATTATGCCATAACTTGTTACCAAATCTGAAAATCAATTGGGGATTATAAAGGGAAATAAAAAGTTCGAAAAATGTAAAAACGAAACAATCTATCTATCTATGTATAGAAGATCAGCTGTATGAAATTTGAGGTCATTTAGAGAATGTAGAAAAAATCACCTTGTTAGAAAAGCTGGTTTCAGTGAGACGAAACGGCATGCGTTTAAGCAAAGTGATTTTTTCGAACATCTCCAAATGACCCCAAATTTGCCATACATGATGCCATACATGTAACAACAAGGAACCCTATCTAAAAAGTGTCAAAAAAGTTTGCCCAACCGTATAGCTCTATCAAAAAGAACCTCACCATGGCGCTAGTATAATTTTGGGCTTAGTTACAAGGGTCCCTAGTTACAAACTTTCGTTACCTAACCTTCAACACGAAACTTGTTTCAAATCACTTTTGGCGTACAAGAAACAAATCCCACCTTGATTCGAGCACCACAGCCTCCAAACGATGCCGATGCCGATATCGGCATGGTCAGAACGACTATGCTCGCCGCCACTGCTAGGTCACCGTCGGGATGCACCGTCAATCCCGTCCCCTCATTCGATCACTGACACACCAGAGATACCGCCGAGGCCAATGCCGAACGTACATGCTGATGCCAATGTCGAACATGCATGCACGCCGCTGTGGGCACGGCCACGCCGCCCCGCTATGCTGGACGCCACAGACCACCGCGAGGTCTTTCCCTTCGCCACCACACTCTTCTAGCACCCATCTATACACGCCAGAAAGGAGAGACACTAGTTTTCTCTACATTGCTCGCGTTCGTGTCGGACACGGTCAGTCAAAGTTTTGAGGTAGTCGTCGATGTCGTCGACCATTTCTTCTCTTCTTTGCATGGTTAAACGCGTCTAGTTCATATCTATCTAATGCGTCTGGTCTCGCCTCATGCAGTTCTTTGTGGACGTCGATCTCATCTCGGCACCCCGCAGGCCACCTCCTCCGTGCCATCGCTGTAGAGCTCCGTTTAAAAATCTATTCCTACCCGTGTATTGCCCATTGTATCAGCGCCATGGCCCACTTGTCATTCGATATACCGAAGCCCCACTCGTGCGCGTTTTGGTCAGGGATACACCGATGCTTACGGTCAAACAAAGATGGATGGTCTGACGTGTCTTTGCGGGCTCTACGTGGCCCCACTAGTCAGAAGATAACGGTCAACCGTCGGGCAACCGGCCGTTACATCACGTGTGATGATTTCAGACAAAGGCTTGGGTAAAACTGAGGAAAAACTAAGGAGCTGGGAGGCACAACTAAGGACAGACAGAAAATGAAATCATGATCCTAATAGTATTTCTATTTCTGATGCTGAAACTGAAAGTGGTAATGAACATGATAATAATAATGGTAATGATAAGAATGATGTTTCTGATAAAGAAGAAGTTGAAGAAGAACCTGAAAAGCAAGATAAAAATAAAAAGTATACTAAAGAAGATTTTATTGCTAAGAAACATGGTAGTGAAAGAGAACCTTGGGTGCAAAAGCAAATGCCTTTTCCTGCTAAGAAACTAAAATCAAAGGAAGAAGAACACTATAATAAATTTTGTGATTGGATGAAACCTTTATTCTTGCAAATCCCTTTGACTGATGCTATTAAATTGCCTCCTTATTCAAAGTATATGAAAGATATTGTTACTAACAAAAGGAAAATCCCCAATGAGGAAATTTCCACTATGCTTGCTAATTACTCTTTCAATGGCAAAGTTCCAAAGAAGTTGGGCGACCCAGGTATACCTACTATTCCTTGTTCTATTAAGAATAATTATGTTAAAACTGCTCTATGTGACTTGGGAGCCGGTGTTAGTGTTATGCCTTTTTCTCTTTATAAGAGACTTTACTTAGATAAGTTGATACCTACTGATATATCTTTGCAAATGGCTGATAAATCTACTGCTATTCCTGTTGGTATATGTGAGGATGTTCTGTTCAAGTTACTAATAACTGCTTGATATTAACTGATTTTGTTGTGTTGGAAATGCCTGAAGATGATAATATGTCTATTATTCTTGGGAGACCTTTTCTTAACACCGCAGGGGCTGTTATTGATTGCAATAAAGGAAAGGTTACTTTCAATGTTGATGATAGGGAGCACACCGTCTATTTCCCCAAGAGGATTGATAAAGTATGTGGAGTTAATACTATTTCTAATGTGAGAACTATCAAAGTTGGAACTATCGATTGTCCTATATATGAGCCTAAAGAAGGATATCAAAATCTTATGATTGGATCCATATCAATACAATTCAAGGTAACATGATTGATTTGAGGTTTATTTCTTCTTATGCTATGTAAAATTTATTTGGTGGCAAGACTTGATCAACCTTGTTAACAAATACTTTTTATATGCATAGAGGAGGTAAACAACATCTCTTTCTTCCTCCACTTGTTTTACTTGCTGTAGCACTTTTGTTTTGCAAAGTTCTTTAGTTAATTAGAGATTTCAAAATCTTTTTCTGCCCAGTAATAATAAAATTAACCCAGAAATGTGCATTTTTCAAAGTTTTCAAAAATTCACAAAAATTATACCGTTGGTCCTATTTTTCGACGAGGCACAGGAACACACAGGGATGACCAGTGGGGCACCCAGGGTGGCACCACAGGCCGGCGCGGCCGCAGGGGCGCGCCACCCTGGTGTGTGTGGGTCCCCCTTTGCCCCACTTCATCATCTCTTCCTCCCACTCTCTTCTCTCTCCCGAAAAAACTCGCACCAGGTTCCTCTCACTCGCGTTTTTGCTCAAGAACTCCAGATTTCTCGATCTCTTTGCTCAGCCCAGATTTCTGTCTGAAATTTGGCACATTTGCTCTTCGGTATGTGACTCCTCCAACCATCCAAGTAGAATTTTGTTTGGTTGAGTATATCTTGAATATTTTGCTGCTGTAGGTAACATGTTTAGTGAGCTTGCATGCTTGTTCTAAGTGGTAGAAACTAGTTTTGATGCATGATTAGTACTCTAGCAAGTTCCTATGGTAGTTTCCCTCAATTATATGTCACCAAATCAAATTTTATATTGTTTGTTGAAAAATTTCAGAAAATGGAAGGGAGTAGGCACCAACTCAACCAACAAGAATTGGAGGTGCAACAGGTCATGAGAGTTCACCGCGAAGGAGTATACCCCGCTTACTACCCGTGCGTGGATTTTATGAGAAGTGCAGGAATCTTGCAAGATGTTCAAAGTCTAATCTCTCGTGCAGGGTTGGATGATTTTGTTGATGGTGAACCATGCCAATATGCAAAACTGACTATGTCAGTAGTGCAGGATTTTAAATTCAATTGGTCGCGATCTAACCCCATGGTTCAGTACAAAATTTATAATAAAACTGTCAACTTGCCATTCAATGATTTTTGTGCAGCAATCAGAGTGCCGCAATGGGGATCATGCGAGAAGATAAGGGGATCGCCGCAAGAGTTCTTGGACCTCTTCAAGATGATTTGTCATGGAAGAAGCTTCTCAGAGGATGGTGGTAAAATCAGTAGCATTCAACTCCCAGCTATTCGCTACTTTGCTTATTTCATCACCAAGTGCGTTCTAGCAAGAAAGAATGGAAGTAAAATATCTATCCAGGATTTAGCCTTTCTAGCTGCTGCATTACAAGGTGATAGGACTTACAACTTGGGTGCTTTGATAGCCAATAGACTTGCTACTAACCGTGAGAAGGGAGGAATTTGTGGAGGTCTCATCGCCTCTCGTTTATTAGCTATGCATGGTGTAGAACCTCACCATCTTGATATCCAACTTCCCATAGAAAAACTTGACATAGTATCCATGATTAAGCATGAATTTGTTTCTGATTCGTCCAATTTGAGCAACCTGTCTTATAGAATAACATTTTACAAGAAAGCTTGGAGAATAACTAAGAAAACTGAAAAATTAGTAGGATTGCCTGCACCTGCTCTGTTTAACCTTGATTCCAGGGAGGATTGGTCAGTCACGGAAAGTGCACTTAATGCATACATAGAGGGAGGAGGCCATCATGCAAGAGACAACACGGAGGAGGACGAGGAACACCTCGACTCGTCATCCGATGCAGCAAGTTCTTCGCATCAACAAGTTGGGCATGAGGAGCCTCCACGCTTTTCTTCTGCATCGGGACCTTATTATGACTACGCCATGTATGATCCACCGGCATGGAACCCAGACCCTCGTTGGGGTTGATCTCCACTTAGGCCAAAAGCCTAAGCTTGGGGGGAGGTATACCGACATCACTCATTCTTTGCATATTATGGTTGCTGGATACTTGTACATACTTGTTTAGTTTCTTTGAGTGGTTTTCTAATGAGAGGGAGATGATATTTGGGGAAGTGCTGCCTGAAAACAGATTCTGGGCTGTTACTAAAAAAATTCGTGCGCACAGCCAGAACGTTATTTTGAGCTGCCAATTTTTGTGCATGTTCCCCATGTTGTTATCTAACTTTCATTAGTTGAACACTTTTCGAGCTGAGCAGCTTAAGAATTTCTTTAAAATCGATTACTGTACTGCTGTCAAGTTTTGGCAGATTTCTGCCATCTTGCTTTTCTGTGTTTCTTTTAGTTTTCATTTTCTTATTCTTACTTTGTTTCTTTCCTAAAACACAAAAAGACCAAAAATATTTCTGTTGTTTCTCTTCACCATTTGTTTATTTTAGTTTCTCACTTTTATTTTGCTTTATTTGCTATCATTGGTTTGCTATAAGAAAACCCAAAAAGATTTTGCTTTGTTTGCTTGTTTTCTTTTGTTCTTGTTTCTAAATTCGAAAACACCAAAAATATTTGCTGTTCTTCTTTGGTTTTGTAAAGTTCTTTATGAGTTCAATGGTCTTCGGTGGCTGGAGCGTGGTTTTCATTTCATATTATCCAAGCTACACAAGTGAAAGGCAATAATGACGATATTCGACAATCTGATTGTGGTGAGAGGCTGGTATGAACTCTATTTGTTTTCATTTTTGTAAATATACTCATCCATGTGAGCATGCTTAGTTGGTTCATGTGAGGTATATGTCATTTAAGAAAGTCTAGTAGTTCATGATCTCTCATGTTTAGCTCCAATTTATTAATATGAGTAGCATGTCATGGATGTTTGCTTGCATTGTTTTATTCATAAATAGGTATGATATTGTGGTATCCTCCTCTGAATAATTCTCTTGAATCAACTTGGCACATGCTCACGCATGCATATGACTGAACAAATGTCAATTAAGCCTCGATGATTTACTTTACCTCAGAGTTCTTGTATCACTTTTATGCCTCCGTTAATTTATTTTTGTCGCAAGCATGATTATGACATTACTTGCTCTCTTGATTGTCGCTTCCTAGTCTATTGCTAGCCTTCACTTGTACTGAGCGGGAACGCTGCTCGTGCTTCCAAATACATGAAAACCAAGTTATTCCAGTGTCCACCATAAATACCTATGCATGGCATTTCAAACCATTCCAAGTAAATTCTCATGTGCTACCTTTAAAACCTTCAAAATGCTTCTCAATTTGTGTTAATGTTTCATAGCTCATGAGGAAGTATGTGGTGTTTATCTTTCAATCTTGTCATTTACTCTTGACGGACTTTCACAATGGACTAGTGGCACATCCGCTTATCCAATAATTTTGCAAAAAGAGCTGGCAACGGGGTTCCCAGCCCCAATTAATCAACTTTCATTAATAATTCTCTTCACATGTTTTGCCTGATTTATCAGTAAGCAACTTAAATTGCAAATAGACACTCCTCCATGGTATGTGATTGATGGAAGGCACGATTCGGTTAGCCATGGCTTGTGTAAGAAAAGGTTGGGGGAGTGTCATCCATAATAAAACTAAAATACGTGTGTAAACAAAAGAGAAGAGGGATGATCTACCTTGCTGGTAGAGATAACGTCCTTCATGGGAACCGCTCTTGAAAGTCCGGTTGGCGAGGTAGTTGGTGTACCCATTACCATTCGTTGACAACAACAAACACCTCTCAAAATAATTTTACTCCTGTTTTAAAAATGAAAAGCTCTAGCGCATGTTAATCCCTGCTTCCCTCTGCGAAGGGTCAATCTTTTACTTTTATGTTGTGTCTCCATCCTTTCTTTGAGCACTTTCTTGAGAGCAAACTGTCATTCTTAGTATAATATGCTTGTCCCAAAATGTGATTAATTGTGGTATAACTTTGATGCTTTTATCTTTGACAATCACTATTTCTAGTCTTTCTATGAACTTCAGAGGTGCCTGAGCATTTATGTTTTGCTGATCAAATATGGGCAAGCGAGATACCACTCTATCATACTCTTTTATGAACATTGCAATCCTGCTTATATACATGATTCATGATGCTTATTATTAATTGTTGGTACCTTTCCATGATTGACATAGCTATTAGATGATCTTATTTGCATGTATCTTATTATGAACTGCCTAAGTGTTAGCCATAGCATGAGAATATTTACATCATATGAACAAATGTGTTCGTGAAAGTTCTTTTATCGCTCGGTTGTTAACTGAATTGCTTGAGGACAAGCAATAAGCTAAGCTTGGGGGGAGTTGATACGTCCAAAACTTATCTACTTTCCCGAACACTTTTGCTGTATTTTGCCTCTAATTTGTGTATTTTGGATGCAACTAACACGGACTAACGCTGTTTTCAGCAGAACTCTGGTGTCTCATTTTTGTGCAGAAATTCAACTTTCGGGAAAAACCTCGGAATTTATGCGGAAGGTCCTATTTTCCCGTAGCTACTTGGGAGCCGAGAAGGGCAAGCCGGGGTGGGGCCGAGGCCCCACACTAGGCCGGCGCGGCCCGGGGAGGGGCCGCGCAGCCCTGAGTGTGTGGCGGCCTCGATCGGCCCCCGACGCCCTCCTTCGGACTACTTATTGCCTTCGACCTAAAAACGCATGGGGAGGAAGTCGAAGTCGCCAGAAACCCTCCAGAATGCCGCCACATCGTGAAACTCCGTCTCGGGAGCCAGAAGTCTCCGTTCTGGCACTCGCCGGGACGGGGAATTGGAGGAGATCATCGCCACCATCACCACCGACGCCTCTCCATCGACTAGCCATGTTTCCCCATCCATGTGTGAGTAATTCCCCCGCTGTAGGCTGAAGGGGATGGTAGGGATTGGATGAGATTGGTCATGTAATAGTATAAGATTGTTAGGGCATAGTGCCTAGTGTCCGTAATTGGTACTTTGATGATATTGTTGCAACTTGTTATGCTTAATGCTTGTCACTAGGGCCCGAGTGCCATGATCTCAGATCTGAACATGTTATTATTTCATCATGATATTCATTGTTTATGGTCTTACCTGCAAGTTGTATACACATGTCGCTGTCCGGAACCAATGGCCCAGTGACATCGGGACAACCGGAGGGGATGGTAGTGATGTGAGGATCACATGTGTTCACGGAGTGTTAATGCTTTGCTCCGGTACTCTATTAAAAGGAGTACCTTAATATCCAGTAGATTCCCTTGAGGCCCGGCTGCCACCGGCTGGTAGGACAAAAGGTGTTGTGCAAGTTTCTCATTGCGAGCACGTACGACTATAATTGGAACACATGCCTATTGATTGCTTTGTACTTAGACACCGTTTTATTATTATCTGCAAATGCCCTGCTTGATTGTTACATGAGTTTCTCTCATCCATGCAACGCCCGTTATCCGTCCCCGTGCCTACAGTATTTTAATCCTGCTGTTTACTATAATCACTATTGTTGTCTTTGTTACTCTGCTGCTGTTATTCACTACTCTACGCTATAAAACTGTTACTGCGATAAACTCTTGCGAGCAAGTCTGTTTCAGTGCAGCTGAATTGACAACTCCGCTGTTAAGGCTTTCAAGTATTCTTTATCTCCTTGTGTCGAATCAATAAATTGGGTTTTACTACCCGCGAAGCTGTTGCGATCCCCTATACTTGTGGGTTATCAGCATACTGCGTAGAAGTAGGCATTAAATTGCACTTCGCGTCAGTTGGGCACCCGCAAACCAATGGCCAGGACGAGAAAGCCAACGGTATCATCTGCAACGACATCAAGAAGCGATTGATGGGACCACTGGAAAAAGCTCGGCATACGTGGCCAGAAGAGTTGCCAAGTGTATTATGGAGTATTCGAACAACGCCAAATACAGCGACGCAGGAGACTCCATTTTTTGGTCCACGGAGCAGAGGCGATCTGCCGATAGAAATAGAGCATGATTCTCCAAGAGTCACGGAGTACGATGAAGAAACTTCCAGAGAAAGCATTAGAGGACGATGTCGATGCACTTGACGAAGCTCGAGATGAAGTACTATCACGGGTCACCAAGTACCGGCAAGATCTGAAAATTACCACGGTGTCGTTTCGACCAAGATCCTTTCAGGTTGGAGATCTAGTTCTACGACTCAATCAACAGAGTACTGATGTCTACGCACGCTTCTATTCCTGTAGACAATGTTGGGCCTCCAAGAGCAGAGGTTTGTAGAACAGCAGCAAGTTTCCCTTAAGTGGATCACCCAAGGTTTATCGAACTCAGGGAGGTAGAGGTCAAAGATATCCCTCTCAAGCAACCCTGCAATTACGATACAAGAAGTCTCGTGTGTCCCCAACACACCCAATACACTTGTCGGATGTATAGGTGCACTAGTTCGGCGAAGAGATAGTGAGATGCAAGTGATATGGATGAATATGAGTGGTAATAACAATCTGAATAAAATATGGCAGCGAGTAAACATGCAACAGAACAGTAAGTAAACGGAGATTCGATGTTCGGAAATAAGGCCTAGGGATCCTACTTTCACTAGTGGACACTCTCAACATTGATCACATAACTGAAACCACTCTACACTCTCTTGTTGGATGACAAACACCATTAATTGTGTAGGGCTACAAGAGCACTTCAATGCCGGAGTTAACAAGCTCCACAACATTCGATGTTCATATTTAAATAACCTTAGAGCGCATGATAGACCATTGCAATTATACCGAGTACTAACATAGCATGCACACTGTCACCAACAGCTACGAAAATAGATCGCATCAATACTATCATAGTAATAATTAACTTCATAATCTACAAGAGATTACAATCATAACCTACGCCAAGTACTACATGATGCACACAATGTCACCATTACATCATGAAGGAGGAATAGACTACTTTAATAACATCACTAGAGTAGCACATAGATGATATTCAACTAGATCACAAAGCTCATGATCACATAAAGATCACATGAGAGAGAGAGATGAACCACATAGCTACGGTACAGCCCTTAGCCTCGGGGAAGAACTACTCCCTCCTCATCATAGGAGACAGCAGCGGCGATGGAGATGGCGGTGTGTCGATGGAGATGCCTTCCGGGGGCACTTCCCCGTCCAGGGTGCCAGAACAGAGACTTCTGTCCCCCGAATCTTGGCTTCGCGATGGCGGCGGCTCTGGAACTCTTCTCGTATCGTGGCTTATTGGTCCCGAAGATTTAGGTCAGGGAGGCTTATATAGGCGAAGAGTCGGAGTCGGAAGGGCCACGGGGGACCCACACAGTAGGGGGCGCCCCCCCTCTGGCCGCGCCGTGATGGCGCATGAGACACACGTCCATTGGGAACCCCAAGAGGAAGGTGTGATGCGTACAGCAACAAATTTTCCCTCAGTAAGAAACCAAGGTTATCGAACCAGTAGGAGTCAAGGAACACGTGAAGGTTGTTGGTGGCGGAGTGTAGTGCGGCGCAACACCAGGGATTCCGGCGCCAACGTGGAACCTGCACAACACAATCAAAGTACTTTGCCCCAACGTAACGGTGAGGTTGTCAATCTCACCGGCTTGCTGTAAACAAAGGATTAGATGTATAGTGTGGATGATGATGTTTGTTTGCGAAGAACAGTAAAGAACAAGTATTGCAGTAAATTGTATTTCAGATGTAAAGAATGGACCGGGGTCCACGGTTCACTAGTGGTGTCTCTCCCATAAGATAAATAGCATGTTGGGTGAACGAATTACAGTTGGGCAATTGACAAATAAAGAAGGCATAACAATGCACATACATATATCATGATGAGTACTATGAGATTTAATCAGGGCATTACGACAAAGTACATAGACCGCTATCCAGCATGCATCTATGCCTAAAAAGTCCACCTTCAGGTTATCATCCGAACCCCTTCCAGTATTAAGTTGCAAACAACAGACAATTGCATTAAGTATGGTGCGTAATGTAATCAACACAAATATCCTTAGACAAAGCATCGATGTTTTATCCCTATTGGCAACAACACATCCACAACCTTAGAACTTTCTGTCACTGTCCCAGATTCAATGGAGGCATGAACCCACTATCGAGCATAAATACTCCCTCTTGGAGTTACAAGTATCAACTTGGAGAGAGCCTCTACTAGCAACGGAGAGCATGCAAGAACATAAACAACATATATGATAGATTGATAATCAACTTGACATAGTATTCAATATTCATCGGATCCCAACAAACACAACATGTAGCATTACAAATAGATGATCTTGATCATGATAGGCAGCTCACAAGATCTAACATGATAGCCCAATGAGGAGAAGAACCATCTAGCTACGCTATGGACCCATAGTCCAGGGGGGACTACTACTCACACATCGATCGGAGGCGATCATGGCGATGAAGAGACCTCGGGGAGATGATTCCCCTCTCCGGCAGGGTGCCGGAGGCGATCTCCTAGATCCCCCGAGATGGGATTGGCGGCGGCGGCGTCTCTGGAAGGTTTTCCGTATCGTGGCTCTCGTGCGGGGTTTTTCGCGACGAAGGCTTTAAGTAGGCGAAGGGCGGAGTTAGAGGAGTCCACGGGGGCCCCACACGCTGGGGCCGCGCGGGCCCCCACAGGCCGCACCTCCCTAGTGTGGCGGCCCCCGTGGCCCACATCGTTTCTCCCTCGGTCTTACGGAAGCTTCGTGGAAAAATAAGACCATAGGCGTTGATTTCATCCAATTCCGAGAATATTTCCTTTGTAGGATTTCTGAAACCAAAAACAGCAGAAACAACAGCTGGCTCTTCGGCATCTCGTCAATAGGTTAGTGCCGGAAAATGCATAAATATGACATATAATGTGTATAAAACATGTGAGTATCATCATAAAAGTAGCGTGGAACATAAGAAATTATAGATACGTTTGAGACGTATCACGCCGCCATGGCGTGTGGGGGCCCTGGGCCTCCCCTCTGGTCCCTCTTCGGTGTTCTGGAAGCTTCGTGGAAATATAAGATCGTGGGCCTTGATTTCGTCCAATTCGAGAATATTTCCTTTGTGGGATTTCTGAAACCAAAACAGCAGAAAACAGAGCTGGCGCTTCCCCATCTTGTCAATAGGTTAGTGCCGGAAAATGCATAATAATGATGTAAAGTGTGTATAAAACATGTGAGTATTGTCATAAAAGTAGCATGGAACATAAGAAATTATAGATACGTTTGAGACGTATCAAGCATCCCCAAGCTTAGTTCCTACTCGCCCTCGAGTAGGTAAACGATAACAAGGATAATTTCTGAAGTGACATGCTATCATAATCTTGATCAATACTATTATAAAGCATATGAGATGAATGCAGCGATTCGAAGCAATGGTGAAGATAATGAGTAAACAAATGAATCATATAGCAAAGACTTTTCATGAATAATACTTTCAAGACAAGCATCAATAAGACTTGCATAAGAGTTACTCATAAAGCAATAAATTCTTAGTAGAAAGCTTTGAAGCAACACAAAGGAAGATATAAGTTTCAGCGGTTGCTTTCAACTTCAACATATTTATCTCATGGATAATTGTCAACACAAAGTAATATAACAAGTGCAATAGGTAAATCATGTAAGAATCAATGCACGCAGTTCACACAAGTGTTTGCTTCTAAGATAGAAAGAAGTAGGTAAACTGACTCAACAATAAAGTAGAAGATAGGCCCTTCGCAGAGGGAAGCATGGATTACTATTTTTGTGCTAGAGCTTTTCATTTTGAAAACATAGAAACAATTTTGTCAACGGTAGTAATAAATCATATGTGTTATGTATAAGACATCTTATAAGTTGCAAGCCTCATGCATAGATTACCAATAGTGCTCGCACCTTGTCCTAATTAGCTTGGATTAACATGGATTATCATTGCATAGCATATGTTTCAACCAAGTGTCACAAAGGGGTACCTCTATGCTGCCTGTACAAAGGTCTAAGGAGAAAGCTCGCATTGGATTTCTCGCTTTTGATTATTCTCAACTTAGACATCCATACCGGGACAACATAGACAACAGATAATGGACTCCTCTTTAATGCGTAAGCATTCAACAACAGATAATATTCTCATAAGAGATTGAGGATTAGTTATCCAAACTGAAACTTCCACCATGATTCATGGCTTTAGTTAGCGGCCCAATGTTCTTCTCTAACAATATGCATACTCAAACCATTTGATCATGAAAATCGCCTTACTTCAGACAAGACGAACATGCATAGCAACTCACATGATATTCAACAAAGGTGTAATAGTTGATGGCGTCCCCAGAAACATGGTTACCGCTCAAAAAGCAACTTATTAAGAAATAAGATACATAAGTACATATTCTTCACCACAATAGTTTTTAAGGCTATTTTTCCCATGAGCTATATATTGCAAAGACAAAGAATAGAATTTTAAAGGTAGCACTCAAGTAATTTACTTTGGAATGGCAGAGAAATACCATGTAGTAGGTAGGTATGGTGGACACAAATGGCATAGTTTTTGGCTCAAGGATTTGAATCCACGAGAAGAATTCCCTCTCAATACAAGGCTAGGCTAGAAAGGTTGTTTGAAGCAAACTCAAGTATAAAACGGTGCAACAAAGCTCACATATGAATATATTGTAAGTATTATAAGACTTTACATCGTCTCCTTGTTGTTCAAACACCTTAACCAGAAAATATCTAGACTCTAGAGAGACCAATCATACAAACCAAATTTTAACAAGCTCTATGTAGTTCTTCATTAATAGGTGCAAAGTACATGATGCAAGAGCTTAAACATGATCTATATGAGCACAACAATTGCCAAGTATCAAATTATTCAAGACATTATACCAATTACCACATGAAGCATTTTGTTTCCAACCATATAACAATGAGCGAAGCAGTTTCAACCTTCGCCATGAACATTAAAGTAAAGCTAAGAACACTAGTGTTCATATGAGAGGAGCGTGTCTCTCTCCCACTTAAGCATGAATTTATTCAGAGAATGAAAATAACAAAACAAAAATAAAAGCACAGACGCTCCAAGTAAAGCACATAAGATGTGACGAAATAAAAATATAGTTTCACTAGAGGTGACTGATAAGTTGTCGATGAAGAAGGGGATGCCTTGGGCATCCCAAGCTTAGATGCTTGAGTCTTCTTAAAATATGCAGGGATGAACCACGGGGGCATCCCCAAGCTTAGACTTTTCACTCTTCTTGATCATATTATATCATCCTCCTCTCTTGATCCTTGAAAACTTCCTCCACACCAAACTCAAAACAAACTCATTAGAGAGTTAGTGCATAATCAAAAATTCACATATTCAGAGGTGACATAATCATTCTTAACACTTCTGGACATTTCACAAAGCTACTGGAAGTTAATGGAACAAAGAAATCCATTCAACATAGCAAAAGAGGCAATGCGAAATAAAAGGTAGAATCTGTCAAAACAGAACAGTCCGTAAAGACGAATTTTCTGGGGCACTTAACTTGCTCAGATGAAAATGCTCAAATTGAATGAAAGTTGCGTACATATCTGAGGATCACGCACATAAATTGGCAGATTTTTCTGAGTTACCTACAGGGAACCCTGCCCAAATTCGTGACAGCAAGAAATCTGTTTCTGCGCAGTAATCCAAATCTAGTATCAACCCTACTATCAAAGACTTTACTTGGCACAACAATGCAATGAAATAAAGATAAGGAGAGGTTGCTACAGTAGTAACAACTTCCAAGACACAACAAAACAGTAGCAAAATAAAAACATGGGTTATCTCCCAAGAAGTGCTTTCTTTTTAGCCATTAAGATGGGCTCAGCAGTTTTAATGATGCACTCGCAAGAAATAAGAGTTGAAGCAAAAGAGAGCATCAAAAGCAAGTATGAAACAAATTTAAGTCTAACCCACTTCCTATGAAAAGGAATCTTGTAAATAAACAAGTCATGTAAGCACAATGCGACAAGCATAGAAAGGCAACACAAGTGCAACTTCAAGATTCTCAACATAAAGAGGGGAAACATAATATTATTAAGATGCATATAACCATATTTCCCTCTCTCACAATAACTTTCAGTGGCATCATGAACAAATTCAACAATGTAACTATCACATAAAGCATTCTTATTCACATGCATAAAAGTATCATTACTCTCCACATAAGCATGATCAATTTTATAAGTAATAGTGGGAGTAAAACTATCACAACCATCATTGTAATCATCATAAATTGCAGGCATGGTATAATCATAATAAACTTTATCCTCCATAGTAGGTGGCACCAAAATACCACTATCATTATAATCATCATAAATGGGAGGCAAAGTATCATCAAAGAAAATTTTCTCCTCATCACTTGGGGGACTAAAAATATCATACTCATCAAAACCAGCTTCCCCAAGCTTAAATTCTTCCATAGCATTAGCAATAATAGTGTTCAAAGAGTTCATACTAATAACATTGGCATTATCATGCATATAAAGTTCCATAGGTTTTTTAATTTTCTCTTCAAACACCTCATGTCCTAACTCAAGATAAATACTATAAAGATCTCTAATATTTTTGTTGTTTTCCATTAAGCCTAACTAGTGTAAACAAGAAACAAAAAGATGCAATTGCAGGATCTAAAGGAAATAGCTTCGAGCACTCACACACCAGCAACAATGCTAGGAAATAGCTTAGTAGTCGGAGGATGTGAATACCTTTTACCTTACCTCCCGGCAACGGCGCCACAAAATAGCTTGCTGTCCACAACTGGCGCGTGGTTGACGTGGGAGGTAGAAATCTCTGTGGTGTAGCTTTCTTCGGTCCAACAACGGCGCCGAGAAAATAGCTTGATGTCTACGCACGCTTCTATTCCTGTAGACAGTGTTGGGCCTCAAGAAGCGAGAGGTTTGTAGAGCAGCGCAAGTTTCCCTTAAGTGGATCACCCAAGGGTTATCGAACTCAGGGAGGTAGAGGTCAAAGATATCCCTCTCAAGCAACCTGCAATTACGATACAAGAAGTCTCTTGTGTCCCCAACACACCCAATACACTTGTCAGATGTATAGGTGCACTAGTTCGGCGAAGAGATAGTGAGATGCAAGTGATATGGATGGATATGAGTGGTAATAACAATCTGAATAAAATATGGCAGCGAGGAAACATGCAACAGAACAATAAGTAAACGGAGATTCGATGTTCGGAAATAAGGCCTAGGGATCCTACTTTCACTAGTGGACACTCTCAACATTGATCACATAACTGAAACCACTCTACACTCTCTTGTTGGATGATAAACACCATTAATTGTGTAGGGCTACAAGAGAACCTCAATGCCGGAGTTAACAAGCTCCACAACATTCAATGTTCATATTTAAATAACCTTAGAGTGCATGATGGACCATTGCAATTATACCGAGTACTAACATAGCATGCACACTATCACCGTCAGGCTACGAAAGGGGGAATAGATCGCATCAATACTATCATAGTAATAATTAACTTCATAATCTACAAGAGATTACAATCATAACCTACGCCAAGTACTACATGATGCACACAATGTCACCATTACATCATGAAGGAGGAATAGACTACTTTAATAACATCACTAGAGTAGCACATAGATGATATTCAACTAGATCACAAAGCTCATGATCACATGGGAGAGAGAGATGAACCACATAGCTACGGTACAGCCCTTAGCCTCGGGGAAGAACTACTCCCTCCTCATCATAGGAGACAGCAGCGGCGATGGAGATGGCGGTGGTGTCGATGGAGATGCCTTCCGGGCACTTCCCGTCCGGCAGGGTGTCGGAACAGAGACTTCTGTCCCCCGAATCTTGGCTTCACGATGGCGGCGGATCTGGAACTTTTCTCGTATCGCGGCTTATTGGTCCCGAAGATTTAGGTCAGGGAGGCTTATATAGGCGAAGATTCGGAGTCGGAAGGGCCACGGGGACCCACACAGTAGGGGGGCGCCCCCTCTGGCCGCGCCGCCATGGCGTGTGGGGGCCCTGGGCCTCCCCTTTGGTCCCTCTTCGGTGTTCTGGAAGCTTCGTGGAAATATAAGATCGTGGGCCTTGATTTCGTCCAATTCCGAGAATATTACCTTTGTAGGATTTCTGAAACCAAAAACAGCAGAAAACAGGAACTGGCGCTTCCCCATCTTGTCAATAGGTTAGTGCCGGAAAATGCATAATAATGATGTAAAGTGTGTATAAAACATGTGAGTATTGTCATAAAAGTAGCATGGAACATAAGAAATTATAGATACGTTTGAGACGTATCAAGCACAGCAGTTCCTACTCGCCCTCGAGTAGGTAAACGATAACAAGGATAATTTCTGAAGTGACAAGCTATCATAATCTTGATCAATACTATTATAAAGCATATGAGATGAATGCAGCGATTCGAAGCAATGGTGAAGATAATGAGTAAACAAATGAATCATATAGCAAAACTTTTCATGAATAATACTTTCAAGACAAGCATCAATAAGACTTGCATAAGAGTTACTCATAAAGCAATAAATTCTTAGTAGAAAGCTTTGAAGCAACACAAAGGAAGATATAAGTTTCAGCAGTTGCTTTCAACTTCAACATATTTATCTCATGGATAATTGTCAACACAAAGTAATATAACAAGTGCAATAGGTAAATCATGTAAGAATCAATGCACGCAGTTCACACAAGTGTTTGCTTCTAAGATATAAAGAAGTAGGTAAACTGACTCACGTGGCTTGGCCCTTCCGACTCCGACTCCCTACTGTCTCAAACATGGAACATAAGAAATTATAGATACGTTTGAGACGTATCAAGTACTGAAAAACTCGAGTTACCATGGCTTGGCCCTTACATTGTCACGGAAGTCATCGAAGGAGGAGCATACAGGATCAAAGACAAGAAGACGGGGGTTCCCGAGAAAAACCCCTGGAACGTGGCGCAGCTAAGGTGTTTCTACGCTTAGTGTCAAAATAAGTCCTCCTTGTAAAAATACAATGTACTGAAACGCCCACGAGTTTTCAGACGCACTCTTTTCCTTTTTCGGGGCACCGAGTGGGGCCGGAAAAGGTTTTTAATGAGGCGGGCTCGCAGTGCTGCAAAATAGTAAAGATAGTGGAGACATACATCTTTTTCTTCGACACGCTCGGGGGCTTACGCCTCGAAGTTACAATATATATACAATATAGATAAATCTAACTTGCAAAAATATTTCGCCTTGGTACCAAATACCTCGCCAAATAAAAAGAAGATACAAAATAGCAATCAAAAAAGAACAAAAGCTCGGGGGCTAATACCCACAAATATAGTATACTCATTACAATTTGTTTGCCTTGGTTTAACCTCGCAAAAACAATATAGCAATTCACCGCCGAGACGCTCGAGGGCTTGAGGGAAGAAAAAATATATAGATACAACTTACAATATACATACAGCAAAGTTATAGTTCTTATTGACAAAATAGAAATTCAGTTGCGACCCAACAGGTCATCAACGTTTACTCTAGCTTCTTCGGGAGCGGCACCCAGAAAATCGGCATAATGGCCGTCTACAAAAAAGTCGGCGTCCATCCGAAGAAGGTCATCAATTATTTCCTCAGCTACTGGGGTAATCCGTGCATTGATTTTGTCAACACCTCTTCGCCGTTGCCTCAGCTTAGCATGAACAGTTTCCACTACCTTTGTCATATCAAGTTTGGGGTGGTAGATTTGAAGCATAATAAGGGTAACCTTAGCACCAGCTATCAGTTGAGCTTTTACAAAGCCATGGATCTTCTGCGCATCCTTAAATTTCTCCATTAGCTCGTGGAGAGATTTTGGTTGAACATTCCGAGGAAACATAGCATTGAAAATCTTGGATAAAGTGTTGGAACAAAACTCAAGAAACTCCCGAACTAGGCACGAGCGGTCTTCGAATCTCACAATTTGTCGAGTACGTTCTGGGGTAGCCTAGAAAAGGACGCCATGATCAAGTCCCAAGTTAATAAGGAAATTTGATCTTGTGTCCACTCTTTGATCTTCGGCCTCAGCATCCAAAAAGGGACCTATTTGGCGACAGTATACCAGTTAAAGGCAGAAAACATGCAAAGTAAAAAAAGAGAGAGAGAAGGATTAGCCTAAGGAATATACCCGCCATTTCCGAGCTTGCCTCAATCATCAACTCAAGCAGGGTGTTTTCTCGAGAAGCAGCTTTCGTGGCTTCAGCCACAGCAGTTTCCTTGGCAGCTATAGCTTCCTGAGCTTGTTGTAGCGCAATTTTTTCTTTCTCCAAAGACTTTCGAGACTGCTCCATTGCTAAAAGCATTTGCTTCTTCATGGACTGAAGTTGTTGGCGAAGATCTTGCAAGTCTTGCGTGGAGCCTTTACCCGAAGAACCTTCGATAAGGTCGTCATCGACACATGTTCTCTTTGAGTAGGAGGAAGCAGGAAAAGTATCGGCAAGATGAGGATTTGCGGAGTAGTTACCAAATATCAACTGGAAAAGAAAATTTCAGTATCAATCATCAAGCAAAATAGATTTCCATTGATTTTCGGAATATTTACACGGCTATTACAAAAGGAGTCCTTAAAGAACTACTACGGCAGTTGTCGCCAAAGCTAGTGTGGCGAGAACATCAAAAGAGACAAAGTAAAAAAGGAAGACAGGGCACTCTACTAGACCTCCGGCTTCGACGAACTAGTCGCAGGAGTTGGCTTGCATCCAAGATAGGCAAGGATCTTCTTCGAGTTTGGCTTTGCAGCCTTGATCAACGATCGCCACTTCGTGGTCTCCATCTCCTGCGTGTCGCCAACCCTAGTCCAGTCAATATTTTGTTGGCTGTCAGCAACCAGGGCAATAGTGCCTTCAACGCCAACCTTCAATCCTTCTTGGCGAAGTTTGAGCCCAAGATCTTCTTGAGGATTGAAGCATTTGGCGAGAGCAAGAAAAGGCGCGGGTTCCTTTTTCTTCGGGAAGAAGTAAGGGTAAAGCCGCGACAGTCCCGCCCCAGCTTCAGCAAGGCCTTCACGTGCTTCGTCTCCATGAATCTCAAGGAGAGAAAGCGCGTCAAGAAGGGGATCATTGTCAGGATCTTCAAGTTCATATTCTTGACACGTTTTCCCTGCTGAGGCAAAATTTTATTGATCAACAAACAAGTAAAGAAAAGCAAGTTCAAGGAAATCAAAATAGTTTGGGCACTTACTGACAAAGCAACAGCTCTGCGACTCCAAGCGCCTGATATTTGCTTCTTCGCGAGCAGATTGTTCGGTTATATGCTCGCTCAAAGAAGTTTCCGCATCATGAAGCCTTTTTCGAAGGTCTTCGACAGCGGCAGCATTTGCTTCAGCTTTCTTGCGAGCTGTTTCGCTTTGCTCTAACTTAACAGCAAGAGAGTCAGCGCATCTATTGGCTTCGGCAAGAGTTTCTGGCAAAAATAAACGACGGTAAAACGTCACGACAAAACAATGAAGGAGTATATGCAGCAGAGAGGGCAAGGAAAAATAGTACCTTCAAGTTTATTCGCATGATCACGGTACCCGACGAATTGGGTACCGAGACGGATAAGTTGTTGCATCAGAGGCTGAAGAGAAATTTAAAGGAAAAAAGAAATCAATATAGAAGGTGAAAGTTCGACAGCAATTAAAAAGAAACAAAGGAAAGCTGCAAGTACTGAAAATCATCGAGACGAAAAGAAAAAGAATGAAAAACTTACGTCATCCAGTGAAGGAGTCGTGGAACTACCAGTTACCAGGAGAGGTTCCATGGATGGCTCAACCCTAGCTCTCTTTGGCGAAGGGGCTCGGGGGCTTGCAACTGGAGTTGGATGCTCTGCATCTTGTTGAGGAGGCGAAGTTTCATCCCCATCAGGATGAGCTCCAGAAACAACTAAAGTACGAGACGTACTCGTTCGAGCAGTCGCGTCAATAGGTTGAATTTCATCCTCGTCATCACTACAAAAAGGCGACAAAACAATAAACAATATAGTCAAAACAATCAATGGCAAACAAAAAACAGCGGCGGGAACTTACGAGCTGACAAGAGCATCGGAGTAAGGGTCGAAAGTTGTCCTTTTTTCAGTAGGAACAACTTCTTCGGCAGGAGGTGTGCCGGTCTTGGAGGGGCCGGAGTCGACAACTTCATCCCTTTTTCTCTTGTTCTTGGGAGAAACAGCTGTGGGAGGAGAGTGTGCCGATCCGGTAGCCTCGGATTCAACTTCCTTTTCAGAGGATACCGCAGATTTTCGAGAACCCGCGGCTTCACTCTCGGGGCGAGAAGTACCCTGGTTGTCGTCGGTGACAACGGCCCGTTCTTCGACTTCTCCACCTTCAGGAAGGGGAGGAAGAGAAACAAGATCTGGATGGTTCTACAAAAAGAAGAATGTCGACAAAAAAGTTATGCAAAGGATGTCAACAAAAATACGTAGTCGAAAAAATAGTCCATACAAAAATCACCTTAGGGAGCGCATTGGTGGCGCTATACGGCTTTACGCGACAAGACGAGGGGACAGGATCTTTCTTGTTGAGGGAGGAGATTTTTCGGACAAGTTTTTCTAAATCCTTGACTGGCAAATCCACCGACAGACGATCCACATCTTTGTCACCAGCATACTTCCAGAGGGGATTTTTGCGAGCTTGCAGAGGCTGCACTCTAATCCTAAGGAAATACGCCGTGATTTGGATACTCGACAATTCTTGGCCACGGGTACTTTGAAGCTCGTGGATGCGAGTCATCAGTGCCTCTATCGCCGCTTTTTCTTTGTCGGTAGCCTCTGCATCCCAGGACCGGCGGCGACAGATTTTTTCGGCACCATCAAAAGGAGGAATGTTGTCTTCAACAGACCCATGGTTTTCCTCGTGGATATACAACCATTTTTTGCGCCACCCTTGAACTGAATCAGGGAATTTGACATCGAAGTACTCGACATCAGGGCGAACGCAGATAACAACGCCGCCTATGTTATAGGCGACATTGGCAGAACCATTGCGGCGACAGAGAAAAATGCGTTTCCATAAAGCCCA
Source organism: Lolium multiflorum (assembly GCA_030979885.1). Taxonomy (NCBI): domain Eukaryota; kingdom Viridiplantae; phylum Streptophyta; class Magnoliopsida; order Poales; family Poaceae; genus Lolium; species Lolium multiflorum. Next base: position 310,304,829 of record CM061753.1, read on the forward strand.
GTTAGGCTGGACTCCAAGGAAGGATTCACAAAGAGTGATGAAGATCGAAATATGGAGGATAGAGTTGGGAGTAAGATGGTGAAGGTGCAATCCATACACGAAAAGCAACCCCCGAAGAAAATTGTGAATGGGGGCAGAGAGGCCGCGGATAAGGTGGTCAACGAAACTGACCCGATACTCCATTGGAGGGGTTGGATAGCTTTCTTCGCTGGGGAAGCGTAGCGCGTCGGGCTTCTTGCTGATCCCAAGTTTCTTCAGCAAGTTAATGTCTTGGGTAGAGATTTTGGATCTCTCCCACTCAGCGCTCCCCAGATCCGCGGAAGCGATCTTGGATTCAGGAGTGTTGTGCCTGGTGAGTCTGCGTGGTGGCATCAACAATGGTGCGGGCATGCGTGGTGGAGCTCAAGAACTGTGGGGCGCAAGGGAGGATTTTGGCAGAGGAGAGCAGAGGAGCGGCGCAAGCGAAAGTGTGGAAGGAGGAAGACGATGACCTTAAATAGAGGTGCGGTGAATCGGCGCACCGTTGGATGGAGAAAATGTGAGATAGATGGTGTACACATGGAATAGGGGTAACAAAGTAATTTCAGTATGAAGGCGTTACAGCGCATGCGCCAGGAAAAGCGGAGGACATGTGTCCCCCACTTGCACGACGTGTCAAATTGATGAGGTTTCTGGGCCCGCAAGACAGAGAGAGAAAATTACCCGTGTCTCCCCGATACATTGGTCGTGGCTATCATCAGCAATGATGTCACCTTGGTAAAAGAAAATCTCGGCTATGAAGTTTCATAAGAAGGCGACAACAGAAGATTATTGATTATTTCGAGCCTTTGATCAAATACAAGTTTTTGACCAAATGCTCGGGGGCTACTTTGGAAAAAGAAATATTCGAGTATGGCAAAATAGAAATGGCGAGAGCCTATGACCAAACGCAAGCATTTGTTCATAGCCTCGGGGGCTACTCCCATCGGGAGCGCTGTTCGCGCACCCGATAGATATAAAAATTCGAGAAAGAATCACAATATAGCGACATGAGGCATTAGAGTGTTGAGCCTACAACCAAGCACTAGTCCTTGGCTGTAGCCTCGGGGGCTACTCCCATCGGGAATGCTGTTCGCGTGCCCGATGAAATTATAAAAAAAAGAGAGAGAAAAAGAAAGAAGAAAGAAGAAGTGAGTATATTTCGAGTTATACAAATAACTCTACATATACTCCCATCGGGAAGGCAAAATAAGTCATCCGTTGACTCAATAAAATGTGCTATTCCAGCAGCCGAAAAAGCACTCGACAATATATTCTCAGAGCGCCAAAGTTGCGAATAATCTCTGAATGCCGCAAAATTTGCGAGGTAAGACCCCAGATCCGTTCTGAGCGGCGTGGCGCCGTCTCTGACGTCGGTTTGCTACTTTTTTCCGTATCAACAGATACGAAGAAAAATCCTAACGGACGCGTTAGGTACCCGATAAAATATGACTGGGACTCGACAGAATGGTAAGACCTTAAGTGGCACCTGTCGAAGTTTACACCAGTATCCCGAGATCATGTCCGGGGACGTGATCTTGAAGTAGGTTTTTGCGGATTGCCACTAGAGCAGTTAACTAGTACCTGATCCGTCAGATGAACTAGCCCCAACTACCATCATCCCTGTACAATATATAATTGCATATCGAAGGATATGTGATAAATTCAACAGCGTTATTGAATGATTAAAGCTGGAGATTTCCCTTGATTCTTCGATTCAAGTAAAATCTCGGGGGCTACTGACATAGGCATCCCCAATGGGCTGCCGAAGATGGTAGGGGTTTACTGAAGGCCCATAACCCGAAGAGCAAGAAGATTCGGAAGCCCATACTATTAAAGAAAGTTAGAGTTGTAATAGGAAGCATTATTTGTAATCTTGCGGGACGGGTTAGAAACCCTCCCGGACTCGTAAACTTGTGTATCACGAATCCCTCGCTCCGCCTCCTATATAAGGGGAGTCGAGGGACAAAGAAAGAATCGAATCATTGTCTCACAAACCCTAGTTTTCTATCGTCGAGTACTTTTCGGCTGAAACCTTCGAGATCTACTTGCCCTCTAGTTCCGACTAAAACCCTAGTCTACAACTTGTAGGCATTGACAAGTTAATCCCTTGTCACGCGTTCATAAGATTTGCTCCACGCTTGACATGCAACTTGAATTGCATAAGTGGCTTTGCGGGTGTCTGTCTCTCTCACCATAGTGAAGATTCAATCTACTCTTTCTATTGACAACACTAGTATTACCGTTGTGGTTCATGTTCGTAGATAGATTGGATCTTACTCGAAAACCCTAAACCACGTAAAATATGCAAACCAAATTAGAGGCGTCTAACTTGTTTTTGCAGGGTTTGGTGATTTGATATGGCCATGATGTGATGATGAATATGTATGAGATGATCATTATTATATTGTGACAACCGGCAGGAGCCTTATGGTTGTCTTTATATTTCATGTAGTAGTATTATTTCAAAGTAGTTGTAATAGTTGCTACATGTGAGAACAACCATGAAGACGGCGCCATGGACCTTGGCCTACGCCAACGATTATGGAGATCATGCCCGTTGATGATGGAGATCATGTCCGTGCTTTGGAGATGAAGATCAAAGGCGCAAAGACTAAAGGGCCATATCATATCACATATGAATTGCATGTGATGTTAATGCTTTATGCATCTTATCTTGCTTAGATCGCGATGGTAGCATTATAAGATGATCCCTCACATTAATATCAAGATAATAAAGTGTTCTCCCCTCGTATGCACCGTTGCTACAGTTCGTCGTTTTGAAGCATCTCGTGATGATCGGATGTGATAGATTCTACGTTCACATACAACGGGTGTAAGCCATGTTGCACACGCGGAATACTTGGGTTTGCTTGACGAGCCTAGCATGTACAGACATGGCCTCGGAACACACGAAACCGAAAGGTTGAACACGAGTCATATGGATGATATGATCAACATGTTGATGTTCACCATTGAAGCTACATCATCTCACGTGATGATCGGTTTTGGTGTAGTGGATATGGATCGTGTACCACTAAACAACTATGAGGAATGTTGTATTAAGTGGGAGTTCATTAGTAATTAGATTAAAACATGAACTAATTATCATGAACATAGTCTAATAGTATTTTGAATTAAATTTGTAGAATTGGCATCCGTTTTCTACCATGCGCTAGTCTTGTAATTGAGATAGAAATACTGTTAAGTCTGACAAGTAACTTTACTGGTACCGTATTGTTAAAGAATCAAGAAATGATTAAGTCCTATTGCAAACTTTTAGTAAACCTCACATTGCTGATTCAAAGAACAATGGTTTCAATTAGTACCTAAAATCATCTTGTCTCCGTGAAACTTAAAGTTCAAATCCGTTTGAAAAGTAAGGAGCTGGAAATTTTGTTTTCAGAAATAAGCAAGGTATGAGATATATGTGATATCTAAGACCTTATTGCAAGATGATTGAATATAATCTAGTGAGACTACATAAACTCATAAGTCTTATGGGAATGTACGAAGGTTGAAGACGCCAGGCATCTCGATCCTCCAACTATGTGGGCACTAACGATATTCACATATCCATGAAGTGATCGTCCTTAGTATGCACCGTTGCTAAGACTCGTCATTTCGAAGCATCACGTGATGACCGGGTGTTATAGATTCTACGTGTGCATACAACGGGTGCAAGCCAGATTTGCACATGCGAATACTGAGGTTAAACTTTACGAGCCTATCATGTACAGACATGGTCTCGGAAAGTCGTCATGATAAGATGGATAAAATTATGAGTGAAATTGTTCATCATATTACAAAGTTACTAATAGTGAAATCTGGAACACTTGTCATATGATGATCAACTTCAAAGTAAGAACCTCAAGGTTATTGGTATTTGACCAATGGACCTAGAAGTTATTGAAGGTGAAGTGTTTTCTGAGAATGAGGAAAGCTAAAAGAGAAACTACAAAAGATTTTTTGGCAGAAAGAAAGAAAAGACTAGAAAGTCTAGCTCAGGTGTATATAGGAGATATACATGTTATGGATGTATTCCTTGTTTGGTCACATAATGAAATTCTTGGGTATAAGTACCATATTGGTTGGTATGAGATGTCATACAACACAACGCAATACAAGAATACAATGGCCTAAGTGACTGATAAGGAATATGGTAATAATGCACGTCTGGAACATAATAAAGTGTTATTATGTTTGTCGTTGGCATTCTACCTAGCCCTTCAGATTTATAATAAAGAACTTTATAATTGTTGTTTTTTTCTAGTCAAATGAAAACAATGAGTTGTTCAAATTATGACAGTATTCCATGTACGATGGATAAGTTATTATAAATTTTAATGGTGAAACACACATGCATAACACAGACGCTAAAATTCCATAAGGCAAATGATTTGAATTCCACTTATTTGTGGAACCGTCATTTAGGTCATGTTAGAAAGGAACGCATGAAGAAACTCCATGCAAATGGATTTTTGGAGTCATTTGATTTTTGAATCATTTGGCGCTTGCAAATCTTTTCTAAAGAGAATGACTGAAATACCGTTCATAGGCCAAGAGTTGAACGGGCAACTAACTTAGTAGAAACATACATGATGATGTATGTGGTTCACTGGGCATAGTTGTGTGTGGGAGATTCTTCTACTTCATGAAAACTTCCAACAATGAATTGAGTATATATATGTGGATATATTCGATAAGGAAGAAGTTTGAAACATTTGAACAGATTCAAATAAATTTCAGCATGAAGTGGAAATCATCGTAATAGAAAAGTCAAATATCTATGATTTGATCATGGTGGAAACATTTGAATTACGAGTTTTAGCGAACATCTAAGAGAGTTATGAAATTGTTCTACAACTCACGTTTCTTGGAGTATCATAGTGATGATAGAGTATCCAAGAGACGTATCCAAACCTTGTTGGGTTAACGATGAGATAATATAATATGACGCCATTATATTTTTGTGGATTATGCTTTAGAGACTACCGCTTTTACACTAAATAGAGCATCATCATAATCCATTGAAATGACATCATATGAGTTATGGCATGGGTATAAACCCTAATAGTTCTTTCTTAAAATTTTGGTATAAGTAAATGAGTTTACAACCAAAACCGGATGAATATCTTTGTTATTGTCCCAGAAAACAATTTGGGAATTCTTTCCACTATGAAGTAAAAGAAAAAAGTGTTTGTTAATGTTACTTGCTTATTTCCAAGAAATTGTTTTCTAGCGAAGTATTTGAGTGGGAGGACAATAGAACTTGATAAGGTTTTTGAACCTGAGCATAATGATCAGAGTAGCGCAACATCGGAATTGTTTCCGGAAGCGGCCACGATGATCGTGGCTCCCATGACTACAAAGTGTTTTAGCCATGGAGATCGAAGTACCTATTGAACCTTGTAGGTATGGTTTACTTTGTGATCAAATAAATGATTTGTGGACAAAGGATTGATTTTGAACAATGATAAACCAACTACAAACAAAGAAGTTATGATGGGCCCTGACTCCGTTAAAATGGCTATACGCCATGAAATCCAAGATAGGTGAATACTTTTTGAAAGTAAATAGATCTATAAAATTGATGGACTGGAATATCCTTGAAGAAGCTCGACTTGTCGAAAAGTTGTTTATGACAAAGTTCAAAGAGTTGACTGCAAAAAGATTATATCTTCAGCAGCGATGCTTATTGTCTATGCGGATTGTTCTAGTAATCGCTACATATTTTTTTTATGAGATATGCTAGTAGGATGGCAGAAAATACATTCCTTACCAGAAGTGTGTATGAAGGATGTATACTAGATACACACCAAAAAGTTTTGCTGGTCCGTGAAAAACTAGATAAGTATACAAACTTCACAGGATGAAGTAAGTATCACGGAGTTGGAATCTTCACCGGATGAAATAATCAAAGAGTTTTGATTTCATCAGAAACAGTGAAGATGCTTGCATTTGCAAGAAATTAAGTGGGAGCGTTGAGACATAGTTATAATATTATATGTGGATGACATATTATTGATTATAAATGATGTAATTATATACTTGATGTGATTAAAAGGTTTCATTGAGAATTAACTTCAATGAAAGGATATTGACTGAAACATATTTAGTGTCAAGATCTATGAAGATAGATTGAAACACATAATAAGTTTAAGTCAAAGTACATAGAATGTATATTGAAGTAGTTCAATATAAAATTATTAAGAAGGTATTCTTTTCCATGTGAAGGTTTAACAAGACTTGAGTGTATTTGACACTCGATGAGTAAAAACGCATGAGTGATTTTAGATCACGAATAATATGTACAAAATCAGATGTCCTATGCTCTAAAGTGTTACGAGCATATACCAGAATGATTCATGTAATGATCATTGGACGACAGTAAGAATATCCTTGAGTACTTTAGAAGAACCAAGGATATATATAGTTTTGTATGGGGTAATGACAAACAAATCGTTGTAAGGTGTTGCATTGATATTAGTTTGGTCACATATAAAAATAAATTTCAATCTCAATTAGGCTAAGTGTTCATTAAAAGGTAGCACAATGCTAGATTTAGATGAGTATGTCATTGTTTTGACAATGACTGGGGATGTTTTAAGTCGAGGAGTTCTTTGAGAACTTGGTGTAGTTCCGATAGTGTCAGAACTTTGAAGCTATATTGTGTGTGACAATATTAGTGACATATTTCAGACCGGAATTAAGGTTCTAGAAAGTGAACATATATGATTAATGCCGATTCATTTGGAAAATGAGTGATGCGTTGAGACACAAATGAATTGCAAAATACATACGTTTCTGAGTGTGTCAGATTCGTTGACTGAAACCTCTCCCGTGAGCAAAACATGATAAGCACCAGAAGGCCAAGGTGTTATATCTTACAAATGTACACTAGATTATTGACTCTAGTGCAAGTGGGAGACTGATGGATATATGCCCAAGAGGCAATAATAAAGTGGTTATTATAATATATCTTTGCGTTTATGATAAATGTTTGCATACCATGCTATAATTGTATTAACCTAAACATTGATACATGTGTGTTATGTAAACAACAAGGAGTCCCTAGTAAGCCTCTTGTATAACTAGCTTGTTGATTAATAGATGATCATGGTTTCATGATCATGAACATTGTATGTTATTACTAACAAGGTTATGTCATTAGATGAATGATATAATGGACACACACCCAAATAAGCGTAACACAAGATCAAGTCATTTAAGTTCAACTTGCTATAAGCTTTCGATACATAGTTACCTAGTCCTTCGACCATGAGATCATGTAAATCACTTATACCGGAAGGGTACTTTGATTACATCAAACGCCACTGCGTAAATGGGTGGTTATAAAGATGAGATTACCTATTCGGAAAGTGTGAGTTGAGGCATATGAATCAAGAGTGAGATTTGTCCATCCCGATGACGGATAGATATACTCTGGGCCCTCTCGGTGGAATGTCGTCTAATTAGCTTGCAAGCATGTGACTAGGTCACAAGAGATGATATACCACGGTACGAGTAAAGAGTACTTGTCGGTAATGAGGTTGAACAAGGTATGAAGATACCGATGATCGAACCTCGGACAAGTAAAGTATCGTGTGACAAAGAGAATAGGTATCGTATGTAAATGGTTCAATCGATCACTAAGTTATCGTTGAATGTGTGGGAGCCATTATGGATCTCCAGATCCCGCTATTGGTTATTGGTCGGAGAGGAGTCTCGACCATGTCTACATAGTTCACGAACCGTAGGGTGACACACTTAAGGTTTGATGTCGTTTTAAGTAGATATGGAATATGGAATGGAGCACGAATGTTGTTCGGAGTTTCGGATGGGATTCGAGACATCACGAGGAGGTTCGGAATGGTCCGGAGAATAAGATTCATATATGGGAAGTCATTTTCCGGGGTTCGAAAAAAATCCGGTGTTTTGACCAGAGCTTCTAGAAAGTTTTGGAAGGACCGGAATACTGTGGAAGGTTCCGGAAGTGTCCGGGACAACCCGGGCTGTTTAAGGAAGTCCGGAGGGTTCCATAATAGGTGTATCCATATTTTCCTTAAGGGTTAAGAAGTTTCCCCTAAGGCAGATTCGGATTTGACAAAAGAGTCCTAGTTCTAGTAGGTTTTGGCTGACAAAAACCTACCGGAACTCTCCCAAACTTTGGGGCACGTCTTGGACGACCCAAGGACCTTTTCCACCTATAAAAGGAGGGCAAGGGGAGCCCCAAGAGGTGCACAAGTTGCAGCCCTAGCTCCCTCTCCCCAAACCCTAGCCGCCCCTTCCTCCTCCTCCCTCTTGCACGGACGGCGAAGCCCTGCAGGATTTCTCCACCACCACCGCCACCATGCCGTCGTGCTGGCGGGATTTCGAAGAGGATCTACTACTTCCGCTGCCCGTTGGAACGGGGAGAAGGACGTCGTCATCAACACCGTACGTGGGACCGAGTACGGAGGTGCTGCCCGTTGCACCGTCAAGATCTTCTACGCGCTTTGAAAGCGGCAAGTGATCGACTACAGCAACAACGAGATCTAATCTCGTAGGCTTTGGAAATCTTCGAGGGTTAGTCTCATGATCTTCTCGTTGCTACCATCTTCTAGATTGGATCTTGGCTTGTTATTCGTTCTTGCGGTAGGAAATTTTTTGTTTTCTATGCTACAAATCGCATCAGCCGGATCACCAAGGTGGCGCGGATCATGCGTACCACCGCCGAACCGTTACCTGGGGCGGATGCCGCCACCGCTCCACCGAAACCTCCATGGCTACCAACGGAGAGCATCAAGCCCCGGCCAAGTAGTCGTGCCGCCCGGCTTCCTCCACTGGCCCTTCATCACCTCCCATGGAACGCCGCCGCGGAAACCTTCTCCTTCCCCTCGTCGTTCGACGGAAGGGACGCGTCCACCGCCGCCGGGACCGGGGCCTGGGCTGGAGCCGGGCCAAGGCCGAGGCTGGGCTGAGGCCGGCAGCAGCGGCGGCTGAGGGGCGGCTGCTCGGGGTGGGGTGGGCGGATCCTCCGCCGCTGCCCGGGAAGGGGGCGGGAGAGGAGGAGGGCGGTGGCTAGGTCAGATATTCCAAAGTTTTCACCTGCTTTTTTTGTTGCTTTTTTCAGTGTATCTGGATTGTGAATGTGTGAATGGTTAGAATTAATTCTATTTATATACATATATAATTGTATATATGTCATCTCTAAGTGTATCTTATAGATACCTAATACCGCATGTTTCGGGTGAATCATGGCTTCCCATTTATGTGACTCAGAATACTTCCCGTCCTATTTATTCACAAAACATGCATAGCAGACCGGAAAAAACTACAGGATGCACACATGAACATTGACATATGGCATATCATTATTAAGGATCTAATAATTTTTGGGTCTAATCTTTTTTATTGTGTGATGTTTGTTGGCACCAACAGTGAGCTGTAACAATGGGAAGAAATGAACCAGACCAGTTGCTCGGTGCATCCTCCTCCACCTTGTGTTTTATCAAAATATCGAGCTTGTTGGTGGACTATTTATACCTGTTAGGTTGGATCTGTTTTTATCGATCCGTTCGCCAAGATTGTGTGGGTGTTTAGTTACCGCTCATGTTTAAGTTCTTAGAGTTAGGTTTCTCCTAGTAGAAATATAAAGGACAAGATCTATCATAGTCTTGTCTAGTATGCCTTCCTCTTTTCGAGAGCAGATCTAAAAACGATAGAGCTAACACTGTGATAAGATTGAATTCAGTGGATAAGAGTAAGTACAATAATAAGCCTATAGCACTTATTCCATTTTAACAGTAAAAATATTTAATCTACTTTTTGGTGCATGCTTCTCATATAGTATTACACCTTGAGCTCGATGAAAAATTGTATTCCCTTTCTTTCAATCTCAGGGGATAAATATGAAATACACTCTGTAAACTAAGAACCTTACTGAAACATTAAAATCGTGTCATGGAACCGGACGCCTATGTTTGCCAAGGAAAAATCCAAGAAGAACAAGATATATATGCTTATTGCCTATACATGTAGGCCGATGTGGCGCCCTTGCCTACCATATATGGTTGGTTCTTCTTACCACAAATGAGCATCCATTACGTGATCATCCAGTCTCATCCATCCAGAACTTAGACTTGTCCCATCCCAACGACAACGACAACTATGAAATGTGCAACAAAGAATAGAGGTCGAAAGTCATTTTTGGTCTCTTTTCCGCGTGACACACTATTCGCTCGCTTCTCAGGCATCATAAGACGAGGATGGGGACGGTTATTCATGGCCATACAACGAGAATAATGACCAAAATTGGACTTTTGATTTGTTGGGACCTTTCTCAAAAAGAAAGCATCCTACACGATATTAAGAGTACTCACTGTGGCACACACGGCATTCGTCAGACTGCTCATAGTGGGAGTAACATAGCTAGTAACATAATAAATGACACAATACATGACACCACATATAAGTTACTACCCACTATGAAGGTAGTAACCTAAGTTTCTCCCCACTATGACAGCCTCATGATGAGATTGAGTCGGAGTATATTAAATACTATAATAGCTTGTTAGCATTTTCAACCAGTATCAAATAAGTATATGTCTAATTGTCTATGTTGGTGGACGTGCCAGTCGATATATTGTTTGATGTGTGCACAAATTAATGATATCTTTGACATGATATGGCATATATGTACCCACCTATATTTAGAAGTTTTGTCCCAGTGATATAGAAATGATTATGAATGTGCCGCGGGAAATAGTTATTTCACTGCTCAAACTGAGATGAGTAATAAATTTTTCTCTCGAAAAGAAATGACAGAAACTTAGAACTTAGCTTTGTTGGAGACCTTCGAAATCAGAAATTCGCCCCTAAAAAATAAGTGTGCGCTGCATAAATGTGACACTCAGCAAGGTTTTCTTTTCTTGGGCAGCCCTTTTTACCGGAGGGCACTAGAATTAATGGTTTCTGCAAAATCTCAAAAATCTCGGTAATTTTTCATCCGAGTTATTTTAAACAAAATTTTAATTTTCAAATTTTAACATAAAAAATCACTATTCCTTATACACCCAAGTCCATGATCAGCAGAGTGGTCCAGCCTTAGCTCTTTCAACCAACCACATGCAAGTTCTATTACCGTACTCTGCCGGAAAAACCAGTTCTGAATCCGGGTGTAGATCCTCCTGTCCAAATAAAAAATTGGAAAAAATAGCAAGAAAATTCAAAAAAAAATCTATTTTTTCGTAAAATGAACATGAACACGTGTTCTAACTGCACACTAAAAATCTCCAAGAAAAGACATATGTACGTAGTGGTCTATGCAAAAAAAAAAAAAAAGTGCGGTGTTGTTTGGAACATTTAGATTTGTTACTTATATCACTTCGATTTGTCGTTTTTGCACAGACAATTATATGTCTTTTCTCGGAGATTTTTGGTGGGCAATTAGAACACTTATTTATGTTCATTGTACAAAATTTTCAGATCTTTTGAACTAGTTTGCTATTTTTCGTTTTATTCGACCAAAAGCATCTACATATGGGTTGAGAAATGCCTTGTCCCTCTACTCTGCTATGTTTCTTTATTTCTATCAATTTAGCCCGTACAACATAGTCTTAACAAAAAAAAAATGTCGGTACCCGAACCTCAAGGGGCCTGCCCAGGGACACTACCCACCACACCAAACAGTATTACTTGTTACAACCAGCATGCCCAGGCTATTTAACCTGATTGCTGAAGTTCAAATATAAATTTGTCTGAATTATTTTGTCCGATAGCAATGTTTCTTGGAGGCGCACCAGAATTTCAGTTTCCAGCGAAATTTCAGAAATTTTGGCCGAGAAAAAAAACCTAACGCTCACACGGTATTATCTAGTAATAATTAGTAAAAGGTAAGAGAATAGTTCACTTTGTGCTCACCACGCAGCTGCTTGAGTTTGAAGCTATGGGCTACTTGCTTATAAGTTATAACTAGCGGATGGCGAGCTCATTCCATGGGCCTGATTTTTTTTTTTTTTTTTTTTTTGATATGGGACTAATCTGCTTAAACAGTGGGTACGACTAGACGAAGGCCGACCTTCCCAAAGGGAAGGATCGTGCCGGACGTTACCCTACCGAACGACGCGTGTCAGCCTCCAGTCCACCCCGCGAGCGAGTCAAACCATCGCGTGATAGGTACGTCCCGACGAGAGCAAGTACACCCCGCGCGAGTACGGACTCAGCAAACCTGCGCGGCCACGATCCGAGAGCGAGTGCGCGAGTACATCCCTGCATGCAGCATGCATGGACACATGCGGCCATTCGTTATGCGCGAGTACACCCCAGATGCATGGACGAGTACACATGCAACCATTCGACGCACTGTCTAGCAGGCTAGTAAAAACATGCATCCATCGACCGGGTTAATCAAACTACATCTCACTCAAAAACACAAAACACGAGTACAGCTACGTACGATCGCGCCACGAGGAGAGCGATCGCCTGCGGCGAGGTGGTCATGCACCACGATACATTGAACACATACGAAAGATACGATCACGCGCGGCCAGTGCGATCGTGCGCACAAGGCGGTCACACAACACACCAGTACGGTTGAACACACGGCGAGTACGAGTACCACGCAGGCGAGCGTGAGCAGGTACAAACGCATACGAGCGGTACGATCGTGAACACGAGCAAAGTGCAATACAGTACGATGGCTCACACGAGAGTACACTCGCGCGTAAGTACATGTACGATTCGCACAGACGAGTACGATTAGCGAGTAAAGGAAAAATTAAACCAAATACACTAAAAACAAGTACTTATCATTGAAACACGAGTACGATTAGGCACATCACATGTACAATCATAATATTATTGGAAGTATGAAAAAAAAGTATCTCCAAACCTATCAACATGGGATCTAGTTTTGAAGATCTGGATGCGAGGATCTCAAAAGTGAAAACGGTTCGCAATTTGGACTTACGGTTCTCGAATATTCATTTTGAAAAAATGAATCAGAAGAAAAAGAAAAAGACACAACCCACTCTTCTCTCTCCTCGTCACTCTTCTTGCGACACGTGGCAGTAGGAGACCACTTCCCAGATTTTGGCGCAGCGTGTCACTTGTCGCGTGCGGAGCGAGTTGTCTTCCCTTCGCGAAGATCGGCCTTTTTGTAACGATTTCGATGTTGCTTCGGCAGTTTCAGTTAATTCCATGGGCATGAGGATGCAGTTGGTAAAGCTGGTTGAGCTGGCCTTTTAACAGCACAAGACCTTTAACCAATGCATCAAGGCTGTCTCAGAAAAAAAAATCATGCATCACGGCCGGTAACCACTCATTTCTCACGCCGCGTGTCCAAATCTTTAAATGACTGAAATGTTGTCTAAAATAAAAGATGAGTTTTTTTGCGAAACTTAGTACAGACGCAGATGTTCATACATTCGTACATACATTCACCCTTATTAATGTACACATGCACACACCATACCTCTATGACCACCTTGAAGAGACTGAGTTAAAAAACTGATTTGACAGTTCTTGAGATTGACAAAGTCACCACGGGTGTCTTGCTGTCGACGGAAACGTCGCCTTCCACTAGGTGGGTAAATGGATAGGACAATTTCCGCACCGAAACCGGTCCCAATTCCGTTTTAAGGTGTCTATATCCGATTTTGAAGAATTCAGCGAATAAGAATATCTGATTCCGAAGTGGTGCTCCGGATATGGTATAGAAATTAGCATGCAGATATGGATTATACAGTTCGGTCGGCTTACAAGTCCTTGATGGAAGCGCGTCAGTCGGAGGAGGCTAGAAATAATAATGGACATGCTGTGTCTTCGTCTGAAAATGATACTGATCTATGGAGGAGATTATGGAAACTGCCAGTAGTACCAAAGGTGCGTGTTTTTTGGTGGCGAGTTCTTCGAGGAATTCTTCCTGACTATAGGACGTTGTCACGACGACATATAATGGATAACAGCACATGTGCTCTTTGTAAAGCAAATCTGAGAGTGTGATGCATGCTTTAATTGAATGCAGTCATGCGAAATTGTTTTGGGAAGCCGCAAAGGAAATTCTTTTAGTCAAATTGCCGAAGCTACATCCAGTGACATGGGCAAAAGATATCCTGTGTGAGTCTTTTTTCAACCAACATAAGAAAGCTATTATAACTTCAGTCATGTACTCGATCTGGTCATCGAGAAATAATCTGACTCATGGTGAGAGTGGTTTTAATCCTGCTAAAACTATGAAGATAGTGAAGGAAACCTTGCAGACTCTTGAGTTACCAAGGGACAAGGGTGTTTCTAAATCTGCTAGGCCGGAATGTAAGTGGCAGAGACCACCTGATGGAGTTGTTAAAATTAATTCTGATGGTGATGTTAATGTCAATGACAATCTCGCAGCTACTGGTGTTGTTGCACGTGAGGGGGTGGACTTCCGTGGTGCTACGGTTAAGACTTACCGAGGTGTGTCTGATCCTTTGACGGTGGAGTCCCTTGCTTTTAGAGATGCTGTTGTGTATGCAAGAAGCAGGGGTTTCACTAATGTTGTTTTTGAAGTTGACTATGAAGATTTGGTCGACTTTGGAAAAATAGAGCTAATGATCTTTCAGTAGTCAAGCAGGTCTTAGATGAGATTAGTGAGCTGAGTTTGTTGTTTACAAATTTTAGCTTAGTTCATGCTCGTCGCGAGGCTAACCAGGCGATTCATTCTTGTGCAAAATATATAAGCCTACAGGATGGATCGTTTTCCTGGGATGCTGAGCCACCTGCTTTTCTAGTTCACAGCCTTGGGGCTGATTGTAACTTGGTGTGATTTGTGGGCTGCAAGTTTCTGACGCACTTTTTTCCTTACCAGGATACCTAAGGGGCTGGAAGGTTTTTAATGATGCGGCTTGCTAGCTTTTAATATATTATCTTTCAAAAAAAAGTTAATTGGGATAATTCGAAGATTTTAAACTGGATAATCCGATTTTGAGTCAAAAGCTGGGGATAATCTCAGAATGTTAGTTGTTATTGAGTTACCGAATTCATTTGGCGATAATGTTTAGCTCTAAGTTCTATCAATGCTAGAGTTTTAGCGTAATTTGTGTCTCTTTTTTCTTAACTACACAAGACTAAAATTTTAAATCCCTCTCAAGATTTGCAAAAACTATATATATCTACTGATGAGATCATATATCCGACTATTTTTGTTTCCGCTTTGAGTCTGCCCCGTTTCCGATTCGAATCCGCGGTCCGATATATCCGCATTCGGATCTGAAACCGGTGATTATCCGCTCCAATCCAAATCCGAAAAAAAATATGTGGCCAAGGATACGGTATGAGCGAAATCTGATCCGATTACAACCCTACTCCCATTGAAGAATATAGGCAAAGTGTCAAATCCGAGATTTGAACTCTGGTGGGCTGGGTGTTACTATCCTCCTAACCATCCAACCATAGATTGGTTTTCAAATAAAAGATGAGTAGATGACTGAAATGTTGTCTAAAAGAAAATATGACCCAATAATTTTTCCTTTTGGAGTCTCGATAATTTTCCGCATGCAGTGACGCAATTAGCACTGCAGTTTTCTTTGTGCAACGATGCAACTTTATCATCACTATATAGGAGTAATTTGTTGATGCAACGATACCATTTGGATTTTTTTTAAATGGCCATTTGGATTTTCTTGGGGATACACTGAAAGGGAGATGCAAGCTACTTGATTAGTCCAGAGATTTTGGTTTCAACAATGGCAACAAACCTCTCTTGTTTAAGGAGCAAACACCAAGCTAATGTTGACACTTGACAGTACATACCACCACACCTTTTGTGGCACATCATGCTTGCCCATTTACATACGTGATGCGAATTGATTCTCTATTCTCTACATAGTTACTAATCTACTACTACCAAACATGCATATATGAACATATATTATAGCTTGGAAGCATGGGTGTGATTATAGAAGTACTCTATACTGTTCCACGTGCTTATCTGAAATTGGTACTGAGCTTGACGTTAGATTCTAGAACTCCTTTTTTTTTACTTCGGAGGATAAATTTTAAAATCAAGGTTGAAGGTAGCAACGTTACAGATAATTCATATCCGATGATGGAATGCGACTTCTGCGTTTATAAAATCCTTGAAAGAGGAAAGGGACATGACTGAGGATATATGTGGCTGCCCTCTACCCTTGTTTCAGTTCCTCCTCCCATGGAGGAGCATGTCATCGTCTTCGACTCCACAAATCCCAAACGACAGTGACGCATCAACCAGAAGAGCCAGAGGGCAGGACAGCGTTGCGGCTGAAATATCACTGAGAGCCTGTTTGGTTTGGTTGCTAACACTGTTTTTTCTCGCATGCCTGAAGAAGAAAACCATGCGGCAGAAAGATTCACAGCATTGCGCGAATTTTAAAGCACCTGAAAAACTGTGCAAGGGTGCTTTAACATCCAGTTCGTGCAAGAACACGAAGGAGCCCAGGAAACGAAATGGAACTTCTTTTGCTAGCCCGATGCGTACTAAGAGGTGCCTAACGTACCAAACACGCCCTAAGTGCACTGGACTTGTGGAATGCCTGGGCAGTCCGACTGTGGAAAAATTGATAACAAACTACCACGATGCAGGAACAGTGTAAACTAGTAGTAAAACAATGGAAAATGCTCCGCACACTACGTCAGGTACCTAGATTGCAGGCACAAAAAAGTGCCGGCAAAGGCACCAAAAGTGCCGGCAAAGATTTTTCAAGGCACACAAAAAAATGCTGCGTTTATTCCAGTCGAGGTAGGTCTTTGCCGGTATTTTTAAAAAAGTACCGTTAATTGCATTTTAAGGCACTTTCAAAAATGCCGCTAGTTAGTATTGCCGGCACTTTTAAAGATGCCACGGAATCTTTTTGCTGGTACTTTCCAAAAATGCCATAGAATCTTTTTGCCGGCACTTTTCGAAAAATGTCACGAAATCTTCTTACTGGCACTTTTCTAGAGTACCATCTGAACTTTTTGCCGGCACTTTTAAAGGATGCCTACAATTACTTTTTCAGGCTTTTAATTCTGGTGCCGCTGATTATTTTCTTAGGCATTTTTAAGGTTGTTATACTGCGTGCAAACATTTAAGCAATCTACAATCAAGCATACATCACACTCAAGAAGTCGAGCAATATTTAAAACCAATATTTCCAAGCAATCTAGGTTTGAAACCAACATTTTGAAACATTCAAGGATTCACAATCCAGGCATCTAACTTACATGACCAACAGGGTTCATCTCCACATCATGAACAACATGGTTTGAAACCATTACATAAAATACACGACAGGGTTCATCTCCACATCATGAACAACAGGGTTCATCTGCCGCCGAGGAAGAAAGTTGTCATGGAGTTTGGGCCCTGCCTCGCCACGCGGCCAGATGCCTCATCGCGCGGCCAGAGGAAGTTGCGCCAGCTGCGCCATGCATCCGACGCCGCAGCCAGGTTCCCGTCCCCGACGCCAAACCCTCTTCCTCGCCGAGCAGGATGCCAGAGCACCGCTGAGCGCGCCCTCCGCCCACCCTCCTGCAGTTCACTTAAAATGTTCCAAGTCCTTCATCCTTTTGATAGTAAATATGAAGATAAAACACCCACACGATAACTGTGCTTGGATCTTCCTCAATGGAGCGTGCAAGAAGTAAAAGAGCCTACAAAATGTATGTTCAGAATTAGAGCTAAGCTGAGTAGCTGAGAACACAATAAATCCAATTCATGTTTGATTGTGTAACTGTAACATGTCCCTAAGCAGTAAGCAATACAATGATCACCTTTAGCCTGTCAGGTTTGTTTACTTTTCCACAATATAAACCAAGTGCAGCCTCTAAGAATAGTTCGACATCGACAGATCCCTGTACAATCTTATTCTACACAACAAAAGGTTAAATAAAAACTAATCAAAATATAAGCAGATCAGAGAGCAATGAACTAGTAAAAGATTCAAAGGAAAGTGTCATGTCATTAAATGTGAAAAGAAATGCAAGTGAATAAGACTGGATATCGTCGACAGCAGGTTGAATGTTCTTTGTCAACTGTTGATTAACTGTCCAAAGAATTTCAATTGACAATCTTTTTGTAGGGGGTAGCATGAAAAGGGTGTGATATAAGCAAGCAAGTACTCCCTCTGTTCCCTATTAATTGACTCTGATTTAGTAAAAAGTTGTAATAAATCAGAGTCAATTAATAAGGAACGGAGGGAGTACAGAATAAGAGCTAATTCAACATTCTACATGGGAACACGAGAAAGTGATGAGCAGCAAACTTCTAAGAGTAAGTTTAGTGTTTGGAACCAGATACTGATATATATGGCACTTCCGCTGATGCCGTCATAGTGGAGATACAGATGGACTTTACCCATTACCCACCCTCCTACTATCCAGCATCCGAAAATTTGATAGCTGTCTGTTCCTTTCAAAATCTGCGAACGAACCATCACCAGCTTGTAAGAATGGTGCATGTGATCGAAGTACTCTCCGAACTGATAGATGTAAAGGAAAGGAAACGCAAAACCCCCTTTGCCAAATGCCAATACTGCCAAATACTGCTGGCCAAGACCGACTGCATCAAGTTCAGATCAGCTCTAATAAGATTGGAACCAACACGATATGTTGGTACAGGCAGAATATGCTGAAGTAGATCATAAGGACTCCAGCCTGCATATATTTACCATGATAAAATTGGGACTCATGATAAAATTTACCATGAAGGAACTGAAACTAATTATTTCAAGAATTTATTCAGGGATAATGTTTTCCCTAATGCATCTATGCTAGCAAGTGCAGACTCGGGATCACGTGTTCTAGTAATAATTTATTCAGGGGTAACTATTACTCATCTTCTCCAAATTATTGCAATCACAACTGCAAGAAACTTTAGCAGTCAGCATTTTGGTCGGTCACACACAAAATGTAGAAAGTAAAGGTACAAAATGTCCTTTGAAAGGAGAAAATGTACTCACTCCAATAGCTCTAGCAGCGTTAAGGTGAAAACTGCAGTCATCATCCTTAATCACTGATGAATCAACTTCTATTCCCTAGGTAAAATTTATTTTTCCAATATAAAGTACAGATGCTACCTTGAATATAGCTTCCTATAAAATAAACCAATTTTGGTGTATGTCATTATTACCAAAACAGGTATAACTCAATAGCTTATGTATAATAAGACACATACATGTCCCCAATATTGACTCCAACTACGTACATGACCCTCCTTGTTGCTAAATATACTCTTCTGCATCATTAATTCCTACGACCTCAATACAACTTGAATGGTTGAGGTAATGAAATTATCTAGCATCAGTTACAGGAATCAATTGTAAGGAGTGAACCTTTTAGACTAAACTGAATTACATATCAAGCATACATCACACTCAAGAAGTCAAACAATGTACAATCAAGGTTTGCTTGGAAATATTGGTTTACAAGCAATGTAAGGAGACAAAATCATATAAAAAAGTTAAGTGCTGAAAAGATTTGAGTTCCCTTCAGAACAATTGGATCTAAAAGTTCAAAAATCACATTCAGTACAAAATTTATGGGAGTGTGTTATGATATGGCCCCGGCCGAATTTCAATATGTGCGTGGCACTGGATGAAGGACCTGCAAGTCAGTATGATGTACTATCTAACTCAAGAGTATATACCAAAACGTATTTTTTTTTTGTAAAAACCAATATATTAGGATGCACTACCTATGTTCTTCTACAACCGAGTACCTAAGTGGCAACAACACAAAATATTCTGCCACTACTGTGTGGCAAACCTGTACTGTAAAAACTATTAATCATCTAATAGAGATTTATAAGTCGATCATACTAATTAGAAAATGAACACATCTCTGTATATTCTTATGGCCTCAGATAGATAAGAACATGCCTATAGACATAGAATATTTATTTTAGAAAAGGGACGACTGAGAACTGTTTATTCTAGATATATCCAACTTTAGTCAACCGGAACTTTAATTTGACTTGGACTGAATCTGCTAGTTATTGATGTACATTAACTGACCAAAGTTGCTAGCTAAGTAGATATCCTCTACATTGACTAACCGAAGCGGGTACTGTTGTTGTATGGAGATATTGATTCTGAACATGTATATTCGGTGAATTGAAATGATCTTAACTTTTGATCAGAACTGGTGAAACCAACAAAGTTAACAGCACACACACAATTACATATGTCCATCTATAACGTCAATTACATATGTTTAAGATTAAGCAGGCTTAACGTCCATTCAGCGTGTTGCTGTTTAATTTTGTTTACAATATAATATATGTTTAAGATTAAGCAGTCTTAACGTCCATTCACCATGTTGATATTTATGTCCAAGCAAATACAGGTTCAGGCACTCCAGCTAAGTTGGTTTAGGAATTAAAAAAAAACAAATCAATCAATTTGATTGTTTCAGAACTTGTGGACATCGGTCAAATAGGTAGTGTCCTACTCAAATGACAAGTACAGATTATTCAACTTTCAAAAGATAAAAAAGACAGAGGAACAGTAGGTAGGGCTGCTTAAATATTTTCCTTCAAAAGAATGCAAACAGAGACACAGAGTACAGAACAAATACTTCAGATACTAGCTCAATATCCAAGGGTAGCAACAACCATTTTACAGTAACATATGATGAAAATGGACTAAAGAATGAAAGTGACATCACCTACAACTGGGAACAGTTTGATTTTAGAACAATGATTAAATGCATTTGTTCCAGCAGTTAGCTGACTGGAGCATTTTGGAACATTTTAGACAACATTTTGGACTGGAATAGTGGTGACAATTGGATTGCACAAGGTAAAAGGAAACTTGGATCTGAAGAGCAAAAGAAGGAATAAGAATTGGTCTGCTGCAGGAACTCTAGTCTAGGTAGTCCTCCTTGTCTGTATATACCTGAAGCGGAGAAGTAAGCCCGGTGCATCGATGCAAGGCTGCGGTTGACTGTCGCTGCCATGTCCATGGCAAGCCTAATCCTCCAGGCCTTGTTGATAAAACTTCTCGCTACACGGTGGAAACAACACACACAAGTCAATCATCTCAAATTCATAAAGAGAGGTGATTCAGAAACGGAAATTTAATCCCGTTTAGCAAAGCTCAAGCAAGGAAACAACAATACAAACAATAAATAGCGAAGGCAACAAGAACACAAGCCACCTTAGTTGCACTTTGTAATCATTAAGAGTTCAAAACATCCAATTAATAACTCAAGTCATATTCCAGGGACTTTACTCAGAAAACAAGTTTCTTCTGCCTCTGGTCCAACACAAAAACTTTCAACATGCGGCCAAATAACTTAATATAGGATGGGAAATCACTCAGTTAAACAGACTAGGATATGGGGACACTTGAGACATCTGCCAAAAAACTTAATATAGGATGGATACATGCACATGAACTCAAAATACACTTCCTCTGCCATCCACTAATAATCCTACAACTGGAACTGGTGGCTACTAGAACATCAAGCAGCAGTAAACCTTACAGTTCACATCAACTTAATATGAACTTGAAAAATCAGCAGCTCCCAGTGCCTCGATACATGTCTACCTCAACATAAACAATTGATATGAATACTGAATTTCTCTCACATCATTAAGAAAATCACATAGTGATCAATTGTCTAGCAGTAGAGCATGACCAAAGAGAGAAATACCACCTTTGGGTGCCAATGTCAACTAGCGTTGTGTTTACCTTCACAAGTAGTGTTTAGCCTACTGCAGCCAATATATCAACCTGGGAGGATTTCAACCATCTCTGAATACAGAAATAAGTTCCCGTCTATTTTAAACAAGACAAGGCCACGGTGATACCCTTAAAAACTAGTCTAAGAAAACCATGAGAACTACATACTTCAAAACCCATGTTCTCTACATTATGAACTGCAACTTGTATACCTTTTTTTATCTGTTGAAATCCTATCTACATTATGAAGTGCACATGTTATAACAGGTTATCAAAATACACCAGTTGAAAAGCTAGACCATCTCACCGCTACGATAAGGTTAACATACGATGATAACGTTTTAAGGGATTTAAGGAATTGTTGCCATGACCATTAAATCGAGCATAATGAGATTTCTTATGTTGCAGTAGTAAGAGTGCAGATTTCAATAATATTTAACAACCTGATCGAGGGAAGACACTCACATCAGCAGGACTGATTTTATTCGGTCTGGAGACATAATCTTCCAAACCTCGTCAGTCAAGTTCATTTTAGAAGTACAAACCTGAAGATAAAAAAGGAGAGTCAGTTACAGGAAGCAACAAAAACATACCTCAGGAAGTATCATGCAACAGTTTTTCAATATTTAAATCTTGTACAAAAAAAACTTATAACTAATTAGTAGTTGGAGCTAAAGATTTGTGTTTGAGCCAATTTGCTATTCTTAATATAATGAGTGCAAGTGAAAGAACTAGTAATACAAGACCAACAACAAAATCTACATCATCAAAAAGTATGCCACATCAATGTTTTCTGAGCTACTATAAGAAATTTTAGAGAAAGAGTAAATATATGATGAATGATATATTTATAGCCCATTTGTTGCACTGAATGCGGAATCCACGAGCTGCAGTGGGTGCTTTGCGTGCAGCTTACAAGAGGCTCTCTTTAGCATCAGTGTATTCCAGCCGAATTGTTCTAATTTTGCCCAAGTAGACCAGATACCGGCAGAACTGTGGTAGAAGTAAAGAGGTTAGTACTGGTGTACAATAAGATCTCTACAAAAGCAAATGACAATTTCATAGGCCAAGTAGAACTATGGTAGAAGTAGAGAGGTTAGTACTGGTCTACAATAAGATCTCTACAAAAGCAAACGACAATTTCATAGGCCAAGTACAACTGTGGTAGAAGTAGAGAGGTTAGTACTGGTCTACAATAAAATCTCTACAAAAGCAAACGACAATTTCATAGGCCAAGTAGAACTATGGTAGAAGTAGAGAGGTTAGTACTGGTCTACAATAAGATCTCTACAAAAGCAAACGACAATTTCATAGGCCAAGTACAACTGTGGTAGAAGTAGAGAGGTTAGTACTGGTCTACAATAAAATCTCTACAAAAGCAAACGACAATTTCATAGGCCATTCATCATTAAATCGATAACCAGCCTCGGCACAGATAATAAAAGCATATTGCAATTCCAATTCAACTGTAACAACTTGGCATACATACAGGAGAGAAAATAAACTACTTGATGAATGATAGTTACCTGCTGATTGGAATGTGCTTCAAAACGTGGTGCCTTTAACCTAAGTTTTTCTGCCTGGTCGGACAAGTTGTAGTGCAGGTAATTGCAAAGAAGCAGGTTAAGAAGTGTTTCCTGCCATGGAAACCAAAAGTCAACCACATGACTTGACAATATTTAAGTTACAAGTCTGAAATTGAAGACTAGTGTCTCAGAACAACCTGGCCAAGCTCATCACGGTGCAAAGTTGCCATGCTGTGCAACCCCAGGAGAGTTATGCAGAGCACCAATTGTATGAGGCACATGAAAGCAGGATCAAACAGGAAAAGGAGCTTATTGGTTACTCAGAGACACAAGAGCATACTGTTGGAATAACTCACCCACGAATTTCAGCAAGGCTGTTGGTGAGTTCATGTGCATATGAGTAATACGAGTATAGCCTAGAAGCCAAAACATCAACAGTCCTCCTATTGAGATTCTTCAGACGAGCAATGCTAGCGTTGGCACATGCTTTAGCCTGGAGAGAAAATCAAATTGGTATGCTTCACAAATGATGATGAAGTGGAGGAAATTCCATGACATACCTCATCGTACTTCTTGTGATCAATAAGGAAAATCAACACAAGCAAGTAGCAGTATATTTCAATCTCTGGGAGACCATGCTTGATTGAAACTTGAGCTACTGGAGCCGCAGTATCAACATCCATCTCACTTCCATCTTCCTAAAAATGGTAACATTAAGATGAAATGTCAAAAATCTCTGAGCAAGAGAAGCCTTCAGTTTCAATTTTTTAATGTGTGCAGAATGAAACTGGAAGAAGTTTAAACCTCTATGCACCAATTTCAAACTACGAATTTGCGGAATACCAATTAAGCATCAGAACAGAAGGAACCAGGTTCGTCGTGAACTTCAATAGTGAAAACTCAGATGCTTGTACCGCATAGTCATACGGCGACAGCTGCTTTACAACAATTATCTAGATTATGGTTTTCCATTCGCTTCTAAAAAGCCAATCAATCCAGAATGATCCACCATGCGATTTGACAGCCAAGACACATTCAGACAAACAAATATAGCATGCGACGCCCAAATCCTTTGTGTTCCATCAGATTCAGGCATAATTGCTGGTTTACCCTCGAGAATTAGGAGCGCTCTGAAGTTGCGTGCTGAAAATACCTTGGGCAGGAGCGGGGAGAGGTGGGCGAAGGCATCGGAGGAAGAGGACAGCGCGAAGGCGAGGAAGGCCGCGACATCGCGGGGGGCGAGGCGGCGGCAGATGGCCACGGTGAGTCGGACGGCGCGGGAGATCCGGCGCACCTCCTTGGTCAGCAACCCGGCCTCGATCACCGACGCGATCTCCTTCAGATCTGCACGCACCGTCAGGAATACATGCGTTAGCTACCTCCCGTCCAGCGCCCACGGCGCCGGAAGCTGATCTAGGGTTTTGGGGGAGGGGCACTGGGAGACGAGAGGCTACTCACGTCGCAAGGTAGAGAGAACGGGCGCAGGCGCGGGGACGTCGGCGATCGCAGGGATAACGGCGGGCGCGGGAGCTGCGGAGTCGTTCATCTCGACGTCCTCCGGCATGGCGGCGTCGGCGTCGGCGGCGCGAGGGGGGACGGGAGCGAGGAGTGTGAAGGCAGGTAGCGAGCGTTCCTGCGGTGAGGTGAGAGAATGGGTAAGGCTGTTGACTTTTCTCAACAGACTTGACCCGTCCACCCATACAACAAAAGCAGATTAAAAACTGCCGCTAATCCTCCTAACTTTTGCGGCACTTTTTAGATTCTGCCGTTAATCATCGAAAAATTAGCGGCACATTCAGTTCTGCCTGTGCTTCTCCAGCATTGGCGGCACTTTTTTCTAACAGCCAGTAATTAAATGATCATCAGTGGCACTATTGAGAATAAATGCCGCCTAAACCTATCATTAACGGCACGTTATAAAAGTGCCTGCATCAAAGTGCCGCAAATTGCCGTACGTGACGTAGTGGCATCAGCATCGCTTATATCAATCTCTTCTAAATCTGCCTAACTGAAGTAAACCGACAAGTAAAGAGGATGTCTCCTGAGCTCTCCACAGCAATGTTGTGTTCAGAACTTCAGATCACCGTTTGAAATGGTTTCTAAAAAAAGAATGGAATAGTATGGCACGCAGACTTGATGATGTTCTGCTAACAACTCTTCATACTTACAACATGCCACGACTAATTAGCATCAAAGAAAGTGATAGTGTGTTCATCTCAGGTGCTTTACCATCATAAATGTCTGTAAAGGAAAATGATTTCACACATTGTGCCATCAGCACACAAAGGACATCCATATGCAGTAAGAAGTACCTACAACAGAGGTTCAGTGGAATTTCAAATATCTAATCTAACATAGATGAGCGAAGTTGCCTACATACCACCATTGCTCAAAACTCAAAAGTATGCTGGAATGTGACGTTTGCGTTTATAAAATCTGGAAGGGAAGGGATATGCATGTACACATGAGCAAAGATATATGTGGCTGCAGAGGCTGCAATCTATTCTTGGCCCTTCACTACCTCCCATGGACGAGCATGTCATCGTCCATCCAGAACATTGGGCTTGACAAGTCCCAGATGACAGCGACTCATAAACCAGAAGCCATAGGGCACGACGGCAATGTGGGTGAAACTGAAATATAATTGAGGATCTGCAAACTGCAGTACTAGTGGAGTGCCTGAGAAGTTTGATTGCACAAAAGTTTGTTAACAAATTACTACACAGGTAGTGTACAAGTAGAAGTAAGACTACCATAGAAATTGCCCAACATTACTTACATCAAATTATTTAAACCTAACTGAACAAAAAACACAAGCAAACAGGATGTCTTCCTATCTCTCTGAAGCAATGTTGTGTTCGGAGAAAATAGTTTTCTAACGAAAGAATGAGTACTATGGTCAGAGCAATTGTGAGATCTGCCTACAACAATTCCTATTTACAACATGCCATGAATAATTAGCATAAAAAAGAACGGAAGTGACACTGTATATAACCGAAGTGTTTTACCACCAGATAACACTCTAGCAGTAAAGTGAAACAATTTCACACATTGTATCATCAACAGATAATGGTAAATTTACTAGGTATCTGTCAATTGCCAATAAGATGCTTATACTTCCCCAAACTTCAAATCAAATATATAACCTTAAGCTTCATGGTATTGAGCAGGTCTTTTACTACATGGTCATAGATTCATAGTCTGTGGCGGAGCTAGGAGTCAGAACAAGTGATGTCAACGAACATAGAGTAGCTCCCCTACTGCTCATATAGTACCTTCACTCAAACACTGCCTGAAGTTCACGAACATGTGTGGAGGTAGTAAATAATGTGCATGTACCTTATGCAGGTGGGTTCTTACTGGTTCATCCGGGGGATGATGTGGCCGCCATAGATGATCAAATAGACACATATCCATTTATATGCACAAAAAAAAGTATACGCAACAGAAACTCCAGTTCAAATTTATATTACTAATCTAAGACTAATAGCTTTGTCGATTTTCTCCCACTGAAAGGGAAATGCAACCTACTACATCATTAGTCAAGTGATTTTGGTTTGAAAACTGGCAGCAGACCTCTTTTGTTTAGGGAGCAAACATTAAGCCAATGTTCGACAGTATGTACACACACCTTTCTAGCGCATCACAGCTGCCCATTTACGTGATTCAAAATGGTTTTCTTCCTACTTACTATATTTACCAAACACAAATAATACTACTTCTAAGCTTTGACTTGATTTTTTCAAGAAAAGACTAAATATTTTAAAAACATAATCCATTGTTGCACAGCCATATAAGAAGTTGGTACTCAGCTTGATGTTAGATTTCTACACGCCTTTGTACTTGTGACTTCTGAGGATTTTTTAAAAAAAAATTAAAGTTAAAACGAAGCAACATTGCAGAAAATCTGCATTCAGCAATGGAACGTGGCACCTACATTTATAAAATGTGGAAAGAGGAAAGTAGCACGCATGTACGCACGAGTAATCATATATATGGCAGTCCAGGCTACTATATACGTTCATTGTTCTTCCGATGCAGAAGCATGTTATCGCCCATCCAGAAGTTGGACTTGACAAGTCCCAAATGAGGGCGACCCATCGACCGGAAGCCAAAGGGCACGACGACAATGCGTATGAAACTGAAATATCATTGAAGATCTGCAAACTGCGGTACATTACAGGTACCAGTGGAATGCATCTAGTGGGATGCATCAGACTAGTAGAGTTCTTGTGCGGCTTGATTGTGCAAACGTTTGTAAACAAACTATTATAGTAAATTACAGGTATTGTATAAGTAAAAGTAAAAGTAGCATGGAAAATGCCCAGCATCACTTGTGTCAAACTCTTTGAACCTAACTGAACAAAACAACAAGCAAAGAGGATGTCTTCCCAGCCTTCTGGGGCAACAATGTGTTCGGATAAAGAAGTTTCTAACAAAAGAACGGAATATTATTATCTGAGCAAGCTTGATGATGTTCTGCTAACAACATTTTCTATTCGAAACATGAATATCTTGTACAAAATGGTCATCGTACCTTCGCTCAAACACCACAAAGAATTAACTGAACATGTGGAGGTAGCAGTGTGGAGTAGAACCATTCAGTGGAGATTTAAGTAACAGAAATGCCTGAGAGAGAAGCCAAGTTGCCTCCATACTGAACCACCATTGTTCCGAACATAAAACATGCAGGCATTAGAGCACTCCTAGCTAGAAAGGAGCAGAACCAAAATCAAGCAGATATACTTGGCCCGCTGCTCCATAGCACGGACAGTTGACTCCTAGGGAAGCAACACCTCATATTAAAGGCACCAGCAGTCCTATATTGGTGTATGTCACATGTGCAAAGATTGCAACTCCGAGTACATCGGCACATATGGCAGATATGATGAGTGGCCATTTTCAAGAGTGCAGAGCATTCTGGTTCGCTCACTATCCATATTGTAACACATGAATGGTGTATCGAACCCCACGGTGAAGAAGATGACGTTACATTCTGGATGAATAGCAATCCAATCAAAGGCCACGTTATAGTCATTGACACACCTCTCGCTACCAAACATGTCCGAAATTTTAACTGTATGCTTCAACACCCATTCTTTACTGCCATAGTCCTCGAGAACATAAACTACTAGCCGGTCATCTTTGACTTCATCAGTAAAACTGGCATAATGCAGGCGGCCCTGCGAGTGCTGAATAAAGCCATCATCTATATCACTAGGATTAGGAGCAGCAAAGTTGGCCCATGTCTCCCCATCGGTGTCCACCGCAGCTAGACAAGGCACCAAATCCCAGCCAGGACCGATGAAAGTCTGAAAATGCAGACAACCGTTGAGGAAGACAGTTGCCTTCTGAGGATTAATGAGGGCAACATCTCCGTTCCACCCCTTCTCCTTATGAACCCATCTCCCAGTCTCTGAAGAATACACATCCACTCCGGAGATGAAGCTGTCATCCATCAGCAACACAAACACATGGAAGTGTGAAGACACGGCCGGATCGAAACCCAGACGCACCATGGCCCCCACGTCATCATCGGCCTGGGTGTGGCCGGGATCGTCCGGCAGCGAGACCCACTCTTCCGTGGCAGGGTTGCAGACGACATACTGAAACCCATCGTCGGCCTGGGCGGAGGCGGGGGCGCCATAGCAGCGGCACAATACGAGCCCGTTGCAGCAATCGAGGAGATCGATTGGCAGCTGGGGCAGGAAGTCGAAGGAGGGGGAGCCTCGGGTGCCCGAGACCTTGAAGAATTGGAGAGCGGACTCCTGGAAGCGCTTCTTGCTGGTGCCAGTGCAGAAGAAGCCGGCCAGGGACTGGGGGAGTTGGCGGGCGAGGCCCAGCCAGTGTTTGCACACGCACTTGCAGCGCCAGCGATGCCTGGCGGGAACCCGCGAAATGATTTCGAGCAGCAGGTCGTCGGTGAGGGTCTCCGCTCCCGTCGTCCCGCCGTCGCGGGGAGGAGAGGAGTACCTACACATGTGTAGACGGAGGAGAGGACAGAGGGGGTCAGGTGAAGGACGGTGGAGGCGGAATGTTGCGATGGCTGGGGCTTGATCTGCCCGTATACCTGATACGAGTTGAAAGCGGCATCTTCCTTCTATCCTGCCGGCGAGAGTTTCGTCGGACGGAAAATGGCAGTGGCGGCGGCTCCGTCGAGCGGAGGAGGAGTTCACTCTGAGCCTACTAGGACTGAGATTTTACTGGCCTAAACGGGCCTAGCCTGGCTCGGCAGCCCGTTTATGAGGAGGCCGTGAATTGGAGAAAACATTAATCCTTGCGTCACAATTCTAAAAAAAAAAATTTAATCCTTGCGTCACTCTTTTGCGGGAAGTAGGATCGTATGATGTTTTTTTAGAGGAAACTAGAGAAAACATTAATCCTTCGACGACTATTTCGCAGGGAGAAGCACCATAGGAAAATGTGAACAGTACGAGAAGAGGATTCCAAGGAGAACATATTGCTGGCACTTCATACATAGAATTATGATTTAATTGCCCTTAATATACTCTAGAGAACACTTCATATTGCTGGAAAACATATTGCTGGCACTTCATCCAAGGAATTATGATTTTTTGTACTCTAAAAATCTCCATCAATTTTTTGTTTACATTAATACACTCTAGAAGACTCTACCAAGATCTATAAAATTATTTACATATGCAGTGGAAAATTACACAAATAAAAACATTATACATTAAAGGACATGTGTATTAATCAATGTAGTACATCACACAATAGATAAGGGGTGAATCTGTTATAACAAAAAAATGAACATGAAAAATTGCTGCTGATAAAATATAGTTTTAAGTTAACACAAGAATATGTAATTTGTCTATAAACTTAGAAACATATGAAGATATGTCTATCACTTGGTTACACTAATGTCTCTCGTAAGTTTTCACAAAAAAATATGATATTATGTATCAATAAAAAACATTTATAAAGTAAAACAATTTAGTATAAATAGGTGAGTGTGGTTTTATATAGCTTTAGCGATGCCTAGAAAATAGGTCAGCCGGCCTTATATCTAAAACAATAAATAGTCCACATATACGACATGTGTTTGAGAAAGATGTATTGGAGTTTTGTCCTCGGTCTGAGTTAGTAAGAGGATTTGATTGCTGGCAAGGATTTGGTTGGTGACATTGATTTTTAGTTTGGTTCTGTTTTTTTGTGTTTTCGGAATTATCAATGTATTTTAATAAAGAGAACTATACATAATTTAGCAAACAAATTAATGGAAAAAATCTAAAATGTGGTCATCGATCACAAACATTAACAAAAAAAAACATAGCCCTATTTTCCTTTGCCAACTTACAATCCCCTCTGGAATTATGAACGAGTTATGCCCTAGAGGCAATAATAATTTATATTATTTAACTTCAGGTTTACGATTAATATTTATTTTTCTTTACGCTACAACTGCTATGTCTCATGAATACGAGATTCGGATAAAAAAACGCATATGCACATGTAAAGAGATAAACAAACAAGTTGTGTGTATTATCGCCTTTAGGGCCAGCCCATGTGTTCAATGATGGCTAAGTTTCGTGGTCATGGGAAAACAACTCGGCGCTCGGCAACAAGCTTAATTCATTGATAATTCACCTACGAAACCTTGAATATTGCATTGTATGGGAAAGATTCTTCAATGCGATATCTTTTCTGCCTCGTTCTTTTTGTGCCTCAAATAACATACACTCAAATTGGATCCCATGATATACTTTCTATCCAACAACGACGACGAATTTAATGTTTAAATTATGATGCCAACTAGGTTGGTTTGGTTTTAATTTTGATAAACTCAAAAAAGTCTAAATAATTAGTAAATTGGGGCGAACTTGTACTCTGAAAAATATGTTTGAGTTGCCTTTTTACACGACTGAAGACGTATGTTTGCACTTTGACTAATCTATATTGCAAGATCAGTCTCATATTCACTTGTATTCATTTTTCTACACGCCACATAAACTCGTTGCAATTAACCAGAGACAACGCATTTCATGAAGAACAAAGTCTAGCAAGAAAGAAAATCACTTAATATCTCATACATTTTACGAAGAACAAAGTACTGTATATCATTGCAGTCGGATAATTGGGCATGGTACCCAGCGAACCAACAAAATAATAATGCCAAGAGCAGGCATATACATGATGCAATATATGGCAGCATCCGTGCGCGCTACACAGAACAGGTTATAGCACGGCCACCATGGGTAGTAGTCTGAAATCGTAGCGTCTAGACTTGTGCTTGATCATCTGGAGACCCTCGCAGCTGCTGCATCTCTCCACTTCTACTCCAGTTAAGACAAGAAAGTCCTCTCTACGAATAATATCCATCATGGGCATCTCCGGTTCCGGCTCTGAATTCCACGAGGAGCTATCATCCGTCGTCGACATGTCGTCATCACCTGAAGTGCATGGGCGGCTCCACTCGATACTAATGTGCGTGCCGATGCAGAACTTGCCAGAGCCCAAGTTAACCAGATGGAGGCTAGGTATCGACGTATGCTTGTTATCACCACCCACAGAGTGAGAGCCGAGGCCGAGATAATCCCAGGCACGCTGCGGCGTCGGTGGGTGTTGGGCAGCGTCCACGGCAGAGAGGTCAAAGACGCCTAGCCTAGGACTCGGCAGGGGGTTGCCGTAGTCTAACAGGAGGCCCACCCAGAGTTTGAGCTCAGGGACGTACTCAGCTTTGCCATGAAATGGCAGCGCCCACTGGCCGAGCTGTCTCCATGCATGGCTCGCCGTGTCGAAGGCGTAGGTGCATATCCCATCTCGCATGATGGTTGATATGCAGATGGTGGAGCCGTCGTCGACTGCTGTGTAGGAGCAGATCTGGATGGCTGGTCTTGGGGCGCTGTGAGATAGGAAGGGAGGACCCGGCAGAGTACGCCAGCACCAAGCACCGTCGCGGCGGGCGAGAACCTCGAAGCAGGTATCCATCTCTGCGTAGGACGACAGGTCTATCACATAGAGGGACGGATCATCTTCCGTCTCGTCTTGGATCATGGGGAAGCTCATGCCGAGAGGATGCACCTTGTCTGAATTCGGAGGAGGGATGGACGCGAAGACACCCCGGCCAGTGTCGTAGAGCGCCGCCGACGGGGCCGCCGCCCAATTGCACTTCCGGGAGTAGTCGGCTAACACGACACCGTGTCTTCCGACCAGAGAGAAGGAGTCCCATCTCGGACAGTATACGCTGCGAGGCCACGGATGGAAACTCATCGCCGGCTTGGGCAAGCGCCGGATGATGGATGGTTTCTTCTTTCTGGGTTTTGGATCTTGCGCAGCTGCCTCTCGCGCTTGTGCCGACGACGGGTAGAAGAGGAGCTTCAAGGGGTCGACGCAGTGCAGCGAGTACATGCCTGTATCCCAGTCATGCGTTATCAGATTCAGAAACCGACGATTCATACCTTGATCTGCTGGCGGCTGCGGTGGCGGTCAATCTGGAGAGGACGCCTGGCTGTGATGGCAAGGGAGCGGCGGCAAGCACGCCCGATAAAACGGGAGAAGAATGGATCTGTATCTGTTGCCGTACGTGCCGGCCTGGTCCAGTTAAAACTGAAAGGTAAATATTAGAAGAAGTGGAGAACCGCCCGGCCCAACTAACATTGGAGTTGGAGAATTTATGATCTGCCTATACACGCCCAGCCCCAGATTCCACCTTTTTTATTTTTTGCCAAATTTATGATCTGCCTATACACTAAGAGCAAGTATAATAGAGTCCACTCAGCTGGCTATAAGACATTAAATAATATATCTTTGATGAGTTGGAGGAGAGAGAAGAGGAGAGAGAAGAGAGGTGGGCTACTATGCAATAGCCAGCTCTTGCACGTGCTCCTAGGCACTTTTTGAGAGTAAAAGGTGGGCCATGTGTTAGTAAAGTAGTCCATTCTTATAGACAACTATTATACATATTAGCTATATGGTGACTACAAATGACATGGCATCTTGTTATAGCCAACAGTTGGCTATACTATTGGAATTGCTCTAATACACTATGCGGTCCCACGCCGTCTCTGGATCCGAGTATATCGAATCTGAGGAGCGGACGAATCGTCAGTTCCTGAACTTGATAGTGCAGGACATGAATACTGAATACCTGACCAGTTATCTGCAGTAATTTGTCAGAATCGTGATTCTAAATCGGA
Source organism: Lolium multiflorum (assembly GCA_030979885.1). NCBI lineage: Eukaryota > Viridiplantae > Streptophyta > Magnoliopsida > Poales > Poaceae > Lolium > Lolium multiflorum. The sequence continues at coordinate 310,338,195 of CM061753.1, forward strand.
TCGGAATCTATGTGGTAGGATCGCAAACCGTAGGATCTTAATTTTTAGAATCATAAAATTTTAGATTCGACTTAGCAGAATCATTTAATCGTTCCACTCAACTTGAATCGTAAAATCGTAGAATCGTACAGTAAAATCACGATTCTGGCAATCATCGAGTCCTACACTTCCTCCACACGCCGTCATCAGCACAAGATGGAGAAACATCAGCAGTAGATACAACAAAGATGGCCGCCTGAGGTTACAGCCCGTCACTATTTTATCGGTCCTGATATGCTGCATTTCATATCGCAGTGCTTAACTATGTTACTATGTTAGACTACTTGCTTGATTAATGATTTTTATACTTGCTTAAATTAATTCCTTGTTATTCCATCACTCTATCTTTGGATAATTGCGAAGACTTTCTTGTATTTTTTAACTGCAAGTGATGAATTGTTAACATTTTGGGAATTATGGATTTTGTTTTCACAAAGACGTAGTTTGTTTAAGGGGAATAACTGTAGGATAACGTAGCATAGAAAACAAAAATTTTCCTACGGCGAACACGCAATCCAAGCCAAGATGCAATCTAGAAGACGGTAGCAACGAGGGATTGTCGAGACTCACCCTTGAAGAGATTCCAAAGCCTACAAGAGGAGGCTCTTGTTGCTGCGGTAGACGTTCACTTGCCGCTTGCAAAGCGCGTAGAAGATCTTGATCACGATCGGTTCCGGCGCCACGAACGGGCAGCTCCGTACTCGGTCACACGTTCGGTTGTTGATGAAGACGACGTCCACCTCCCCGTTCCAGCGGGCAGCGGAAGTAGTAGCTCCTCTTGAATCCGACAGCACGACGGCGTGGTGTCGGTGGCGGTGTAGAAGTCCGGCGAAGCTTCGCTAAGCTATGCGGGCAATATGAAGTGGAGGAGCAAAGCTAGGGTTTGGGAGGGGTGGCCGGCCACTCTATGGGGGCGGCCAGCTTGTGGTCTTGGGGTGGCCGGCCCCCTCCCTTGGCCCCTCATTATATAGGTGGATCCCAAGTGTTGGTGTCCAAGTCTTCGAATAAGACCGAACCAAAACCTTCCATATGGTGGTGAAACCTAGCCCAATTAGGACTCCCACCCAAGGTGGGATTTCCACCTTCCATAGGGGGTGGCGGCCCCTATGGTGGAGTCCACTTGGACTCCACCCCCACTAGGGTTGGCCGGCCATGGAGGTGGAGTCCCTTGTGGACTCCACCTTCCTTGGTGGTTTCTTCCGGACTTTTCTAGAACCTTCTAGAACCTTCCATAGAACCTTCCGCGACATTTTATTCACATAAAATGACATCCTATATATGAATCTTATTCTCGGACCATTCCGAACTCCTCGTGATGTCCGGGATCCCATCCGGGACTCCGAACAAATATTCCAACTTCATTCCATATTCAAGTACTACCATTTCAACATCCAACTTTAAGTGTGTCACCCTACGGTTCGCGAACTATGCGGACATGGTTGAGTACTCACTCCGACCAATAACCAATAGCGGGATCTGGAGATCCATAATGGCTCCCACATATTCAACGATGACTTTAGTGATCGAATGAACCATTCACATACGATACCAATTCCCTTTGTCACGCGATATTTTACTTGTCCGAGGTTTGATCATCGGTATCACACTATACCTTGTTCAACCTCGTCTCGACAAGTACTCTTTACTCGTACCGTGGTATGTGGTCTCTTATGAACTTTATTCATATGCTTGCAAGACATTAGACGACATTCCACCGAGAGGGCCCGAGTATATCTATCCGTCATCGGGATGGACAAATCCCACTATTGATCCATATGCCTCAACTCATACTTTCCGGATACTTAATCCCACCTTTATAACCACCCATTTACGCAGTGGCGTTTGATGTAATCAAAGTACCTTTCCGGTATAAGTGATTTACATGATCTCATGGTCATAAGGACTAGGTAACTATGTATCGAAAGCTTATAGCAAATAACTTAATGACGTGATCTTATGCTACGCTTAATTGGGTGTGTCCATTACATCATTCATACAATGATATAACCTTGTTATTAATAACATCCAATGTTCATGATTATGAAACTAATCATCTATTAATCAACAAGCTAGTTAAGAGGCTTACTAGGGACTCTTTGTTGTTTACATATCACACATGTATCAATGTTTCAGTTAATACAATTATAGCATGGTATATAAACATTTATCATAAACATAAAGATATATAATAACCACTTTTATTATTGCCTCTTGGGCATATCTCCAACAGTCTCCCACTTGCACTAGAGTCAATAATCTAGATTACATTGTAATATACCTAACACCCATGGCATTCTGGTGTTGGTCATGCTTTGCCCTAGGGAGAGCTTTAGTCAACGGATCTGCTACATTCAGATCAGTGTGTACTTTGCAAATCTTTACTTCTCCATCTTCGATGTACTCGCGAATCGAGTGGTAACGCAGCTTGATATGCTTCAGCCTCATGTGTGACCTTGGCTCTTGTGCATTGGCGATGGCACCCATGTTATCACAGTAGATGACAAATGGGTCCAATGCACTAGGAACCACACCGAGCTCTACAATGAACCTCTTCATCCATACCGCTTCGATGAAGCCTCTGAAGCCGCTATGTACTCCGATTCTGTTGAGGATTTCGCCACCGTGCACTGCTTGCCCAGCTTACTGCAGCACCATTCAATATAAACACGTACCCATTGTGACTTAGAGTCATCGGGATCGTGTTCCAACTTGCATCGGTGTAACTTGTTACAACGAGCTCTTGGTCACCTCCATAACAAAGAAACATATCCTTAGTTCTTTTCAAGTACTTCAGGATATTCTTGACCGCTGTCCAGTGTTCCATTCCTGGATCACTTTGATATCTGCTAGTTAAACTAACAGCATGTGCTATATCCGGTCTTGTACATAGCATGGCATACATGATAGAGCCTCTGCCGAGGCATAGGGGATCTGACTCATCCTTTTTCTTTCTTCTAGCCGGTCCTTGAGTCTTACTCAAGACCTTGCCTGGTAACATAGGTAAGAATCCTTTCTTACTTTCGTCCATTCTAAACTTCTTAGAATCTTGTCCAGTATGTACTCTGTGATAGCCCTATTAGACGTCTTGATCTATCTCTATAAATCTTGATGCCTAATATGTATGATGCTTCACCTAGGTCTTTCATTGAAAAACTATTATTCAAATAACCCTTTACACTGCTTAATAGTTCTATATCATTCCCAATCAATAATATGTCATCTACATATAATATCGGGAATGCTGAGCTCCCACTCACTTTCTTGTAAATACAGGCCTCTCCATGACATTGTATAAACCCGAAGTCTTTGATCACCTTATCAAAACGTCGGTTCCAACTTCTCGATGCTTGCTTCAGTCCATAGATTGAACGCTGAAGTTTGCATACTTTGTCGCATTTTTAGGATCGACAAAACCTTTGGGTTGTACCATATACAACTCTTCCTCAATGTCTCCATTAAGGAACACCGTTTTGACATCCATCCCAAATCTCATAATCGAAAAATGCAGCTATTGCTAACAAAATCCTCACAGATTTTAGCTTCGCTACAGGTGAGAAAGTCTCATCGTAGTCAACACCTTGAATTTGTCGGAAACCCTTTGCGACAAGTCGAGCTTTATAGAATATTACCATCAGCATCTGTTTTTCTTTTGAAGATCCATTTATTCTCGACAGCCTTGCGGCTATCAGGTAAGTCTACCAAAGTCCATACTTTGTTATCATACATGGATCCCATTTCGGATTTCATGGCTTCTTGCCATTTGTTGGAATCTGGGCTCATCATCGCTTCTTCATACGTCGCAGGGTCTTCATCATTGTTATCCACAATCATGACATTTAGACAAGGATCATACCAATCTGGAGTGGCACGATCCCTTGTCGATCTGCGAGGTTCAGTAGCTGTCTCATTTGAAGTTTCATGATCATTATCATTAGCTCCTCTGTTGTCGGTGTAGGTGGTACAGGAACATTTTCCGGTCGCTACTCTGATCAACGAGTAGAGATTCTTCAATCTCATCGAGTTCTACTTTTCTTCCAGTCACTTCTTTAGTGAGAAATTCTTTCTCAAGAAAGGTTCCGTTCTTAGCAACAAAGATCTTGCCTTCGGATCTGTGATAGAAAGTGTACCCTATAGTTTCCTTAGGGTATCCTATGAAGACGCATTTCTCCGCTTTGGGTTCTAGCTTGTCCGGTTGTAACTTTTTTACATAGGCTTCGCAACCCCAAACTTTTAGGAACGACAGCTTAGGTTTCTTATTAAACCATAATTCATACGGCGTCGTTTCAACGGATTTTGATGGTGCTCTATTTAAAGTGAATGCGGCTGTCTCTAATGCATAACTCCAAAATGATAACGGCAAATCAGTAAGAGACATCATAGAACGAACCATATCTAAGAGAGTTCGATTACGACGTTCGGACACACCGTTTCGTTGTGGTGTTCCCGGCGGTGTCAATTGTGAAAGTATTCCGCATTTCTTTAAATGCATGCCAAACTCATAACTCAGATATTCACCTCCGCGATCATATCGTAGAAATTTAATCTTCTTGTTACGTTGATTTTCTACTTCACTTTGGAATTCCTTAAACTTCTCGAAAGTTTCGGATTTATGTTTCATTAAATAGATATACCCATATCTACTCAAATCATCGTGAAGGTTAGAACATAACGATAACCACCGCGCGATGCTACACTCATTGGTCCACACACATCTGTATGTATGATTTCCAATAAGTCGGTAGCTCGCTCCATCATACCCGAGAATGGAGTCTTAGTCATTTTTCCCATCGGACATGCTTCGCATCTATCAAGTGACTCAAAGTCAAGTGATTCTAGTAATCCATCGGTATGGAGTTTCTTCATGCGTTTCACTCCAATATGACCAAGACGACAGTGCCACATATAAGTAGAATTATCATTCAATTTAATTCGCTTAGCATCAATGTTATGTATGTGTGTATCACTACTATCGAGATCTAACAGAAATAAGCCATTCTTTTCAGGTGCTCGACCAAAAAATATTATTCATAAAGATAGAACAACCATTATTCTCAGACTTGAATGAATAACCGTCTTGCATTAAACAAGATCCTGATATAATGTTCATGCTCAACGCGGTACATAATAACAATTATTTAGGCTTAAAACTAATCCCGAAGGTAGATGTAGAGGAAGTGTCCCGACTGCGATCACATTGACCTTGGATCCGTTTCCAACGCGCATCGTCACTTCATCTTTCAGCAGTTGTCGTTTATTCTTTAGTTCCTGTTTCGAGTTACAAATATGAGCAACCGAACCAGTATCAAATACCCAGGTACTAGAACGAGAACCAGTGAAATGAACATCTATAACATGTATATCGATATACCTTCTTTCTTCTTCTTGACAAGGCCGCTCTTCAGATGCCAAATACTTGGAGCAATTACGCTTCCAGTGTCCCTTCTCTTTGCAATAGCAATCAGCATCAGGCTTAGGGCCGTTCTTAGGTTTCATAGGAGGCGTGGCAGCTTTCTTGCCACCCTTCTTGAATTTTCCCTTAGACTTGCCCTGTTTCTTGAAACTGGTGGTCTTGTTGACCATCAACACTTGGTGCTCTTTCTTAATCTCAATCTCAGCAGCTTTTAACATGCCAAAGAGTTCAGGAAACTCCTTGTTCATGTTCTCATATTGTAATTCATCACAAAGTTCTTGTAACTTGGTGGCGGTGATTGAAGGACACGATTAATCCCAGTCTGTTACTATTCCCAAGTCACTGAGTTTCTTCGCATGCCCGGTCATAACGAGCATGTGCTCACTAATGGAGCTGCCTTCTTCCATCAAAAAAAAAAAAGTGTTTCGATGCTTCATAGCATTCCACGGCCGCATGAGTTTCAAAAATAGTCTTCAACTCTTTCATCAACTCATGAGGATCGTGGTGCTCAAAACGTTTTTGAAGATCGGATTCCAGATGCATAAGATGGCACACCGAACTTGAGAGTACCGAGTTTTCCGAGTTGCGTAAACATTCTTTACTTCATCGGTTTCAGTTTCTGAGGGTCACCTAGCGGTGCATCAAGCACATATTGCAGATTTCCGCCATTGAGGAAGATCCTCACATGACGGAACCAGTCGGTGAAGTTGCTACCGTTGCTCTTAAGTTTTTCTTTCTCTAGGACCTGGTTAAAATTGATTGGGGACGCCATATCTACAACATATTTGCAATAGTTTAGACTAAGTTTATGACAAATTGAGTTCAAATTTTAATTCAACATAATTAAAAATCTAGGTGAACTCCCACTCAAAACAATATCCCTCGCATTGTCTTAGTGATCACACGAACCAAATCTACCGCACCTAAACCCGATCATCACGAAAAGGTGTGATTTCAATGGCGAACACTCAAAGTGTTCATCATATCAATCATATGATTCATGCTCTACCTTTCGGTATCACGTGTTCCGAGACCATGTCTGTACATGCTAGGCTCGTCAAGGCCACCTTAGTATCAGCATGTGCAAAACTGTCTTGCACCCGTTGTATGTACTTATTGAATCTATCACACCCGATCATCACGAGATCGAAACGACAAGACTTGATAACGGTGCTACTAAGGATGAACACTTTATTATCTTGAGATTTTAGTGAGAGGGATCATCTTATAATGCTACCGTCGCGATCTAAGCAAAATAAGATGCATAAAAGGATTAACATCACATGCGGTTCATATGTGATATGATATGGCCCTTTTGTCTTTGCGCCTTTGATCTTGATCTCCAAAGCGTGGACATGATCTCCATCATCAACGGGCATGATCTCCATCATCGTCGGCGAAGCACCAAGGTCAATGGCGCCGTCTTCATGATCGTCCTCCATGTAGCAACTATTACAACTACTTTGAAATACTACTCAACATGAAATTTAAAGACAACCATAAGGCTCCTGCCGGTTGCCACAATACAATAATGATCATCTCATACATATTCATCATCACATTATGGCCATATCACATCACCAAACCCTGCAAAAACAAGTTAGACGTTCTCTAATTTGGTTTGCATATTTTACGTGGTTTAGGGTTTTCGAGTAAGATCCAATCTACCTACGAACATGAACCACAACGGTGATACTAGTGTTTTCAATAGAGGAGTAAATTGAATCTTCACTATAGTAGGAGAGACAGACACCCGCAAAGCCACTTATGCAATACAAGTTGCATGTCAAGCGTGGAGCAAATCTCATGAACGCGGTCATGTAAAGTTAGCCCGAGCCGCTTCATCCCACTATGCCACAAAGATGCAAAGTACTCAACTAAAGATAACAAGAGCATCAACGCCCACAAACCATTGTGTTCTACTCGTGCAACCATCTATGCATAGACACGGCTCGATACCATAGGATAACGTAGCATAGAAAACAAAAATTTTCCTACGGCGAACACGCAATCCAAGCCAAGATGCAATCTAGAAGACGGTAGCAACGAGGGGATTGTCGAGACTCACCCTTGAAGAGATTCCAAAGCCTACAAGAGGAGGCTCTTGTTGCTGCGGTAGACGTTCACTTGCCGCTTGCAAAAGCGCGTAGAAGATCTTGATCACGATCGGTTCCGGCGCACGAACGGGCAGACCTCCGTACTCGGTCACACGTTCGGTTGTTGATGAAGACGACGTCCACCTCCCCGTTCCAGCGGGCAGCGGAAGTAGTAGCTCCTCTTGAATCCGACAGACGACGGTGTGGTGTCGGTGGCGGTGTAGAAGTCCGGAGCTTCGCTAAGCTATGCGGGCAATATGAAGTGGAGGAGCAAAGCTAGGGTTTGGGAGGGGGTGGCCGGCCACTCTATGCGGCCAGCTTGTGGTCTTGGGGTGGCCGGCCCCTCCCTTGGCCCCTCATTATATAGGTGGATCCCAAGTGTTGGTGTCCAAGTCTTCGAATAAGACCCGAAACCAAAACCTTCCATATGGTGGTGAAACCTAGCCCAATTAGGACTCCCACCCAAAGGTGGGATTTCCACCTTCCATAGGGGGGGCCGGCCCCCTATGGTGGAGTCCACTTGGGACTCCACCCCCACTAGGGTTGGCCGGCCATGGAGGTGGAGTCCCTTGTGGACTCCACCTTCCTTGGTGGTTTCTTCCGGACTTTTCTAGAACCTTCTAGAACCTTCCATAGAACCTTCCGCGACATTTTATTCACATAAAATGACATCCTATATATGAATCTTATTCTCCGGACCATTCGGAACTCCTCGTGATGTCCGGGATCCCATCCGGGACTCCGAACAAATATTCCAACTTCATTCCATATTCAAGTACTACCATTTCAACATCCAACTTTAAGTGTGTCACCCTACGGTTCGCGAACTATGCGGACATGGTTGAGTACTCACTCCGACCAATAACCAATAGCGGGATCTCGAGATCCATAATGGCTCCCACATATTCAACGATGACTTTAGTGATCGAATGAACCATTCACATACGATACCAATTCCCTTTGTCACGCGATATTTTACTTGTCCGAGGTTTGATCATCGGTATCACACTATACCTTGTTCAACCTCGTCTCCCGACAAGTACTCTTTACTCGTACCGTGGTATGTGGTCTCTTATGAACTTTATTCATATGCTTGCAAGACATTAGACGACATTCCACCGAGAGGGCCCAGAGTATATCTATCCGTCATCGGGATGGACAAATCCCACTATTGATCCATATGCCTCAACTCATACTTTCCGGATACTTAATCCCACCTTTATAACCACCCATTTACGCAGGCGTTTGATGTAATCAAAGTACCTTTCCGGTATAAGTGATTTACATGATCTCATGGTCATAAGGACTAGGTAACTATGTATCGAAAGCTTATAGCAAATAACTTAATGACGTGATCTTATGCTACGCTTAATTGGGTGTGTCCATTACATCATTCATACAATGATATAACCTTGTTATTAATAACATCCAATGTTCATGATTATGAAACTAATCATCTATTAATCAACAAGCTAGTTAAGAGGCTTACTAGGGACTCTTTGTTGTTTACATATCACACATGTATCAATGTTTCAGTTAATACAATTATAGCATGGTATATAAACATTTATCATAAACATAAAGATATATAATAACCACTTTTATTATTGCCTCTTGGGCATATCTCCAACAATAACATCATGTGATGTTTTAAATGAAATTGGAGAAACCATTGGTCACTCGCTTTTTACTGGAAGTACGACCATATGATGTCTAAGACGGAACTTGAGAGTTCGTAACAAAAAAAAAATCAAGAAAACACTAATCCTTCCAACACTTTATTTTGCAGGAAGTGGCATCATATGATGTCTTAGAAGAAACTTGAGAAAACATTAATCCTTCGGTCACTTTCTTTTTGCAGCGAGTAGCGTTGTCAGAAATTAAGAACAATAGAGGAGGAGGATATGAAGAAAAAAATTCGTATTTCATACATGGAATTCTCTGATTAGTTACACTTAAATTCGATGTTTTTTATTCTAAAAATCTCTGTCAAGTTATTTGTTAGAGCAATACACTCTAGAACCATCTACCAAAATATGTAAAAAAAAAGAGCCAACATGTTTACATATACCATAGATATAAGGTGACATGTACATAATACATTAAGGGACATAACTTAATATGTGGTAGTGATATGTTAAATTTACTTGCGTCAAAAAGATATGTTAAATTTAGGAGTGAATCCATTGTTATAAAAGATAACATGTCAAAACAATGAAACAAATGTTGCGAAAAATAGTTTTACTTAGAAATTTGTATTTTTGATGATCAATATAACTATGTGAAAATATATATCACATATGGGCACAATTACACTCGTGTTTCTGACAATTATTACTCTATATAGTACTTATTATAGTATATATATATGTTTAATAATTTATCGATAAAAAGCGAGGTACATAGTGGTGATATTTATTATGACAAAGAAAAATAGTTTAGTATAAATAAGTGAATATGGTTTTATTTAACTTACATGGGCCCAAAAAAAAATCCTAACCATATTTGTAATTGAAATATAAAATGCAAAGAAATATCGGTAACCGTTTTTGTAATTGAAAGCTAATCTGCTCCTAGCTAATTACGCATTTAATAATTCATGGATAGATTGACTCATCACTAATGCATGAGCGACAAGACTAAAAAACACTATCAAAAAATAAGTAAGGCTTTCCGTTCCGCTACCCTTTCGTCCAATCTCATGCAATCCGCAAAAGAAAAAATCTCGATAATTTTCCGTAATTAGAGCTTCGCTTGCATGCCCCTGCAATAAAAATTAATTCATGCCTACTGTTGGAAACTGATTTCTTCAGGTGAAAAGCCAACTTAAAAATTTAGTAAGTTCCCTATTTCGCTACATTTCGATCCAACCTTGTGCAATCCCCAAAAAACAAAATTCCACGAAATTCTTGGTAATCTCACATGATTAAAGCCTCGCTTTGCATGCGTTCCGCAGTGAACACCAATGCATGTCTACACTCTACCGTGGAAGGAAGTCTATTTTTGGTCCTCAAACTTTACGAGAGGTTTACTTTTCATCCAAGATTTTTAGGTACAAAATTAATTCTAAACTTCTCTGTTCGATCAAACAATTAGTTTTGCAGATTTTTGTGTGTATTACAAAAAAAAATACGGAACAAAGAAAAAAAAACCATACCCGTAACCAACCTAGACAAATCCCAGCCTTGCGAAAATACCATCTTGGTCAAAATAACCGCCGAGTCGTCTCTCGATTTTCCAGCGTCTCACGAAGTCAAGCTCCTTGGCGGAATCGAGCTCGTCTGCCGTCGCGGTCTTCCATTGCGTCGTCCCGCTCGAGGGCTTCGTCGTCCCACGTGTTCACCAACGTCCGCTGCCGTGCTGCGTCGTCCCGGAGTTTGATACAGGGATCGTGATACGCAATCGCGGGCGGCCGGACACGTGTCACGTCGCAACGCCGTTGTTTGAATGCTCGCTACTTCCTTTTTCCGTTGAATACAAACCATGGTACTTAGATTAAGTCACAATGGGATTATGGGAAGTATCATAGACTAGTATCATGCATATGATACTAGTTTATGATATAACACCTACAATGCATAGTATCATAAATTAGTATCATAGTTTCATTATATTTAATGTTTTGTAGAATCTCAATGCAAATATGTGTACATGATGTGTTTGTCACTAAATTTCTAGGTTTACGTGCTATGATAATGTATCTACCTATGATACTACTCTCATTTCTCTCCTCATTAATTAATGTGCCACATCAGATTTTTACCTACATGGCATGCATGATACTACCTATGATACTCTTACTGTGGCTAGTCTTAACTCAAGCGCAAACATAGGGATGCAACTAGCAAAGAGCAAACAGGGGCTGGATAAGCAGAATCAAATTGTCTGATCCGAGACCTAGCCGCCACATCTGAAAAAACAGCCGCACCTCCACCATCTCCGAGTAGACGAAAATAATTCGACGTAGGACGAGAACACTTGAAAAATAATGCAAAGATTTAAAAAAAATATAGTCATGATGTTATAAATGATTCTAACACATCGCTTAGAACAATAAAAATATAAACATACTTGATTATATGTATAATCTGCAAACATACTAAATTTTCATCTCAATGGCAAAGCTTTACCTTCAAAAAAAAATCTTCTGTAATTCTATCGATCAAGACTTAAAAACATCATTCGTTTGATGTGCAACTCCATCTTGATGATCTTTATCACCGGAAAATACGTTTCAATTCCTATCGTCGCCACCGAAAAAGGCAAAACCAATTCAATGAGCTCATAATATCGCCGGAGGAAACATGTTATGCCTTTGAAATATCAAGAAATCTTTAAAACCGCCAATTCTCCGTGTATAAATAACAAATAGCTCAATATTATCTTGTATATAGTAATATTCATGAAAAAATATTTGCATGTTAAGCAATCTTAGTCACATTAAACCTAGAAAATAAATTTATATTTTTATACCTTGTTCATGTTCTCGGTTTGAAGTCGGTTTTGCGCAGTATTCACTAAAACAAGCATAACTTTTTCATACGAAGCCTATTTTTAATTTACAACCACTCAAATTGTCCAGAAAAAATACGGGCATCTAAATTCAGTCTCTGAATATTAAGGTAGAGAGGCTGCCCTGCCTTAACCAAAGGGGAGATTCGCCCCTGCTCGTGGCGTCAGTAAGGGTGGATATTTTGATTTATGCTTTGAATTTTTAATAAAAGTAGTCTTATATACATTAGATTAGTGTTTGGTAGCTTTTTTTTTTCCTCCTCAATGAAGATGGCACCGTCTACAATAAGCAATTTTCGATTCGCTCTAGATGACGTGATCTTCTTCCCAACATCAATGGTGGTGTTGGAAGGTTAAATTTCTCTAGGTATGATCCTTCATATTTTACTTCGTCGACTCAATTTTGGATTTTTTTTCTATGGTTGCCGCGCGGAGATTTGTCATCGCAATTACATCCTCGATAATGATGATTCATATTCTCGTCTCCCGGTAACATTAACCAAGTTGTATAGTTGTTTAGTTGTTTTTTCCTGATATATTAGTGTTGGTACTCTTTCTCATGTTAATTGATTAATTTAATGGCTACCCGCGTAGCCTGGCATTGATGCAAAAGTATTATGAAACAATCATGGTTGGTATTTGCAGGTATTCGATGAAAAATGTACAAAATTGTATCCTAAAAGAAGAAAGAGTTTGAAGATCTTAAAGATTTGTTGTTTAGACTTTATTTTATAATCACTGAAGTCATATATCTTTCTTATATACTATTTCTACTATGTGTGTGTGTGTGTGTGTGTGTGTGTGTGTGTGTGCCCGCGTGCGTGCGTGCGTGTGTGTTATTTTCCTCCAAGGGGCCCGCCTCTTCCTCCGCCTTTTCCTCACAAGGATCCGACTGAGTTCGCTGAACCTGGCACTGCGCGAGTCATTTGATATTCCTCCAAGGAAGACCATGGGCTTCAACGAGGCTTGATCAACATGAGAAAACGGCAGTATCATCGACATTGTCGATCACGATGAGGAGGACAGCTTCGGCGACTTCTCCGACTCGGTAGGATTTAGTTTTAAGTTTTTATCAATTTTTGTTCAAATATGTAACATATACCTACAAATTTGAATGAAAAGCATCATCTTCGTTTGATTTTTTTTGTTTACTTTGACTCAACCCCTATAAATTATTGGGCACACCGGTGTGAGTAGTCCCTCCCAATATGTTGTCATCGTGTGCCGGCGCCCCAATAGCGCACTGCCGGCATGGCTGCCAACCACAATTTGGGGTGTTCCGGTGGAGATGCTCTCAATTTGGGGAGTAAGAACCTATTAGTTACATCGAAAGATTAATTTTTCAATGATCGGCACCTAAAGTAGTCACTACAGGATAGAGTACTAACTTGCATCTCCTCATGTTGTTGCACAAGCATCAACCATGCATCAGCTTGAGAGTCTTGAATTGACGCAGCACACAGTTACAAACAAAGTTGAGTGAACAAATCAAAGACTAGGCAATTAATCAGCTGCTACTCAACTCTTTTGGAAGCGCTTGCATCCCACAGTGAAACATGTAGTTGTAGTGAGGCGGCAGGTGTGATGTCAGTGCACGGACCTTGAATTCGGCTGGAGGCCTAACCCTTCCAAACAAAAGGTCGTGCACGCTCATCGTCTTCGGATCTTCAGCTTCAGTTTCAGCAGAACATGTCTGGTAAGCAGAGAAAATTACAAAGTATTCGGAAGAAGTTTTCTTCGCTCTCCTGAGATATGCCGGCTCCTCGAACTCCCAAGCATCAACAAAACGTTCCCCATACAGCAAGACATTCTTCTGATGGATATTCCCGAGGGTTGCAAGGGCCATGCTCCAGAAACGGAGGTTAAAGTTTGCTTTCAGTAGTCCACTGAAGATGTTCGCACCCAGCAAGCACCCATTCAACAGCCTGGCAATGTCCATGGCTATTGCTGTGAGCCCCGGGTGGTCCTCTGCGGTGGTGCTCCCAAAAGTACGCACCTTGAAGAAGTACCAGTATGCTTCCCGTGTAAAGAACTGTAACCTGAGGGGATGTGTGGTTCCAAAGCTTGCAATCTTGTCGGATCGGCTTGCAACTATGATCTTGCTGCCGCTCACGGTGCCACATCTAGCGTCTGAATACAACCTTTTCCATAAAGACTCTTTGATATCTAAAAGTTGATCGATGATGATCAGTGTCCTTCCACCGCCCATGCCACAGTTTTGATGTTTGATTCTACCTCCATCTCTTATGGTATCTACACTTTCAGCTTTAAGATCATCGCTATTGAAACACAAAATCTGAGAGAAGTGGTTGCGCACCCTTGCATCTTCGCAAGCGTGCTCGATCAGGGTGCTCTTTCCAACTTTAGATGGACCGATGATCGGCAGGACAGCCAGATCTTCACCAGCGCCTGGGGCACTCTCCTCTTGCAATAGGAAGTACATGATACGTTCCATCTCCATCTGGCGTCCAAACATGCACTTGTTCAGAAGCAGATACATGCTATATGGTTGCCGGTGCAAATGTGGACATCTGCTTAGAAATATGACAAACTCACTCATATCTTCAATGGTATCCCTTACGCTGCCAAGAACTTGCTCCAGAAGCTTAGCTTGCCCAGCACCTCTACTGTTGCCTCTGAAGAGGCATACACGCTTGGCAGGGTTGAACTCAGATGGGGTAAAGGAGTAATTGACCTCATGATCTTTTCTTCTGTCTTCTCCATTATGAGCTCGGCAACTGAAGATGTCGAGGGTGTAATACCCCCTGTACATCTCCTTCTTCAGTATACTGAGTTGATGCAGCATGGCCTGGCTTGCGATGAGCCGGACATCTGCCTCCTCAACAACGACTCGAAGCCGCAGTAGCAGTCGTTCCAGGCTGCGCAGCCTCTCCTCCTGGGTTGGCGCTGCCCTGTGCTTCAGGTATCTGTCCACGAGGGAAGACATGGATCTACTGGCAAGTTCAGCCATAGTTGTAGAAAATATTGCCTCCATGTATGTGTGTTTGAAACCCTGGTCTTAGTGCTTCTTGAGCAATGTGGTACTGCATGCAACAAATCAATGAGCTATGTATATATCAAACTTCTCAGAGGACTTCGGCTAGTCAAAAGGAGCATAATGGTGAGAAAATAAAGAGCTGATGTGGAACAAAGACTTGTCTTCCTGAACATTTTGAACTTTCAACTCAGCATGCCACTTGAAAGCATATCTTTTTCCTGCTTGGCAAAGATTTTTCAAACATGAAAGTGACCATGCATTGACCTGGAAACTAGGGAGCCAACTAGAAACAGACGTTTCTGTAACAACTGCACCACGCTTTTCCCATCTCCATTTCAGATCTTCTCTCTGCCCATGCAGGTCCAACACAGGTTAAGTTTTCTTGATTTTCTTTTCCCAGATGATGGAAGAGCACAGCGTCCAATACCATGACTGAAATTCCATCCAAAGTTGCTCTGTTGGAGCTGCAAGGGAAAATCATGAAAAAATAAACCAAAACAGTTCCAAAAAAGATAAATAATCCTGCTGCCAACTATGCACACACAGATCCGTGAGCTATATGTAAACCATTACACATGAACATTACAAAAATCATCTTTCCATAGAACCTTTTATTACAAGAAAAGAGCATCAAACAAAATATAACGATTTCTCTTTTCTTGTAATTAGCCCTTCTGAAGTTCCCCTAAACTTCACGAACGCACATATATTGTGGAGATGTGTATGTAGAATTTTTTGTCAAAAATTTTCGACACTTCGAAATATATTTTCTTGGTAGAATGAGAAGTTTCTGGAACAACTGCACCATGCTTTTCTCATCTCCATGTAAGCTCTTCTTCTCTCTGCCCATGCAGTTCCGACACAGGTTAAGTTTTCTTCTTTTCCCAGATGATGGAAGAGCACAGCGTCCAATACTCTGACTGAAATTCCATCCAGAGTTGCTCTGCTGGAGCTGCAAGGGCAAATTCATGAAAAAACAAACCAAAACAGTTCCCAAAAAGATAAATAAGCCGGCTGCCAACCATGCACACATAGAACACTGAGGTATATGTAAACCATTACACATGAACATTACAAAAATCATCTTTCCATAGAAATCTAAATTAGTAGAAACAAGGAAGATAAAGTAGATTAGAACCTTTTATTACAAGAAAAGAGAAATCGTTATATTTTTTTTGATGTTAATATTGTGCAAACTGAGAAAACATATGACAGCATAGCAATACAGAGGTAAACACATGTTATAATATATGGAGGAACAGTGGAAGGCCATGAGTAGAGACAGGTGACAGATGAGAACATAAACTCAATTAGCACGTGTGACATGTCTGACGTACTCAGTCGATTCCAATACCGTAGTAAGAAGATAAAGATAAATTACGCATGTATCTAATTAGAAAACATGTAGATCAAGGATTGATAAATATAACTGCAAATTAAAACCTACAGGCACACTGCACAAAAAAAATCATATTACTCAAGATGGCAAATGCCTGACTTTGTATGACAAGTTCCCCTAAATTAGCCCTTGTGCTGTTCAGATTCAAGATACAGAAACACCGTGATGCTACTTTGAACAACACTGACCAAGCATACTTTTTTTTTGTATAAATGAATACACACTATTTTTGTTGTGATCACTAATCAGTACTTCAAATTTCATACCTAATCTTATTTACAGAACAGCTGTTAAATAATGGATAAAAATAAACATAGCTGCTTGCGCACTTTTTTACAGATTAAGTGTGTACTTTGCACATGCACATGTGTGCATCCACAGATTACATATACCTACAAGTACAAAAGAAGAAGCCTGTGGGTTATGTCAATTTGCGAGGAAAGTAGTTTGACCACCTGTAAAGGCGTAACAGCAAAAGATGAAGTATTGCTAAAAGATGGGATGTCAGTTTCAGCAAAATTATCCATAATTTTAGAGGTGGACTTATTTTGGATATCTTTCCAACGGCACCAGAGATGGCACAATCATCCCCTCGGTCAATGTCTGTGCTTCTTTACTCCAGGACTCACACCCCTTCTTCCACTGAAACTGTAAAAACATAACAGATCAACAATGCAGAAATCGTAAACATGATCTTGTTCGCCAGAGCAAGAGCGCATAATTTAATCTGCTTCACTTGCCAATATCATATCTAAAAGTGTAGACAGATCTTGTCTGAAATCCTAAGGAAACCCACCTGATCCATCCTGCCCCCATCATGGTAAAATTGCATTGCTGCCGCACCGGAACAGAATTGGGTTTTAATGATTTCCACATAAACAACGCCCTGATCTGAATGTAATGCTAGTGTCCAATCATATGTTCAATTGGTCCATCCAGTCCAGACTAGTAAAGTGCTGTAACTGGGCCAGAATTGTCTAGATCCAAACCGTAGTGCGTGGGGGGAGCTACGAAGAGTAGGAAGAAGCTACCAGAGCACCAGGCGAAGCGGATGTCCAGGTACCAGAGGCAGAGGCGGGAGCGCCCGGGAGGCGTGGAGCGGTGGAGGCCGGGGACCGAAGCCGGAGACCGCGGTGAGTGGGGAAGTAGCGGTGGCGCCGGCCGTGGTTACAGCAGTATTGGCCTGGTCTTCTCCCGCTTCGGCGGCGCCGCCGGGCCGGAGTTTGGGTTTCAGTAATCAGCGTCCGAATTCCAGATTTCCAGAGCGTGCCAAGTGATGTAAGTACAATCTCGCGTGAAAGCAACAGCTTGGGCAGATCTAAAGTACAAGTCACTCCAGATCTTCTTTGTTCTCCGGGCTAAACGACGATGAAAATTGGTTGTAAATCTAAACCGAGAATCAAATCTTCAAAGTTGAACTTTGATTTGTGGGAGACCTTCTCAAAGAGAAAGTCACCCTATAAAAATTAGAGTATGCTGCACATGTGTGGCGCGGACACGGTATTCTTTAGTAAAAGGCGAAAGAATAGTTCGCTTTGTCCTCACCACGCAGCTGCTTGACTTCCAACCCAGCACCTACCGCTCTATATGTAGCACGGTGGTGAGCGCAGCTCCTCCTAGACAAGCGAGGTGGGACTATTCCAACTTCTGCCTCAACCAGGGAGCGCTGCTTTCCAAACAAATCAACAATCTCCCGCATGGACCTCAGCGTCGGTAAGGCCCAAAGCCTGTTGGGCTTCCCCTTATGCCTTGCAGCTCATGGTGGTCTCATTTTTTCCCCCGTCATATTATATTCTAAAAACAACTCTCAAAAAGATTTTCTGCTAGACCACATTTGATTCGTACCCAAATTCCGTCACACGTTTTATTTCTAAACTGTGGCAAGTAACAAAATGTTCGACAAAGCAACTCTGTAGCCGTACACGTCTAGAAACAAATTTAGCATTCAAGATCCGTTTAAAAGGAATTGTAATCACATTTTTTATATTTCTAAAGTGTCGCAAGTCATGGAATGTCTGACGAAGCAACTCGGTATTCGTACGCATCTACCACCTTCTGAGGCTATGATCAAGATTTTCCAGGCTAAGCATACAATTTGCATGTAAAGTTCTCATTTCACTGACAAAAAATAAGACAATTCCACTAAAGAAGAAACAAAATATATAAAGATAACGCACAACTGTTTCGCTGCAGATGATTAATTATACCACAGAATGGAACATCAGTACACAGCACACAGTTGAGGACAATAACCCGCTGGTCCCGGTTCTACATAACAAAACATTCAGAAATGAATGTGCGATGATGGCTTCCAAGGCTCTCTCTCGTATACAGTCTACACCTATTTGATGTTGAGTTACACGTTTTGATCTACATCATGAACTCCGTAAAACAAAGAACGGCCGAGGCAAAACTGACAAGTGACGTAGCAGCCTATCTATCATCTCGGTGCCGCCTTTCCCTGTGCCTGCTCGCCTCGCGGTGTCCACTGTCGTCTCTTCTATGTCTATCAGTATCAGGGCTCCGTGCCCTACGGTCACGGTCGTCTCTCTTGTGGCGATCGCCCTTTCCGCGGCCATCGTCTTCATCTCGGTGGCGCCGCTCGCCGTCAGGCTTATCCCTGTCATATCGACCAGCCTCTGATCTCCTTTTGTAGTCTTGATTATCATCATCCCTGTTTCTGCTGCTCCTCTGGTGCCTGCTGTCACGGTCATCAGGCCTGCCAGAGCTTCGATCACCGGATCTGTTGTAACTGGGGTAGTCATCTTGCCTCCGGGCCCCTCGGCCTCGGGCCATATCATCTTCTTTAGCGTGCCTGCTTCCTTTCTCATCGCTGTGAGTTCTCTCCCGGCTGTTCCTATCGCGATCACCGCGTGGCGGTAGCTCTGATCTCCGGTCATCTACTTTTTGAACCTTTCTTCCATCAGTTTTCTGATGAGCAGCATCATCCTCAAAAACTAAATCGTAACTGCAACACAGGAGCGCATTGTCAGAGCATGTAGCAATGCTGTAAAATATATTGTGTCAGAGAGGAGATGGAGAGTGACCTTCGACGGTTATTCACGCCTCGCTGAGTGTTTTCATCTTTCAGGACGTAATTTGGGCCTTTAGTTTTCTGCTCGGTATCTTGATCACAATCCCGGGCGATGTGATTTGGTGCACCACACTTGAAGCACCCATCTGCAATAGGAAATAATAGTATCATATATAATTTCCATTTCGGGATGCTTGAACAAGAAACAATAAAGATGACGGGCATGTATCAAAACTGGAACCACACTTTGGTGAGTCTAGGAGAGCTTGCCATATACTTATCTAAGTTTGACATGTGGGACGCAGGTGGAAGAGAAAAAAATCTTGCTGCGTGCGCAGCTATAAACCAAACAGGTGACAACTTTACTAACTTGGGGTGTGGCACCAAAATGTGTAGCAACCTGTTGTTCACATTTCCTACTGGCTAACAAAGCTTTGCCTTACTGGCCAATCTAACAGAAACTGCTGGCATTGCTAAACATTTTTCAGGCACTTTCTCTGGACATCTTGAGCATGCTCCAGAAGTTATGTCTAACGAACTTAACAAAGTACTGATAATGATTGGTAGGAAGGAACTGTTACATTCACGACAATTTTCCACTTCCACAAAAATAAATGGAATGAAGAAAGTGTTATGTGATCTTTCTTAGGAATTAGAATTAGACCAGTAGTAGAGTGCTCATTTCACAGTACATTTCCCAGTAGCCAAAAACGCTTTGTTCACATTTCAGAAGTTCTTCAAATGAATTCACATTTCTCTTCAGATGTTGTAGGACACATAATATGTTCTCATCTAAGTATCTAACATCTACTGTCCAGGGTGTAGTAGTACCATACCCAGCTAACTGTTCAGAGTTTTGTCTACCACAAAGAGAATTCACATTTTGCAAGAATAAAACAATGTCATAGAAAAGAACATGTGGTAATGACCTGTACCTTTATTTGCATTTCGTTTGCTTTGCCTAAACTGACCCCAAAGTTTTGAAACACTTTGACTGAAATCGACATGGATCCTCCGATCATCAATCAGACAATTGTCCATCTGCAAGCATATCATTGAGTAAGCAATGTTCTCCATATATTGCTATAGGAAAAATACCAAGAGTCAACATATTGCAGGTCATAAATAAAACTGCAAGACAACAATGAATTATCAAATCACAAACTATATCATTCAGGACAATGAGTAACTGACAAACTGACATAGCACAACAGCAACAATGATAAGTAAAAAACGCAAATTAGTGCATAATTATGATAGAAGGATCTGTTAACTGTAATTACAGGAATCCAGGTAGGATATGCTAACCTTGAAGAATGCACGTTCACATGCCTCCTTTGCCTCAAATTCTGACAAAAGATCATCAATGGAGACTGTTAGAATTTTCTCTTATGACAGTGAAACTGTTAGAATATTCTATACAACATGCAGCCCGATAATTAATACTGTGGAAATATGTACTGTCTAAACCAGAACCTCGATACAAAAACTGCACCATCTAAAACCTTCGCTGCATCTAAGGCTCAATTTTCTTATTTAAAAGAGAAGCCATTACTTTCATGGTGCACAAAGAGCTAATATTTGTTGTGTTCATTGTTCCCTATTTTGGCACCGAGCATTCAGTTGGTGGGCATCAAGCAACATCGCAGTTGCATGTTGGCGAATTTTCTGCTGAACCTTGATCACAGTTAACAACCTTGCTGAGGATAGCCAAGCGGGGTGGCTGTAGGGAGATGGGTAGCAGAGGTTGGAGAAGATAGCCAGGTGGGATAGCTGTAGGGAAATAGATTTATCCATACTTGGTTGATTATGAAATAGCATCCTTATAGTACGGTGCATGCATAGCCCTTAAGCATTTCCTAGCATGACTCAAAATATTAACATGTTAAGACTACTATAATCATATATACATCCTTAATACGATAGTGCTCCCTAAAAGACTCGTAATCCCCCTCTGTTCACATTTTGTAGTTTTGCACATTTACGAGTTTGTTAGAAAACTACGAGGTGATTGCAGCTAGTAACATTTGGAATTTTAACAATGAAGACATCTACCTCTGTTTGGACTCCCTTTTGCTGCTAGTCCACAACACATTTTGTCCTGTTACCGGTTTGTTAGGTAACTACGTTATGCAAATTGTATGCATGGCTAGTAACACTTGGAACTCAAAACGTGCATAAATCATCAACCATATGTCTATATAGCAGGCCCAAACGGCCAAACATATGCAACTCTATGATGAACAAACTGGAACCAAGATTCCCTACATAAATAAAACATTGCTATTTCCATTCAATATCTGCCTCACGGCATATCCGATATTAATGTAGTACAGAAGTTCTAAAGAGAATAAGCATACCAACAAAAGCATAGCATAAACTATCTCCAGTCTTGAAGTCACGAATTATTTCAGCTCTGCAACCAAAGTATGTGAAGTTAAAGGAGGCATAAACGAGAAGATGCACATGCCAATTGAAGTTAGCAAAGGCACTCACGATGTTACAGTTCCAAAACGCGAGAAGATTGTATATAAATCTTCATCCTGCAAAATGATTGAAGTAGCCAATTTCCTTATCAATAAACATTGTTAAAATGAATGGAAAATTAAAATTTTATTTAGGATGTCCGAAGTAATTAGCAGCTTAATCACAACATCATACAAAAATCACAAGCGGCAGTGCAATGTGTGCCAAGCTTCCAGCAGAGCAGGATGATGAAATAAAATAAAGGTCTAAAGGTGCAGAAAACTAGACAAACAATGACGAACTGATACTAACCTGTGTCACTGGATTGAGTTTACAAACAAATAAGACATTGTCTGGTGGTTTGACCTCAGCATCTGGAATGTCTCCAACCTGAATAAAGAACAGGTGTTTCATCAGTTCTGAACATCAGGAGCAACTAAGAGTATTGATGCGTTAGCTGATGACTTAAATACGAAGACTTACACTCTCAAGAATCACTGCATTAGCATGTGCTTCTTTAGAGCGAATCATCTCCTCAAGCTGACTAGGATCCACTGTTTCATCTAAAGGGACCCAGCTATCCTCAAGGCGCTCTTCTGCAACCTGCTTATTTGTAACACGAAAAAGAATATGACATTGAGAGATGAGGGGCATCATATGGCATTGAAAACATAAGCTCCTTTTATAGTTCTAGAAGACATAAATGTCCATTTGTATTTACAATAACTCGAAATACACAACGGGGGTGACTCAGTTTACCTCATCATGTGGTTTTCCTAATGGAGAATTCCCAGGAATAAGTTCAGCAAGCTGAGGAGGATCATCAAAAGGATCCTCCAAGATGTATGTGTGTTTAATCCTATACATAATGAAATTAGCAAACAGTGAGCAGGCAGAAACAAAGAAAATGAAATAAATGCTAGAAAACAAATAGTCCTGATTGGTTTGTACCCAAAAGAAGCGCATGGAAACCAAGCAAAGTTTTCAGATCAAATTAGCAGCTCATATTTTGGCCATGTTTGTTTCCAAAAATGAACTGGGGAGTACAAACAGAACATAACCTTAACAAAATTTGGCATCAAACAAAATGGAGAAAAAAATTAAGACGCCATAATTTCAGAAGTTGGCGAACTTTTCGCTCTCAAGGGCATCAAAACAAACTACCCTGTCTTTTGGCCTATATGTCCTGACTATGCAGTTTACCAAAGGTGTGAAACAATATTCTACCTTATGTCCTTAAATGGTCTTCCTCTTTCATCAACATATGCTTCATTTATCTTTGTCAGTGTCTCAAAACTTTCACCTTCAGCAACTTGCCCAAAGACCTGCAAATTGACAGAGCAAAGAGTTGACCTCATTAAAGATAAAGCAATAACCAGCCTCCGATCCATCCAGGAAAAACAGTGGAATAAGGTAGTACTTACAGTGTGCTTATCGTCAAGGTAGTCAATGTCATCCCGCAAGGTGAAGTAGAACTAAAAACACACACACACACACAAAAAGGTTAAAATGAGCATCAAGGCCCTTAGAAATGAATGATCAGTAGCGTTGTACTAATGTACCTGTGAGGCATTGCAATTCTCACCAGCACTTGCCATAGCAACAGTGCCAGTTTTTGAATGCCTCAGTTCCGGTCGCATCTCATCATTAAAAAATCGAGCTTGATCACCATAAAGAAACCTGGAGAAACAAGATTCAGTTCTGAGGCATATCTTTGATGGTAGTAACCACCCTAGATTGAAGTAAATATTGGACAAAAACGACCAAATTCTATTGCATATAGCTTAGAAACACACAAAGAAACTTAATATGAGTAAATAAATATACTGAGAGTTTCAGTAAAAGAATGCTCACTTGTACACAGAATCACCTCCACTGCCAGTTCCAGTCGGATCCCCAGATTGCGCCAGAAAATCCTTCTCCACCTTGTGGAACAGACAGCCATTGTAATACTTCATTCTGTTAAGGTAAAGCATAATGCCAAAGAATAAGCGCCCTGTTTATTAATAATCAAAGGAACTGAGCCTAGTCAGTTTGTGCAAGGTGTGGGTGTTCACCCCCTACCATTGGGGGCCTATTTCTTCTAACAACAAAAAGTTAACTAGTTCCTCCTAGGTGATCTCATTTTATACTAATAATTAACTCATCCATGAACTCATTCTGCTCATTATTTTGTGGTAAGAGAAGCAGACACATTTATAACCACTGCATTCAGAATACTAAATCTACAACAGGGTGGAAACAAGCTACCAGAACAGACGAGAGCTACATCACAATAAGGCAAAACCTGCACATAATCTCAATTCAGTTCTGATAACCTTAGGGGTAATTATGAAACAGCCATAACAGCTCTAAGCATCAGAGAGCAATCCCCTAATGCACCCTAATATGGCGGCTAGAGCTTCACTTGCTCGAAGCGAAGTATAATCAGGCGCCAATCCACACAGGTCGCAGCTCCAACTAGAAGCGCTCTGGAACCAGTCGACACCCAACTGAGACTCTAGATTACAGCTAAGCTAGTATTCGATTTGAAGCCGTTTGCCAATACCAACAGAACGAATCCGCGGCTAGAACGGGACATGGATGCGGGTGCTTACTTGCAGAGCTTGAGGAAGTTCTTGGTGGTGAGGGGGCATTGCTCGGTGTGGAGATCCAGTTCGATGTCGCCCACGCTTGTGACGATCAAAACCGACATCTTCGCCCCTTGCCGGCGGCAAACGAACGGCGGCGGGGGCGGCGGGGGAGGGGGGGCGTAGGATGTCCGGGGAGAAGGCAGAAGGTTTGTGGAGCTCGGGCGCCGGCGGAGCGCCGCCGAGGATGCACGCCGGGACGATCCCAACCCTAAACTTTTCCAGAAACAAGCCTCGCCGAGGAGGGTAAGAGCAATTCCAATAGTATAGCCAACTGTTGGCTATAACAAGATGCCATGTCATTTGTACCATATATAACACGTATAAATATAATAATTATCACTTTACCAATACATGCCCACCTTCACTCTCACAAAGTTTTGAGCAACAAAGAGCTATCATAAGATCACCTCCCTTCTCTCTCCCCTCCTCTCTCCTCCAACTCATCTAAGATATATTATTTAATGTCTTATAGCCAGCTGACTGGACTCTATTGTACTTGCTCTAAGGGCTTGGTTTGGAAGGCAAGAAGTAGATCTGGGCCGTTTGTGAAAGATCGGACAGTATATATTTATTTTATTTTGAAAACATGGCGGCTCTGAATTCAGGTGCCAAGTTTTGTGAAAACCCCACGTGCACCTCATTCCGCATATGGCTATGTCTCCTTGCTCCCGCATCAACGAAGTGCTGAACCCTGTAGCACCTGCCGTGGTCACATCCACGACAGACATTTCATTGGAGTAAATGATAAAAAACTACCACAATTAAGGCAGTTGTGTTACGGAACTACCAAAAACGTTCGTTTTGTCACATGACTACCACTATTGAGGTCGGTTCGTGAGGGAGAGCACTGATTTCACTAATTAGACATGTTAAACCGTTTTCTGACTATTCGGGCCCACATGTTAGGTCTGTGTGGCACGTGAAAAGCAAACTACTAATATTATTTTGCAAAAATAACCTGAGAAACTATTTTCGTATCACACACAGGTCCAATTCCTGACATAAAAAAAATTAGAAATAGATGAAGGAAGAAAAAAATCTCAAATGCTGCTAGGAGGTCAGCGCCGTCATCTTCATCTCCCTCCCGTCCAACTTGGGCCCGCCGCCGTGGGAGATGGAGGCGCCACCTAGTCCATGCTCGTCTCCACGACGGCGAGTCGCCACCAACCCCCTCCGTCGCCGCCCGCCGTGCGCATATAAAAACGGCGCCGGGCCGCGGGGACTGGCAGACCGCCTGCGCCATCCTCTGCAGCACCAGCGACAACCAGGCGCCGGCGCCCAAGGTGAACGGCCAGATGACCAAGCTGGCGCCGCCGGACGCCACCACCCCCGCGTCCCTGGATCTAGCCCCGGCCACCACCAACCTGAAGCGCCCGCTCAGCATCAGCGACCTCAATTGGCGGAGCCAACAGGGTGGAAGGGCCGACCTGTCCCCTGCCCCGCTCCACGGCGCGCAGCTCCGCGTCGCCTACCAGGGCGTCCCGGGCGAGGCCATCCTCTCCATGCTCGTCTCCCTCTCCCGTCGAGGCCCTCCTCTTCGTCCCATCTCGTTTCAACCCAGATCCCCACCAAATCCTGCCGCTGACGATACTCTTCTCCGGTGGCCATCAGGCCATGGACCGGGCACCGGCGAGCTACACCAGGCGGGCGCAGACGGGCAGGGTCACGCCGCATGCCCGGGCAGCGAGGCGCGCGCGAGCAGAACAAGGCGGCGCGTGCGGGCGAGCTATGGTAGGGATGGTCGCGGTGAGCTCCGGCAAGGCGCAAACCTCCATTGTTGATGTTTGGTGTGCGCGCGTGGGTGGACAGGCGGAGTGGAGGCGGCCAACTGCTGTGCACCATCATCTTCTCCACCATCGACGACCTGCTCGCAAAGACCGACGAGCTGCATCTGCGCAGCAGCACCACCAACCACGGCCGCGTCCGGCCGCGCCGGCCAGACCTGCACCCAGCGGCTTTCCCGCGCTCGGCTCCTCCTTGTGCGACTGTCCGCGTCTAATCCCCAAGCTCGCAGCTGCAGTCAGGGCACGCGGTAGCGGGCAAGCACGGCGAGCAAGCGCGGCGCGGAGCGCGGGCGAGCACGAGGAAGACGTCCATCTGGACCTGATTGCTTTTGGAAAGGGGGATTGGGGGGTCTTCTATAAAATTCGCAGAAACATGTTATTTGTTTTTGCCAAGTAGGACCTGACAGTGGGTCCCAAATGTTGCAAAACGGTTTAACATGTTTAAATAATAAAATCAGTGCTCCCCGTCGCAGACATACCCCAATAGTGGTAGTCATGTGACAAAACGAACGTCTTTGGTAGTTCTGTGACACGACTGCCTCAATTGTGGTAGTTTTTTTTGTCATTTACTCATTTCATTGCGTCTAGAATATTACCAACTCTTTGACATTCAACACAAGATAAAATAAACTTTCTTGCATCTTTAAAAAGAGTAAGCCAATAGAAACCTGATTGTAGAACCTTTTGTGTAGTTCTATCTCCAACATGATGTCCTCCATAAGCACTGCCATGACATTTTCTCAATATCTCTTGTTGCTCTTATTCCGGAACACATATTCGCATAATACCATCCACTCCTTTATATAAGTGTGGGTCATCCCAAAAATAATATCTCAAATCATAGAAGAATTTCCTTCTTTGCTGAGTTGTAAATGTTGGAGGCAAATACTTGGAAACAATAAAGTTAGCATAATCAGCATATCAAGGACTATCACGTGAGGTTACCTTTATTGCAGCCAATTGTTCATTTGAAAAAATTATCATTAACAGATTAACAAGAATAGAATCATAAGAAATGTTTTCCAATCTAGACAAGTTATCAACAACAGGATTTTTAGCGTCATTCCTATCTACAATATGCAAATCAAACTCTTGTAAAAGCAACACCCATCTAATAAGCATAGGCTTAGCATCTTTCTTTTCCATAAGGTACCTAATAGCAGCATGGTCAATATGAATAGTAACTTTCGAATCAATAATATAAGGTCTAAACTTATCACAAGCAAAGACTACAGCTAGAAATTCTTTTTTAGTAGTAGCATAATTCTTTTGAGCAGCATCAAGAGTCTTACTAGCATAATGAATAACATTCAACTTCTTATCTATTCGCCGTCCAAGAACAACATCTACCGCAAAATCAATAGCATCGCACATAATTTGAAACGGTAAATTCCAATCAGGTGGTTGAACAATAGGAGCAGTAGTTAAAGCATTCTTTAGAGTTTCAAAAGCTTCCTTACAGTCATCATCAAAAACAAAAGGTACATCCTTTTGGAGAAGACTAGTAAGAGGCTTTGAAATATTAGAAAAATCTTTAATAAACCTCCTATAGAAACCAGCATGACCAAGAACACTACGAATACCTTTAACGTCTCTAGGACAGGGCATTTTCTCAACTGCTTCCACTTTGGCTCTGTTGACTTCAATACCTCTTTCAGAAATTTTATGTCCAAGAACAATTCTTTCATTTACCATAAAGTTGAATTTCTCGTAATTAAGAACAAGATTAGTTTCTTCACATCTCTGCCAAACTTTATCAAGATTGTGCAAACAGTTATCAAAGGAAGTACATAGATGGAGAAATCGTCCATGAATACTTCCACAATTTCTTACAAAAAACATAAAAAATAGCAGACATGCATCTTTGAAATGTAGCAAGAACATTACACAAATCAAAAGGCATATGTCTATAAGTATAAGTTTCATAAGGACAAATAAAAGTAGTTTTCTCTTAATCTTGCTTTTTAACATCAATTTGAGAAAACCCAGAATAACCATCAAGGAAATGAAAATGAGTTTTCTTAGACAACCTTTCTAACATTTGATCAATAAAAGGTAAAGGATAATGATCTTTCTTAGTAACTTTGTTAACTTTTCTAAAATCAATGCACATCCTATAACCAACTACTACTCTTTGAGGAATAAGTTCATTATTCTCATTAGGCACAACAGTAATTCCTCCCTTCTTAGGGACACAATGCACAGGACTAACCCATCTACTATCAGTAATAGGATAAATAATACCAACATCAAGAAGTTTCAATACCTCATTTCTTACCACATCCTTCATCTTCGGAATTAAATGGCGTTGATGTTCAACAACTGGCTTTGCATCTGGTTCCATATTAATAGCATGCTGACATATAGTACGAGAAATCCCCTTCAAATCATCAAGTGCATATCCCATAGCTCCTCGGTGTTTATTCAGTACTCCCAATAATCTTTCCTCTTCCTATCCTGAAAGTTTAGAACTAATAATAACATGATATATCTTCTTATCATCAATATAGGCATATTTAAGATCATCAGGTAAAGGTTTTAAATCGAAAACAAGATCCTCCTTTGGTGGTAGCGTGGTACCTAAATCTTCCACAGGTAAATCATGCTTAAGCATCTCCGGTTGACGAAGAAAAATCTCATCAATTTCCTTTCTTTCCTCCATAAAGACCTCACTTTCGTGATCCTCCATATATTGCTGCAAAGCATTGTTAGGAGCAACATCGATAGAAGCAAGTTGTTCAACTCTAAAATCTTCATTAGGCAATTCAGTTTTGTAAGGAGCTTTAGCAAACTTAGAAAATTAAACTCATGAGACTATCCATCAAATTTAGTAATAATTTTCTCCTTCTTGCAATCTATAATAGCACCACAAGTATTCAAGAAAGGTCTACCAAAAATTATAATAGGATAAGTATTACTAGCACCTGAACCAAGTACTAGAAAATCAGCAGGATATTTAATCTTACCACATAAAACTTCCACATCTCTAACAATACCAATCGGAGAGATGGTCTCTCTATTAGCAAGCTAAATAACCACATCAATTTGTTCAAGTTCACAAGAACCAATTTCATGCATAATTTCCCTGTGAAGTTCATAAGGAATAGCACTAGAACTTGCACCAATATCACATAAACCATAATAGCAATGATCACATGTTCTAACAGAAAGCACAGGAGCACTAGTTTTCTTGGATTTACTAGGATGCGAAACAATATTAGAAGCATCTTCAAAAAAAATGTCCATCTTCTACATTTTCAGTAACCGAGTCCTTTATTATTGCTACCGCAGGTTTAACAGTTATTTGTTCATCGGATTCTATAGCTTTCTTTTTTTTATTAACCACACTAGTTACAATAGAATGTTCCTTTACCTTGGCAGGGAAAGGTACTTTCTCAATATAAGGTTTAGGCAAAACACGATCAGCAATACAAACTTCAATATTTCTAGCACGAACACAATTAACAATATCCTTATAAGGTGCATGATACTTGTTCACTCCTTTTTAGGAACATCAAGATAAGAGGCAAAATCCTTAAAACAATTTGCAAGAATTTGAGAATAGAGACCATAAAGAGACTAGTATTACGAAAGTCATCAGTTTATAAAATATTCAATGCATTCATAATCGCAATTAATACCTGACTTTCTTCCTTTATCATTATCCCATTCTTCAGTATTTTCCTGAATGCGGTCGGGAAGATCCCATTTAGCTTCTTCTTTCATATGTGTAAATGATCCAGAACAAGAAGCATCCAATAAATCCTTATCATGAAGAGAAAGCCTTGCATAGAAGTTATTAATAACAATATTACCGGGGAGCTCATGAATGGGACATCTGAGCATTAGTAACTTCAATCTCCCCCACACTTGGGCAATACTCTTTCCATCTTGAGGCCAGTAATTATATATTTGACTTCGATCTTTATGAATCTCACTTGGAGGATAGAATTTGGAATAAAAGAGAGGTACAATTTCCTCCCATCCAATAGATCGACCATTCTTCAACATCTTATACCATTCCACAGCTTTTTCCTTAAGTGATAAAGAGAATAATTTCCTCTTAAATTGGTCCATTGAGATACCTGCACACTTGAACAACTCGCATAATTCATGTATAAAGAGTAAATGATCACCCGGATGGACAGTTCCATCTCCATAATAGCAGTTATTCATGACACGTTCAACAATTTTCATAGGTATGTTAAAAGGATCCAATTGAGCATGCGGTGGTTCATCTACTACCGTAACAGTGGTAGTAGTAATTCCAAATAGTGACAACGCCCGAAAGGTTCGACAGTCTTTCTGCAAATGTCCTGACTGTCTTTTTCCATTGTTGTCGAGGTAAAAGTGCATTTGGCATGGTCCGTTCATCATATCTTCAGGAGAGATATACGACCTCTGGAATATTGGACCATTATTTTGCCTGTTTGGACGGGGACTATCCCTGTAGTCGCTACGTTGTTCACCGCTTTTTTATAATCATCTCGATTATTTCCCCCATTATTTCCTCGGAAGCCAGCCGATATTTGGCCGGGACCGTCATACTCTGAAAACTAGCGAGAAGAGTGATACGTCTCCAACGTATCTATAATTCTTATGTTCCATGCTAGTTTTATGACAATACCAACATGTTTTAGTCATACTTTATAATGTTTTTATGCATTTTCCGAGACTAACCTATTAACAAGATGTCGCAGTGCCAGTTCCTGTTTTCTGCTGTTTTTTATTTCAGAAAAGTTAGTTTACGAATATTCTCGGAATTGGACGAAACAAAAGCTCACGGTCTTATTTTCCACAGAGGCTTCCAGAACACCGAAGAGGAGATTGAGAGGGGCCACGAGGCGGCCACACCATAGGGCGGCGCGGCCCCACCTCTGGCCGCGCCGCCCATGGGGTGGGCCCTCGGGCACCCCCGACACTGCCCCTTCGCCTATTTATTCCTTTTGTCGCGAAACCCTAGTACGGAGAGCCACGATACGAGAAAGTTCGCAGACGCCGCCGCCGTCAACCCCATCTCGGGGTTCAAGATCGCCTCCGGCACCCTGCCAGAGAGGGGAATCATCACCGTAGGGCTCTACATCACCATGCCCGCCTCCGGACGATGCGTGAGTAGTTCATCCTTGACTACGGGTCCATAGCGTAGCTAGATGGTTGTCTTCTCCTCTTGTGCTATCATGTTTAGATCTTGTGAGCTGCCTATCATGATCGGATCATCTATTTGTAATGCTACATGTTGTGTTTGTTGGGATCCGATGAATATGGAATACTATGTCAAGTTGATTATTGATCTATCATATATGTGTTATTTATGTTCTTGCATGCTCTCCGTTGCTAGTAGAGGCTCGGCCAAGTTGATACTTGTGACTCCAAGAGGGAGTATTTATGCTAGATAGTGGGTTCATGTCTCCATTGAATCTGGGGAGTGACAAAACCCCTAAGGTTGTGGATGTGTGTTGCCACTAGGGATAAAACATCAATGCTTTGTCTAAAGATATTTGTATTGTTTATATTACGCACAATACTTAATGCAATTGTCTGTTGTTTGGAACTTAATACTGGAAGGGGTGCGGATGCTAACCTGAAGATGGACTTTTTAGGCATAGATGCATGCTGGATGGCGGTCTATGTTCTTTGTCGTAATGCCCTAAGTAAATCTCATAGTAGTCATCATGATATGTATATGCATCTATATTTGTCAATTGCCCAACTGTAATTTGTTCACCCAACATGCTATTTATCTTATTGGAGAGACACCACTAGTGAACTGTGGACCCCGGTCCATTCTTTACATCTGAAATACAATCACGCAATCATTGTTCTCTGTTGTTTTCGCAAGCAAACATAATTCTCCACACCATACGTTAATACTTTGTTTTCAGCAAGCCGGTGAGATTGACAACCTCACCGTTAAGTTGGGACAAAGTAGTTTGATTGTGTTGTGCAGGTTCCACGTTGGCGCCGGAATCACTGGTGTTCCGCCGCACTACACTCCTTCACCAACAACCTTCACGTGGCCTTCATCTCCTACTGGTTCGATAAACGGTGGTTTCTTACTGAGGTAAAACTCGCTGCTGTACTCATCATACCTTCCTCTTGGGGTTCCCAACGGACGTGTGCTTTACTGTCACAAGGAGCTGCCTCACGCAAGCAGCAAAGAGCGCCGTCTATTTTGAATGTTTCTGTTACGATCCTCTTCAGGTGACCTGTGTCGCTTGTTGTTGACAGCATCCTCTCCATCTGCCCAACGATTTGCTATCTCCATGAGCGCTGCTATTGTCTTTGGATTAGTCCTTCCCAGGTCCTCGATGAAGTCCTTTCTTCGGATCCCACCGACAAAAGCATCTATCGCTCTCTCGTCAGATATATTTTCTGCCGAGTTTTTGATAATATTCCACCTCTGGATGTACATCCTCATCGACTCATCATACTTCTGTCGACAGGCTCTCAATTGCTCTATTGACGCAGGTTTCTTGCATGTGGATAGGAAATTTTTTACGAACAGGTTCTCGAAGGTCTCCCAGCTGTCGATAGATCCAGGTGGTAGCTTCTTAATCCATGATCGAGCAGCACCACTTAAATACACTTGGATACTTTGCATAGATGTTGCCTTGGTTCCACCCGTCAATTTTGCTGTCTCCAAGTAATCAACCAACCAATCATCGGGATCTTGCAGTCCGTCGAATTTTCTATAACTGTCAGGCAACTTGAAATCAGACGGGACTCGCGTTTTGCAGACTCGTCGAGTGAAACAGGGGAGTCCACACATATCTTCATCATCTAATTCAGGTGACTGCCGACGTTCTCTCCTCTCATGTCGCGCCATGTCAACCCGTGTTTGCGCCGTTGTGTCTCTTGTCGACGTTCTTGGGGGTTCTTGTACTGCCACTGTAGGTCGTGGACTATTTTGCCTTGCAGCACCTTCGGGAGGTGTGCTTGTACCCGCAAACGATGTCCCCATAACTCCAACTCCTGCCAAAGCCATGTTATACAATGCCTCTCTTGGATCTCCTGGTGGCCTGTTCGCCGTATAAAGGCATGTGTCGCCATATATCCCGCTTCCGGAGTTTTTGGGATAATGTTTCCTCTTGTGTCGATCGACATAAAGGACATGTCGAGGTTCTGGATCGATGCTCTCTCTACCTCCGGTATGTTCTGCAATCGAGATCTTCCCCTGTTACGGCATCTCGTGGTTGTCTCCAAGTTCCCGAATGTCGGCTCAACTCAGCCCTTCGCCTCGCTTGACACAAGCGGCAGCTCTTCTCTTTCGAGTTCAATTCTTTCTTTTTGGAGTTCCCTTCCTACACGGGCTAATTTATACTGTACGCCGCAGCTTCGCGATCACAGGCATTCATCGGCTCTGTGCCATCCATGGCTCTTGCCGCTCTATCCCAGGCTTCTTGCGGGAGTTGCACCTTTTATCTTGGTTCATGACCGATGTATTTGGTGCCCAAACCTCGCGTAAGATCAGCGGGATCGACGTATGGATTTCCCAAATCATCGAAAGCCTCTGACGTCTCTGGTTCTGCTCGGCTCGCTTCCCCAATGACGTAAACTTGGTGATGTGTTGAAGCTTGATTGTCATCGATATTGGTGACACCGTCGTATAGATCGGCGAAGACCTCACGAACAGAGGTAGATCGGTCGATGAAGTCGAAAGTATCGACACTGTCCGAGTCGCTGCTTATATTTGAGTCCGGAGACGACCCGACGGATATGTTGCTGAAGATCTTGACGAGTTCTCCGCTTGAGGCGAGCTTGGTGGAGATTGTCGATGAAATCTCTTCATCGCCGGACTCGAACAATGACACCGATCCCGAGGAATCGGAACCAGCTGCAACCGATCGCGCCGAATCCGATATCGCGAGACAATGAGATCCCTCCTTCCCGACGCGGAAGTGGAACCTTCCGAATGCCATGTCCATGGGCTCCTCCAGATACGCATATGCATCCATACGGGAGGGTGGGTGAGGAACAAAATCGACTAGAGCGGTTTCGATCTGTTTACCTCGATCCATCGCGTTGCTTGCTACCGAAGATGTTGATGATGTCGAATGTGCCATCGAGATCAGATCCTTGTCGCCTCTAATTCCCACAGACGGTGCCAACTGACAAGGGATTAACTTGTCAATGCCTACAAGTTGTAGACTAGGGTTTTGTTGGAAGTAGAGGGCAAGTAGATCTCGAAGGTTTCAGCCGGAAAAGTACTCGACTGCTATGAAAACTAGGGTTGCGTAAAACAATGATTCGATCCTTTCTTTATCCCTCGACTCCCCCTTATATAGGAGGTGGAGCCAAGAGTTTCGTGATGTACAAGTTACAAAGTCCGGGAGGGTTTCTGAACCCGTCCTGTAATAGTTACAAGTCGATATTCCTAATACAACTCTATCTTTTCAAACTATTTCTGACTGGGCCTCCAGGCTTCATAAACTTCGGGTCATGGGCCTTCAATAAACCCCGGGTATCTTCTTCGGCAGGCCCATTGGGGATGCCTATGTCAAATAGAGAGTCAAACTGAGACGCCTCCATAATGAAATAAAGCAGTAAAAACAGAAATAAAAAACAACACTTACAGTAAAAGTTACATTTACCAATTCCATTCTTCAATAGTGCTTCACTCCCCGGCAAAGGCGCCAGAAAATAGTCTTGATGACACACAAGTATAGGGGTGTATCGTAGTACTTTCGATAAATAAGAGTGTCGAACCCAACGAGAAGCAGAAGGTGTTGATGAGCAGTTTTGATCGAGGATTCACTGTAAACACTAGCAAACATGTTTGCAGGGGTATTTGATATTGCATATAAATAAAGTACAAGTAAATAAAATGCAGTAATAATAATTGTAGCGAGTGGCCCAATCATTTTTAGAGCAAAGGACAAGCCGGTTGTTTTACTTATGATAAACAAACGTTCCTGAGGACACACAGAAATTACGTCAAGTGCTTTCGCCTGAATAATCTTCAAATGTTTGGTAAGTGTTGTGTGGGTGAACCTATATATGATAATGCACTACCTCATACTTGGACTAATACATATTTGTGATTATACCTCTTGCAAGCATCCGCAACTACAAGAAAGTAATTAAGATAAATCTAACCACAACCTTAAACTTTGAGATCCTACACTCCCTCATGCACCGGTTTCCTAACGGGGGTTTGGGTTTCTGTCGCTCCCGCAACCCCACAATTAGTAGCCAAATACACGATGCATTCCCCTAGGCCCATAAAGGTGAAGTATCATGTAGTTAACGTTCACATGGCACCACTAGAAGAATAGCACCAGAACTTAAATATCAAATCATTGCATATTACTCAACACAGTTCCACTACTAACAGCATGACTTCTCCCATGTCCTCAAGAACTAAACGAACTACTCATGAGACATCATATGGATCATGATCAGAGGTGATATAATGATGAATAACAATCTGGACATAAACCTTAATTCAATTGTTTCACTCAATAGCATAAACTACAAGGAACAATCAACACCGGGAAAGTTTCCCCTATGAACTACACAAGTATCAAACCCAAGATGTTACAGCAGGATGGCGTGGAGACGGCGGTGATGATGGTGCTGGTGGTGGAGATGATGGTGATGATGACACCGATGAAGTACAGCTCGATGGCGGTGACGATGGCGATTTCCTCTCAGGAAGGAATTTCCCCGCAGATTTCAGCTCCGAGAGCTTTCTCTCTCGGTTGACATAGGCATCCCCAATGGGCCTGCCGAAGATGGTACCCGGGTTTATGAAGGCCCAGGACTCGAAGAATAAGAAGATTCGGAAGCCCATTTAGTGTTAAGGAAAGATAGATTGTATTAGGAAATATAGAGACTTGTAATCTTACGGACGGGTGAAACCCTCCCACTCTCGTAACTTGTATACTACGAAACCCTCGGCTCCACCTCCTATAAGGGGGAGTCGAGGGACAAAGAAAGGATCGAATTTATTGTCAACAAACCCTAGTTTTTACAATCAGCGAGTACTTTTCGCCTTCGAGATCTACTTGCCTCTACTTCCAACAAACCCTAGTCTACAATCTGTAGGCATTGACAAATTAATCCTTTGTCAATTGGCGCCGTCTGTGGGAATTAGAGGTTGCAAGGAGCCGATCTCGATGGCACGTCCAGAATCGTCGACTTCGTCGGTAGCAAGCAATGTGATGGATCGAGGTAAACGGGAAAAAACTGATCTAGTCGATTTTATTCCTCACCCGCCCTCCCGTTTGGATGCATGTGCCTATCTCGGAGGAGCCCATCGTCATGACGTTCGGAGAATTCCGATTTGGCGTCAATAAGGAAGGATCCTATCGTCTCGAAGTTCGGATCTCGTCGGAATTTTCAGCGATCGATTCTGACTTTTCAGCAAGCGACGAAGAGTTTTCGTCGCCACGCTTCGTCGACACCAAGGCAAGCAGAACTCGCCAAGATCTTCAGCGACACATCCTTCGAGTCGTCTCGGACTCATATAGCGACTCCGACAACGTCGACAGCTTCAACTTCATCGACAAATCTCTGCCATCGGAAAGGTCTTCACCAATCTCTATGATGGTGTCACCAATCCTGATAAAAATCAACACGCAAAATATCATCAGGTCTATGCAATTGAGGAGACAAACCGAGCACAACCGGAGACGTCAGAGGATTTCAACGATTTGGGAAATCCATACGTTGATCCCTCTGATCTCAGAAAAAGTTTAGGCACAAAATATGTCGGGACCACTCCACGATTAAGAGTTCAGCTCCCGCAAGCAGCGTGGGATAGAGCCGCAAAGCCATGGATGGTTCATAACCAATGACCACCACTGCTACTGTAGAAGAATTACAAGCCTATCAATATAGACTTGCTCGTGTAAGTAGGGAGTTGGAAAAACAGATATCCCCGAATAGAAGAAAGGAGGCAGCATCCGCGTGCAGGCGACGAGCGAGCTCGGTCGACAATCAGAACTTCGAGATAGTCATAGAGACGTTGGAGAGAAAGATCTCGACAGAAATATACCTGAAGCAGAGGAAATATAATTCAAAATCTCGACATGTCCTTCATGACGATTGATACAAGGGGAAATATTATCCCGAAAACACCAAGCTGGGTACATGGCAACGCAAGCTTATATCCTCGCGTCTGACCACCTCCGGTGACCCGAGAGAAGCATTGTTCAATATGGCAATGGCTGGAGTTGGAGTCATGGGAACGGCGTTCAGCCTACACCTCCCGAAGGAACTCCAATGCAAAATAGTCCACGACCCACCGCAGAGTGCAAGATCCACCGAGAGCAAGTGGAGCAAGAGACACAGCGGCTCAAGCAAGGGTGGATAGAGCGCGACAAGAAGAAGAGAACGTCAGCATTCACCGGAGGTTGCCGACGAAGATATGTGTGGGCCCGTGCTTTACGAGACGAGTTCGAAAAACTCGAGTCCCGAAAGGGTTTGAATTACCGAAAATTTCAAGAAATTCGACGGCCTACAGGGATCCCGAGGATTGGCTCGTTGATTACCTCGAGATGGTGAAGTTGATAGGAGGAACCAGAGCAACAGCCATGCAAAGCATCCAAGTACACTTGAGTGGTGCCGCGCGATCTTGGATAAAGAAACTTCCCCCAGGTTCCATCGACAGCTGGGATAGTTTTGAGGATATCTTCGTAAGGAATTTCCGATCCACCTGCAAGAAACCTGCGTCATTGGAAGAGCTGAGAGCGTGTAGACAGAAACACGATGAATCAATGAGAAAATATATACAAAGGTGGAACATTATTAAAAACTCGGCAGAGAGGATATATCTGACGAGAGAGCAATAGACGTGTTCGTGGCAGGAATTCGACGGGGAGATTTCGTCGAAGACCTAGGGAGAACCAACCCTAAGACAATATCAGCATTGATGGTGATAGCAAATAAGTGGGCAGATGGAGAAGATGCGATATACAACAAGCGACATAGGTCGCCAGAAGACGACCGCGGTCGAAATTTTCAAAATAGAAGGAGATTTTCTCGCCTTTTACAATAATGATGCTCCTGGCCACATATCGGCTGGTTTCCGAGGAAACTGGAGGGAATAGTCGAGATGATTACCAAAGGAGTAATGAGCAACAAGGCGACAATAGAGGTGATTTCCGTGGTGCAAAATAGTGGACCAAGGTTTCAGAGACCTTATGTGCCTCCCGA
Source organism: Lolium multiflorum (assembly GCA_030979885.1). Taxonomy (NCBI): domain Eukaryota; kingdom Viridiplantae; phylum Streptophyta; class Magnoliopsida; order Poales; family Poaceae; genus Lolium; species Lolium multiflorum. The sequence goes on from CM061753.1 coordinate 310,376,725, forward strand.
AGAAATGATGAACGGGCCATGTCAGATGCACTTCTATCTCGACAATAATGGAAAGAGGCAGTCATCATCTCCAAAAAGACGCCGCAATTTTCAAGCAATGTTGCGAGCCGCAGGAATTGCAAATGCCCAAGCAATGAACAGAAACCCCAGGGCCAAGGAGTGAGATCCACCTCCCACCTCCTCCCGCAATTACGGACGAAAATCGGCACCAGCTCAGAATAGCGGCAACACCACACCCACCTCCATATGTTGACCCCAACTCCAATGGTGTGGTCTCGATGATTCAGAAAGCTAGGCCATCTAACAGGGCGCAGAAGGTAATCTCGCGGCAAGTGTTCATGGCAGAGAAGATGCCTCCACCAACAGTCGAGTACTTAAATTGGTCAGGAAAGGACATTGGCTTCACAATTGCGGATCACCCGCAGCAAGTTCCTCGACCAGGGCAATCTGCACTTATCTTACCCGCAGTAATTGTTGGTTTTGACGTGTCGAGAGATTTTATAGATGGTGGCAATAGCTTAAACCTTATGTACGCAGATACACTAAGGAAGATGAACACATCGCAGTTATCCATTGGGCAAGATCAATCTCGACGTTCAGTTTGGGACCCGAGAAAACTACAGGATAGAGAATCTGGAATTTGAAGTTGTAGATTTCCCATCGCAATATCACGCCTTGTTGGGACGACCAGCATACGCCAGGTTTATGGCGGTACCTCATTACACGTACTTACTGTGGAGGCTGCCTGGACCTAAGGGACCAATCACAGTCAAGGGAAGTTTCGCGCTAGTTGATAAGTGCGACAAAGATTTTCATCGACTGTCGGAAACTTTCGGCATGCAAGCGAATATATGGCGCCAAGGGTCACTGATTATGATGTGTTGCCAGACACAGGGAGGCCACTCAGGGAACCAACTTTTAATACTGCTAAGGACTCAAAAGAGGTGTAGATCCACCCGACGGACCCGAAGAAAACAACGTCCATTGCAACAAATATGGACTCGCATAGGAAAGCGCGCGTCGAGTTCCTCCGTGAGCACCGGAAAATCTTCGCATGGTGTCCACCGACATGCCAGAGTACCCAGGGAACTTGCCGAGCACCACCTAAACTTGGATCCTATTGCGAGACCAATCAAACAACCTTTGCGGCGATTTTCGGAACCAAACCACAAAGCTATGCTATCAGAAATAGATCGACTCAAGGATGCTGGTTTTATCAAAGAAATATCTACAGAAGCCACATGGGTAGCTAACCCAGTGATGGTGCCGAAGAAAACACGAAAGTCTTTCGCATGTGTGTCGACTTTACGTTCTCAACAAACACTGTCCAAAGGATCACTTTCCCTCCCAAGGATCGATCAAATCATCGACTCCACGGCAGGATGTGAACGTCTTTCCTTCTTGGACGCGTATTCTGGCTATAACCAAATCAGATTAAAAGAAGATGATGAAGCCAAGACAACGTTCATAACACCTTACGGCGTGTTCTGCTATAGAACAATGCCCTTTGGTTTGAAAAACGCGGGAGCAACATATCAGCGGATGATGCGTGCCTTGCAACACAGATTGGAAAAAATGTACAAGTCTACATTGACGACGTCGTCATATATAACGTCAAAAAAGGGGACAACGTTGATCGAGGATTTGAAAGAAACCTTCGACAACCTCGACAAGTTCTGCCTTAAGTTAAACCCGACGAAGTGCTCCTTTGGCGTTCCTGCGGGAGAACTTCTCGGATTCTTGGTATCAGCAAGAGGGATCGAGGCCAATCCAGAGAAAATCCAGGCCATCATAACGATGAGGAAGCCGAAAAATTGAAGGAAATACAACAGCTGACGGGGCGAGTCGCAGCTTTAAGTAGATTCGTCGCCAGGCTAGGAGAAAAGGCGCTGCCGTTCTATGTATTGATCAAACAATGGGAGAAATTTCAATGGAACGAGGAAGCAGATAGAGCTTTCGAGAATCTCAAGCGCACGATTTCGACACCACCAATCTTGGTGGCGCCTAAAGAGAAGGAACCCTCCTGCTATACATCGCAGCCACGCCTCAGGTGGTCAGCACGGCTCGTAGTCGAGTGGGAGGAAGAAGGAAAGCTCCATGGAGTACGAGGCCGATATTTCATTAGTGAAGTATGTCGCCTTCAAAACAGCGGTACCCGTAGTACCAGAAGTTAGCGTATGGAGTATTTACGACAGCAAGAAAATTGCGACACTATTTTTCGGCGCACCCGACAATAGTGGTCAATGAGGCTCCTCTGTCAAACATATTAAACAACCTAGAAGCTACGGGTCGTGTCTCCCTTTGGGGAATAGAGCTTTCCCCTCGGGACATCACGTATGAAAAAAAAAGCAATAAAGTCGCAAATCCTACCAGATTTCATCGCAGAGTGGATGGAGCTACAAAACACAGGGCCTCCAGATATCGAGAACTTGGACTATGAACTTTGATGGGTCCAAAAGGTTAGAAGGCGCTGGAGCAGGCGTGATACTAATATCACCTGAAGGCGACAAATTGAAGTATGTCTTACGGATGACGTTCCCAAACGCGTCTAACAATGACGCAGAATATGAAGCTCTCATACACGGGATGAAGATGGCGAAAGCCTGCGGTGCAACCCGACTGAATATCTTTGGCGACTCACAGTTGGTAGCACAACAGGTTATGAATCAATGTGATGCAGTCAATGAGAGTATGATAGCATACAAGGAGATGTATAATGAGTTAGAAAAGTTGTTTGATGGATGCGAGGTAAACCACATCAGCAGGTTGAGCAATGATGAAGCCGATGTTCTTGCAAATATCGGGTCGCAATGTCTCGCGATTCCTCCAGGCGTGTTTTCGGAAGAAATAAGCGAGAGATCAACAAAGCCAATGAAACCAAAGAAGAAGGAGAAGGAAGAAAAACCCTCGAGTGTTACAAAAGAATCATTGGAAGAAGAAGAAGAGGAACATGAGCTAGTCATGATGGTGCAAATTCCATGGATGCAGGCGTACATATCATATATCCTAAAGAAAACAATACCCGACGATCCAGTTGAAGCAAGGCGAGTAATTAGACGATCTAAAGCTTTTACCGTGATCAAAGGGGAGTTGTACAAGCGAAGTATTTCAGGTGTGCTACAGAGGTGCGTCACACCCGAAGAAGGAAGGATAATCCTGAAAGATGTACACGAAGGAATATGTGGGCATCACGCAAGCAGAGCTATCGTGGCCAAAGTCTTCAGTGGCAGGATTTTATTGGTTAACAGCAATTGAGGACGCGAAGGAAATAGTGCGAACTTGCGATGCAAAGATTCGCCGTAACCTCACTCTCCGGCAGCGGAACTGATGCCAATCCCCTTGTCTTGGCCTTTTGCTCAATGGGGTCTCGATATGGTGGGAAAGCTACACAAAGCTTCGCCAGGAGGATACGAGTATATGCTCGTTGCTGTCGACAAATTTACCAAGTGGATAGAAGCAAAGCCGATAAATTCACCGGACGGCGCATCGGCAATCAAGTTTGTGAAAAGCATTGTCTTTCGATTTGGGGTCCCTCACAGCATTGTCACAGACAATGGCAGTAATTTCACGTCCAAGGAGTTCAAAGCATACTGTGCAGAAGTGGGCATTAAATTGAGTTTTGCGTCTGTCGCACATCCACAAACCAACGGCCAAGTCGAGAAAGCCAATGGCATCATCTGCAATGGTATCAAGAAGCGCCTAGGACCGTTGGAAAAGCTCGACATACTTGGCCAGGAGTTGCCAAGCGTATTGTGGAGCATCCGAACAACACCAAATACAACACACAGAGACGCCGTTCTTTTTGGTCCATGGAGCCGAAGCAGTATTGCCGATAGAAATAGAGCATGATTCTCCAAGAGTTACCGAGTACGATGAAGAAACTTCGAAAAGAGCTCTAGAGGATGATGTCGATGCACTCGATGAGGCTCGAGATGAAGTGTTGTCACGCGTCGCCAAGTACCAACAGGACTGAAAACTACCACAGTCGACGATTGCGACCAAGATCTTTTCAAGTTGGAGATTTGGTTTTACGACTCAATCAAAAAGTCATGAAAACCTCGAGTCGCCATGGCTTGGACCTTACATCGTCACGAGTAATTGAGGGAGGAGCATACAGAATCAAGGACAAGAAGACGGGGATTGCTGAGCCAAATCCTTGGAACGTGGCGCAGCTCAGGCGTTTTTACGCTTAGAAGCCGAAATATAGTCTCCTTTGTAAACACACAATGTACTGAAACGCCCGCGAGTTTTCAGACGCACTCTTTTCCTTTTTAGGGGCACCGAGTGGGGCCGGGAAAGGTTTTTAATGAGCCGGGCTCGCGGTGCTGCAATATAATAAAGATAGTGGAATTATATATCTTTTCGACAGGCTCGGGGGCTTGAACCCAGAAGAGACAATATATATATATATATATATACACAATGTCGACAAATACAACTTGCAAAATATCTCGCCTTGGTATAAAGTACCTCGCCAAAATAAAAAGATGTCGCCAAACAGTGATCAATATAAAGCTCGGGGGCTCGCGCCCGCAAAAATAGTACACTCAATATAATTTATCTTGCCTTGGGACAACCTCGCATTATAAAAAGAAAAACATCGCCATCAAAACGCCCGGGGGCTTGACATTGAAAAACACAAATCTAGTGACTTTACAATATAAATTATGTCTACAATACACAAGATACAATTCTTGGGGCAATAAACCTTCAAGGGTTGCCCAGTATATTATCTATCGTCAACCGTTCATTATTTATAGCGCGAGTGCTATGTTCAGCATAGCTGCCCTTCACGAAGAATTCGGCGTCCATCCGAGGAAGCTCATCCATCATATCTTCGGCAACTGGGGTCACAACGTCGTCATATTTGCTGAAGTTCTTTCTCCTCTTCGCCATCTTGGCCAGGCACTTTGGAACAACTTGACCCACGTCTAACTTTGGGTAGCAGATTCTTATCATAATCATAGCAAACCTTGCGCCAGCAGCTAATTGGGCCCGCACAAAGCCGTGGTTTCGAGGAGCGTCCCGAAATTTGTCCATTAAAGCAGGAAGAGTCTTTGGCATTTTATTACGTGGAAACATGGTGCCATAGAACAGAGACAAGGTCCTTGTACAAAAGTCGAGAAATTCGCGAACCTGAAGCGCGTGATCTTGAAACCTGACGATCTGGCGAGTCCGATCAGGTGTGCCCCAAAAATTGGAACCATGATCCCGCGCAAGTCTGAGAAGCGCACTGGATCGAGCCTCAACACGTTCATCTTCGGTAGCAGTGTCCAAGAAGGAACCTATTTTTTAGAAGAATCAGCAGGACAAGAGGAAGACAAGCAATAAAGAAAAAGAAGCATGACAAAGTTAATGAAGCATACCTGCCATATCCAAGCTAGCATTCGTCAGCAGTTGAAGCATGAAATTCTCTCGAGAAGAAGCTGCAGTAGCCTCAGCAACCGCGGTCTCTTTTTCTGCTATAGCATCTCGAGCCTGTTGAAGCGCAACTTTTTCCCTCTCGGAGGATTTCCGAGATTGCTCCATGAGCATAAGTGATTGTTTCTTCGTGGATTGGAGCTGCTGGCGAAGTTCTTCCAAATCTTGTGCTGAGTTTTTACTTGAGGAATCTCCAGTAAATTGTCAGGCGCTTTCTCCAAACGTGATGAAGCAGGAAAAACCTCGGGACGGGAGTTGCAGTATAGTTGTCAAAAATCAACTGAAAACAAAAGTTTCGACATCAATCATCAAGCAAAAGATAGATTTCCATTGATTCTCAAATAATGTACATAGCTATTACAAAAGAAGGATCCCTAACAAACTACTGAAGCAGTTGTCGCTACAATTACTACGACGACAACGCCAAAAGAGAGAAAACTAAAAGAGAAGGCAAGGCGGTCTACTTGACCTCCGGCTTCGAATAACTGGGGGTAGGAGTTGGCTTGTATCCAAGGGTGGCAAGGATTTTCTTCGAATTGGGTTTCGCCGCTTTAATCAGCGAGTGCCACTTCTTCGTCTCGATTTCCTCCGCGTTGCCAACCCTTGCCCAGTCGACATTTTGTTGGCTATTAGCAACCAAGGCAATTGTACCTTCGACACCAACTTTTAATCCTTCTTGGCGAAGTTGGATTCCAAGGTCCTCTTGGGAAGTGAAGCACTTGGCGAGATCAATAAAAATTGCGGGTTCCTCCTTCTTTTTGAAAAAATAGGGGAAAAGCCGTGACAGGCCAATCTCAGCTTCAGCAAGGCTGTCACGAGCTTCAGTACCGTGGATTTCAAGGAGAGAAAGCGCATCAAGGAGTTGGTCACCTTCAGGATTCTCCAACTCATACTCTTGGTGTGTTCTCCCTGCTTAAAGCATAAAAAAGAGTTAATCAAAGGGAAAAAAGAGACCAAAAGATGACGCAAGAAAGCAGCAAGGGTGTGAAAACTTACTAACAAAACGTCGACTCTGCGACTCCAGTCGACTAAGGATTTCTTCTTCGCGAGCAGAATGTTGAGCTACATTTTCACTCGAGCATTTTTTGCGTCGTCGAGTCTTTTCAAGATCCTCGACGGTAGCAGCACCGCTTCAGCTTTCATGCGAGCCGTTTCGCTTTGCTCTAACTCAGCAGCAAGAGCGTCAGCACGTTTGTTGGCTTCCGCAAGTTTTTCTGCCAATATAAAACAGGCGAGTAAAGTACTGCAGCACAAAATAGCGACATAATATATTCGACACGAAAAAGAGAGGGTACCTTCAAGTTTGGCGGCATATTCGCGGTACCCGATAAATTGGGTACCGAAACGGATAAGCTCCTTCATGAAAGGTTAAAGAAAGATCATAAAAAGAGGATCAATATAGGAAGTGAAAAAGTTCAACATCACGAAGAAACAAAGAGGGAAGTTCAGAAAAATGAAGTCAATACAGGACAAAGTAAATAACTTACCTCTTCCATTAAAGGAGTCGAGGAACAACCAGCTAATATGGTTGGTTCCTTGGTTGATTCCACCCTGGCTCTCTTCGGGGAAGGAGCCTAGGGGCTCACAGCTGGCGTTGGATGTTCCAGGTTTTGTTGAGGAGGCGAAGTTTCATCGCCATCAGGATGAGCTTCCGAAACAACCAAAGTACGGGACGTGCTCGTTCGAGCAGCCGCGTCAATGGGTGCATCTTCCTCTTCATCGCCACTACAACAAATACAGAGACACGATAAGAAAGCAATTTGGAAAAGTATCGAGAAGGGACAAAAATAGTGCATTAAAAACTTACGAGCTGATAAGAGAAGCTTCGTATAGATCCAAAGCTTTCTTCCCAGCATCAGGCGCAGTCTCTTCGGCACGGGAAGCATTGGCTTTGGAGATGCCAGAGCCAACAGTTTCATCCCTTTTCCTCTTGCCTCTTGGAGAAGCAGCGGGGAGAGACGAGCGTGTCGACGAGGTAGCCTCAGTTTCATTCTCTTTTTCAAGAGAAGCCGCGGATTTTTGGGAACCCGCGACTCCACTTTCAGGGCGAGAAGTACCCTGGTTGTCGTCGGTGACAACCCCGTTCTTCGACTTCCCACCCTGGGGAGGGGAGGAAGAGAAGATAGAACAAGGTGGCCCTGTGAAAAATAAGGAGTATCGACAAAGCAGTTATGTTACAAAGCGCCATCAATAAAGTAGTCGACAGATGCAAAAAATTTGGGAAGACAATATAATAGCCAGGAAGAACAATTACCTCGGGAAGGGGATTGGTGCTACAAAATGGCTTAACTTTGCAAGAAGATGGAATGGTGTCCTTCTTGTTAAGCTTGGAGATTCTTCGAATCAGCTTCTCCAAGTCCTTCGCAGAAAGATCTCGGAGAGCCTCTCGACATCTTCATCACCAGCATATATCCAAAGGGGATTTTTTCATCTTGCGAGGCTGCACTCTAATCCTAAGGAAGTATGCTGTGATTTGGATACCCGATAGCTCCTTGCCACGGGTATTCTGAAGCTCACGGATGCGAGTCATCGCGCTCTGTCGCCAATTTCTCTTCTTCGGTAGCTTCAGCATCCCAGGAGCGGCGGCGAAGAATCTTGGTTTTTCCGTCGAAAGGGGCAATGTTGTACTCTACTGAATCAGAGCTTTCTTCGTGCACATACAACCACTTCTTGAGCCACCCTTGGACGGAATCGGGGAATTTGACGTCGAAGTAATCGACGTCGAGCGAACACAGATAACGACGCCGCCGATATTATAGGCGACGTCGTGGGAGCCATTACGGCGGAGGCAGAAGATACGCTTCCACAAAGCCCAATTAGGTTGGACTCCGAGGAAGCATTCGCACAATGTGATAAAAATCGACACGTGCAAGATAGAATTGGGCGTCAGCTGATGAAGCTGAAGCCCATAAACAAAGAGAAGACCTCGAAGAAACTCATGGATAGGAGGGAAAAGACCGCGGATGAGATGATCAACGAAACTACCCGGTACTCCATTGGAGGAGATGGGTAGCTCTCCTCGTGGGGGAAGCGCAGCGCGTCCTTCTTCTTGGCGAACCCTGAGCTTCTTCAGCAGGTTCATGTCCTGGCTGGATATCTTGGATCTCTCCCACTCCAAATCTTCGGTGGCCATTGGGGATTCTGGAGTGTTATGCTTAATGAGCCGCGAGCATGGTGGCTTCCACTAGAATGGAGAAGAACAGCACGAGCGTGGAGGAGCGCACAAAGCAATGAGAGCAATGGAGGATTTTAGCAGAGGAACAGAGGTGCGGCGCGAGTGGAAGTGTGATTGAGGAAGACGATGACCTTATATGCAGGTGCGGTGAAACGACGCACCGTTGGATGAAGAAATTGCGGAGTAGATGGTGTACACGTGGACAAGGGGTAAAAGGTAATTTCATTAAGACGAGAAATTACAGGACCTGCAGTACATGTGCCAGTAAAAGCGGGAGACGTGTGTCCCCCACTTGCACGACGTGTCCACCGGATAAGGAATCTGGACCCACGAGGCAGCGAGAGAAGCAGTTTTCGCATGTTCCCAATACAGTTATCGTGGCTATCATCAGCAATGATGTCACCTTTGGCAAAAGAAAAACTCGACTAAGAAAGCATAGTGCGAGTATCGACAACATAAGATTATTTCGAGAGCCTTTGATCAAATACAAGTTTTTGCCCAAATGCTCGGGGGCTACTTTGGAAAAAGATAATTTCAAGTATGACAAAATAGAAATGGCGAGAGCCTATGTACAAATACAAGCATTTGTTCATAGCCTCGGAGGCTACTCCCATCGGGAACGCTGTTCGCGTGCCCGATGAAATTATGCAAAAATACAAATAAAAGGAAAGAAGTGAGTATATTTCGAGTTATATAGATAACTCTACATATACTCCCATCGGGAAGGCAAAATAAGTCATCAAATATGACTCAATAAAATGTGCTATTCCAACAGCCGAAAAGCACTCGACAATATATTCTCAGAGCGCTAAAAGTCGCGAATAATCTCTGAATGCCGCAAAACTTTGCGAAGGTAAGACCCCAGATCCGTTCTGAGCGGCGTGGCACCGTCTCTGACGGCGGTTTGCTACTTTTTCCGTATCAACAGATGCGAAGAAAAATCCTAACGGACGCGTTAGGTACCCGATAAAATATGACTGGAATCGACAGAATGGTAAGACCTTAAGCGGCACCTGTCGAAGTTTACACCAGTATCCCGAGATCATGTCCAGGGACGCGATCTTGAAGTAGGTTTTTGCGGATTGCCACTAGAGCAGTTAACTAGTACCTGATCCGTCAGATGAACTAGCCCCAACTACCATTATCCCTGTACAATATAGTATTTGCATATCGAAAAGTTATGCATTAAATTCGACAAGATTATTGAATGATTAAAGTTGGAGATTTTTCTTGATTCTTCGATTCAAGGAAAATCTCGGGGCTACCGACATAGGCATCCCCAATGGGCCTCGAAGATGGTACCCGGGTTTATGAAGGCCCAGGACTCGAAGAATAAGAAGATTCGGAAGCCCATTTAGTGTTAAGGAAAGATAGATTGTATTAGGAAATATAGAGACTTGTAATCTTACGGGACGGGTACGAAACCCTCCCGGACCCTGTAACTTGTATACTACGAAACCCTCGGCTCCACCTCCTATATAAGGGGGAGTCGAGGGACAAAGAAAGGATCGAATTTATTGTCAACATAACCCTAGTTTTTACAATCAGCGAGTACTTTTCGGCTGAAACCTTCGAGATCTACTTGCCCTCTACTTCCAGCAAAACCCTAGTCTACAATCTGTAGGCATTGACAAATTAATCCTTTGTCACTGTCCTTCGCCCCGTAGCGGTGGCGGAATATTTTTCTGGTCGCTCCCCCGATCTTAGGTTTCCCGAGGGGTTGAAATACGCGAGGGGGCGTCGTCGGAAGTGGGTCAGGGCGCCCAGACCATGCCTAGGCGCGGCCTGGGGTGGGCCCGCGCCTAGGGGTGGTATGGAGCCCTCCTGGCCCATCTCGACCTCCCCTTCTAGCTTCCTCCGTCATCTGGAAAAATAGGATTTTTTGTATCTTTGCTGGGAATTGTTGGTCTTCAGAAATATGGTGCCTTGACGGTCCTTTTTTCCAGCAGATTCCTGGCTTTGACGGTTAATTCTCCAATAATCATCAAACATGCAAAAATAGATGGAATAACATAAGTATCACCTCTAAATATGAAATATATAAATGAATAATAGTAAATTATGATAATAGAATAGTGATGCAAATTGGACGTATCAAGCACTCATCTCTAATTCAGTTGTGTGTAGATGTGTGCTCCAAATATAGTTACGCGTACTAACTAAGAGAATTTGCGTAACATCTATTATCTAGCTTGCCCATTTCACCGGTGCCAACTTGGAACTACAAGCAATTAAGGCCTACCCTTCCGAATAGACCGGAACAAAGCATTAAGATCCATGAACACACATAACCCTCAAAATTACTACATCTCACCTTTGTTTTTCCCCACCCGTCACCCAGGGATTTGCAGGATCAACATAATAATAAGTGATACACCTCGTAGATAAATACCAACCTCATATATATGATAGAGCAATATAAGTTCAGTACTAAAATCAAGTTACTCGGGCCCTAGTAACAAGCATTAAACATAGCAAAGGTGTACCAACACTCAAACAAGAATATCTTCAAGACGAGCACCTTAAATATCGATACATATGGAGGATTACATGATTAATCTCATCCAAAACCCATCCACCTCTAAACCTACAGAGAACTACTCACTCATGGTGATGGGGAGTGAGTACATGATGGTTGGTGATGGCGTTGGTGGCGGTGATGATGAAGAAGCCCTCGAAATCCCTCTCTCCAGGGTGGAGAGCACGATCAATCTGGCCCCCGAAACGAAGATTGTGGTCTCAGTGGCGCTCTGTTTCGCGATACGTCGTCTCCTTCCAGGGGAGTCAGTTTTTAGGGTATATAAGGCACCACGCAAAGGGGGAGGCGAGACGTAGACCGATGGCCGAACGGCCTTGGGTTGCGCGGGCAAGAAGTTGGGCTGCGCCAACTAGGCTCGTTCGAGCCTCGTCGCTCCCCTCTCGTGATCCAAAGCTGCAGATGCTTCCTTTTGGTGAAAAACTTTCGTGGTATTTTCCCCGATTTTATTTCTTGCGAAAACTTGACAAAAAGGAGACTTTGCTAAACATTGAGAAAAGTGCTTGGAAAAGTAGATATATTTGGGATGTATCAAAGGTGTTGCCCTCAAACTAAGTCATGTGTGTCATATTCATTGCACACTAGACTTAGTTTGTGGACAATCCATCTGTCTGCCGTGTGATCCAATATATGAGGCTTCCTTTTGGTTTGTCTAGTGCATTGACTAACGATTCACCAATGGAACAACGGAAGGCAGGGTGCTGCCCTCAAACTTAGTCATGTGGGCAATATTACTTGCACACTAGACTTAGTTTGCGGGCAGTCCCTTTGCATGTCGTGTGACCCTATATATGAGGCCTCTTTTTTGTTTGTCTAGTGCATTAGCCAATGATTCAACTATGGCACCATGGAAGGCTAGGTGGTGGCCTCAAACTTAGTCATGTGTGCCACAGTTATTGCACACTACACTTACTTTGTGGCCACTTTCTATGCATGCCGTGTGAGCCAATGTATGAGGCCTTGTGTGCTTCTTCACTTCTGCATTGGCATGTGATTCAACAAAGGCACAACGGAAGGCAAGGTGTTGCCCTCAAACTTAGTCGTGTGTGTGACATTACTTGCACACTAGACTTAGTTTGAGGGCAGTCCCTTGAGCTGCCGTGTGAGCCAATGTATGAGGCATCACTAATGTTTTCAATGTATGTTTTCATCTTTACTTGTGAGCAGGCACACCTCTAATGGCATGTGTTCTTGTGGCATAATGAGAAGCTCAAGCTTGGGTCACCTACTGAGACCCCAGACGAGGGACCGTGGAAGAAGCGAAGGGCGGCTAACGTCGGCCACTTCTAGGATGAGGTTGGACCAGTTCCTGTGCATCGTCTTCAGGCCCACCTTCGTCTGGCTCCTGATCCCTCAAGATTTCATCAAGTGTTGGAGAAATCTCTTCCAAAATCATCGTCCGCACCAACACTAGCTGCAACTTGAGGATGACTACGATGAGAGAAGGCGATGACGCATACATCAACCAAGGGTGGGCAGGCTTTGCCATCGCCCATCAGCTCAAGGTAGGCTAGTTCCTCACCTTCAAGAAGGTGTCCTCCTTCGAGTACAGTGTGGTCATCTTCGACCACACCTGCACTGAGGTGATGAGCAGGTGCCCGTACCATGGTGATGCCATCAGGTGTGTTGTATTCGAAAATCATGTCTGAAGCTTGCCTGGTACTTTATCGCTGCTACCATGTCGTGTCTAGTTGTTGTTCGTGTTGTGTCCTGAACTATGATCGTGTCTGGCTTGTCTTGAACTATGATCGTGTATGAACAATGGTGTGTCCTGAACTTGTGTCATCTATGATTACTGCTAAGTTGCTTGTGCTTGCATTATTGTGTTCTTGCTTGTGCGGTTGATCACTTGTAACCTCACCACTGAAGGGAAGAGGTAACCAGAAGCAGATTTTGGGTTGCAAACCAAATTACAGGGGCGCCGTTCTGGGCTGCTACTAGGCCTGAAAACCGACCTACCAAATAGACAGAGCCCAAATCTCCACAGGGCCGAAAAAACTCTGCGCATGCCACCAAACAACATGGATTTTCAGGCCCACGGCCCGTCTCAGACGTGCAGGGCTTCTTCCCGCTGCGCCAGTGGTGCAAGAAATCAATGTAGGCTACCAAACACGCCCTCGGAGAAGGAGATGAATCGACTGAGAATGACGACAGATGGTGACCAGCTGGCTGCGTGGGAGTGATACGTCCATAACGTATCTACTTTCCCGAACACTTTTGCTATTGTTTTGCCTCTAATTTGTGTATTTTGGATACAACTAACACGGACTAACGCTGTTTTCAGCAGAATTGCTCTGGTGTCTCGTTTTGTGCAGAAATCCAACTTTCGGGAAAATCCTCGGAATTTCTTCAGATGGCCCTATTTTACCAAAATATTGACGGAGCCAGAAGGGCAAAGGAGGTGGAGGCCCGAGGGCCCCACACCACATGGCGGCGCGGCCTGGGGGGCCCGCGCGGCCATGTGTGTGGCCCCCTCGGCCGGCCTCCGACGCCCCCTTCGGACTACTTATTCGCCTCGACCTAAAAACGCACGAGAGAAGTCGACATCGCCGAAACCTCTCCAGTCACCACATCGCGAAACTCCGTCGCGGAGCCGAAGTCTCCGTTCACTCCGCCGGACGGGGAATTGGAGGAGATCTTCACCGCCATCACCGCCAACGCCTCCATCAACCAGCAATGTTTCCCCCATCCATGTGTGAGTAATTCCCCCGCTGTAGGGGATGGTAGGGATTGGATGAGATTGGTCATGTAATAGTCATAAGATTGTTAGGGCATAGTGCCTAGTATCCGTAGATGTCACTTTTATGATATTGTTGCAACTTGTTATGCTTAATGCTTGTCACTAGGGCCCGAGTGCCATGATCTCAGATCTGAACATGTTATTGTTTCATGAAGATATTCATTGTTTATGGTCTTACCTGCAAGTTGTATACACACGTCGCTGTCCGGAACCAATGGCCCCGAAGTGACAGAAATCGGGACAACCGGAGGGGATGGTAGTGATGTGAGGATCACATGTGTTCACGGAGTGTTAATGCTTTGCTCCGGTACTCTATTAAAAGGAGTACCTTAATATCCAGTAGTTTCCCTAGAGGCCCGGCTGCCACCGGCTGGTAGGACAAAAGATGTTGTGCAAGTTTCTCATTGCGAGCACGTACGACTAAATATGGAACACATGCCTATTGATTGATTAGTACTTGGATACCGTTTTATTATTATCTGCAAATGCCCATGCTTTGATTGTTACATGAGTTTCTCTCATCCATGCAACGCCCGTTAAATCCGTCCCTGTGCCTACAGTATTTTAATCCTGCTGTTTACTATAATCACTACTGCTGTCTTTATTTCACCGCCTGCTATTTCACTATTTCCACTGCCATAAAACTGTTACTGATAAACTCTTGCGAGCAAGTCTGTTTCCAGGTGCAGCTGAATTGACAACTCCGCTGTTAAGGCTTACAAGTATTCTTTGTCTCCCCTTGTGTCGAATCAATAAATTGGGTAATACTTCCTCGAAGACCTTGCGATCCCCTATACTTGTGGGTCATCAAGACTATTTTCTGGCGCCGTTGCCGGGGAGCATAGCTTTATTTGGAAGTTCACTTGGATTGATATTGTTCGCTGCAAATTCTCCATTATGGGTAAACCTCGCGATACTAAGATCGCCATATTACCATCCACTACAAGAAAAGGTACAACTCTGAGTACCTCTGCCGCTCTTGATTCACCATCTGTGATTGATAAACTTGTTTCACCGCCACATGCTTCACTTCTGCTGAATCTGAAAATTCTCATAATATTGATAATGTTTCTGCTGTGCTTGATGATAGTGGTTCATTGGGATCTTTTCTAGATGCTACAATTGCTAAGTCTAGACAAATTGAAAATACTGAAACTCCTAATGTTGCTACACCTGTTAATTCACCTGAGTCTGTTGAATATTCTAGTGATGATCTTGATGAGGATTATGTAGAGCTTAATGATGATTTTATTGAAAAATGCAATGCTACTACTGATGCAAGAAAAATTAAAAAGTTGCTTGCAGAACATGCTGTTAGATATAAATTGTCTCCTGATCCTAAATTTGCCACATCTCCTATAAGCATTAGGGATAAAGATTATGATTTTTCTCTTGATCTATCTCATATAGCTATTGTTGAGAAAACACCCTTTTGTGGTACTGAAAAAGAAAGTGCTGTTGAACACATGACTGAGTTATCTACTCTTAGTGGCTTGTTTTCTGATGATATTAAGATGCGTACTTACTTTGTCGCTAAATTTTTTCCTTTCTCATTAAAGGATGATGCTAAAACTTGGTATAATAATTTGTCTCCTGGTTCTATTAAAAGTCCAAAAGAATTGCTTGATGTTTTCTTCCGTAAATACTTTCCTGCTAGTGCTCAACATGCTGCTTTGCAGAGAATTTATAATTTTGACCAGGAAGATGGAGAGAAATTGCCTGAGGCTTGGGCTAGATTTTGTTCTCTTATTAGAGCTCAGCCTGACCATGATTTGGAAAAGAATGATTTACTTGATATATTTTATAGTGGACTAACCATTGAGTCTAGGGCATACCTGGATAGTTGTGCTGGTTGTGTTTTCAGGAAAAGAACTCCAGAAGACGCTGAAGAATTATTGGCTAAAATAGGCCGGAATCATGATGATTGGTCTACACCTGAACCAACCCCGACACCGATAGTGAAGAAGAGGGGTATGATTAAATTGAATGATGAAGATATGAGGGAAGCCAAGAAGTCTCTTAAGGAGAAGGGTATTAAACCTGAAGATGTGAAGAATTTACCTCCTATAGAAGATATATGTGAGACAATTCCCCCTTCATCCATGATTGAGGTACACTCGCTTCAACACTTTACTAGGGAAGATATTCCGTATTCAAAATCTCCTGCTCAATGCTTAGATGAATTTGATAATTATATTGTTAAGCAAGAAAACTTTAATATGCGAGTAGAGAATCATTTAATGGAAAATTCCCGAGCTATTAGTGAATTGCATGGTATTGTGGAGAGAACCTCCAATGATGTTAAGATACTTGTTAAACATTTTCAAATGGTTCAAACTCAAATTGATCAACTTACTAAAGTGCAAAATGACTTGTTGGGAAATAATTCTAAAGAAAAACATGCTTGTGAAGTAACAACTAGAGGTGGTGTTTCTACCCAGGATCCTCTATATCCTGAAGGGCATCCCAAAAGAATTGAACAAGATTCTCAACTAATTAAAACTAGTGCTCCATCTAAGAAAAAGAAAAAGAAACATAAGAATGTTGTAGAATCCTCTGAACCTGTTAGTGATCCTAATAGTATTTCTATTCTGATGCTGAAACTGAAAGTGGTAATGAACATGAGGAAGATAATGATAAGAATGATACTCCTGATAAAGAAGAAATCGAAAAAGAACCTGAAAAGCCTGCTAAAAATAAAAAGTACACTAAAGAAGACTTTATTACAAAGAAGCATGGTAATGAAAGAGAACCTTGGGTTCAAAAGCAAATGCCTTTTCCTGCTAAGAAACTAAAATCAAAGGAGGAGGAACATTATAATAAATTTTGTGATTGGATGAAACCTTTATTTCTGCAAATTCCTTTGACTGATGCTATTAAATTGCCTCCTTATTCAAAGTATATGAAAGATATTGTTACTAACAAAAGGAAAGTCCCCAATGAGGAAATTTCTACTATGCTCGCTAATTACTCCTTCAATGGTAAGATTCCAAAGAAGTTGGGCGACCCAGGTATACCGACTATTCCTTGTTCCATCAAGAATAATTATGTTAGAACTGCTCTATGTGATTTGGGAGCAGGTGTGAGTGTGATGCCTTTTTCTCTTTATAAGAGACTTGATTTAGATAAATTGATACCTACTGATATATCTTTGCAAATGGCTGATAAATCTACCGCTATTCCTGTTGGTTTATGTGAAAATGTTCCTGTTCAAGTTACTCAACATTGCTTGATATTAACTGATTTTGTTGTGTTGGAAATGCCTGAAGATGATAATATGTCCATTATTCTTGGAAGACCCTTTCTTAATACTGCAGGGGCTGTTATTGATTGCAATAAAGGCATGGTTACTTTCAATGTTGATGATAAGGAACACACGTCTATTTTCCCAAGAGGATTGATAAAGTATGTGGAGTCAATACAATTTTTAATGTGAAAACTATCAAAGTGGGATCCATTGATTGTCCTGTATATGAGCCTAAAGAAGAATATCAAACTCTTGTGATTGGATCCATATCAATTCAATATAAGGTAACATGATTGATTTGAGGTTTATTTCTTCTTATGTCATATAAAATTTATTTGGTAGCAAGACTTGATCAACCTTGTTAACAAGTATATTTTATTGCATAGGAGAGCTAAACAACACTTCTTTCTTTCTTTCTCCCTCCACTTATTTTATTTGCTGTAGCACTTTTGTTTTGCAATATGCTTAGGTCATTTAAGATTTTAGAAATCATTTTCCTGCGCAGTAATCATTAATTTAATGCCCAGAAATGTGCATTTTTCAAAGTTCTCTAAAAATTACAAAAATTACACCGTTGGTCCTATTTTTCGACGAGGCACCTGGGAGCACCAGAGGATGACCTGTGGGGCACCAGGCCACACCATAGGGCGGCGCGGCCAGCAAGGGGGCCGCGCCACCATGTGGTGTGGGCCACCCCTTGCCCCACTACACCATCTCTTCCTCCCAGCACCTTCTCTCTCCCGAAAAAACTCGTACCAAGTTTCTCTCACTCGTGTTTCTGCTCAAGAACTCGCGATTTTTCGATCTCCTTGCTCAGCCCAGATTTCTGTCTGAAATTTGGCACATTTACTCCTTGGTATGTGACTCCTTTGATTGTCCAATTAGAATTTCATTTGGTTGAGTATATCTTGAATATTTTGCTGCTGTAGATAACATGTTTAGTGAGCTTGCATGCTTGTTCTAAGTGGTAGAAATTAGTTTTGATGCATGTTTAGTACTCTAGCAAGTTCCTATAGTAGCTCCCTTCAATTACACACCTTGAAATCAAATTTTATAATGATTGTTGAAAATTTCAGAAAATGGAAGAAGGTGTGCCCCAATTGAACCAAGAAGAATTGGAAGTCCAGCAAGTTTCAAGAGTCAATCGTGAGGAGGGAGTATACCCCTCTTACTACCCATGCGTGGACTTTATGAGAAGTGCGGGGATTTTACAAGATGTGCAAACTCTAATCTCTCGTGCAGGGCTGAGTGGTTTTGTTGAAGGAGAGCCAAGACAATATGTAAAATTAACTATGTCTTTTGTGCAGGACTTCAAGTTCAATTGGTCGCGGTCCGACCCCATGGTCCAGTATAAAATTTACAATAAAGCTGTCAACTTGCCATTTGGTGTTTTTTGTGCAGCAATTGGAGTACCGCAATGGGGATCCTGCGAGAAGATCAGGGGAACACCGCGGGAGCTCTCAGATCTTTATACAAGGATTTGTAATGGGAGGAGCCCTCCAATGATGATGGTAAGATTAGTAGCATTCAACATCCAGCCATCCGCTACTTTGCCTATTTCATTACAAAGTGCGTCCTTGCAAGAAGGACCGGAGGTAAATTATCTGTCCCAGACTTGGCTTTCTTAGCTGCTGCTTTGCAAGAGGATAGGACTTATAATTTGGGTGCTTTAATAGCTTGTAGACTTGCTACTAACCGTGAGAAAGGAGGAATTTGTGGAGGTCTTATCGCCTCTCGCTTATTAGCTATGCATGGTGTAGAACCTCACCATTTAGATATTCCGCTTTCTATAGAGAAGCTTGATGTGGTTTCCATGATTAGACATGAGTTTATTTCAGATGCATCTAACTTGAACAACCTGCATTATAGGATAACTTTATATAAGAAAAAATGGAGTATAACTAAGAAAATTGAAAAACTAGTACGATTGCCTGCACCTGCTTTGTTTAACCTTGATGCCAGGGACGGGTGGTCGATCACAGAAAATGAGCTAAATGCATACATAGAAAGAGAAAGCCGTCGTGCGAGGGAAGATGTGGAGGAGACCGAGGAGCATCCCGACTCTTCATCCGATGCAGCAAGCTCCTCATATCAACATCATGGTCACGTGGAGCCTCCACGATATTCTTCTGCACAGGGGCCTTATTACCACTCCATGTATGATCCACCGGCGTGGAACCCCGACCCTCGTTGGGAATGAACTCCACTTAGGCCAAAAGCCTAAGCTTGGGGGAGGTATACCGGCATCACTCATTCTTTGCATATTATGGTTGCTGGATACTTGTACATACTTGCTTAGTCTCTTAGAGTGGTTTTCTAATGAAAGGAGATGATATTTGGGGAAGTGCTGTCCAAAAACAGATTCTGTGCTGTTACCAAAAAAATTCGTACGCACAGCCAGAACGTTATTTTGAGTTGCCAATTTTTGAGCATGTGCCCCAGGTTGTTATCTAACTTTCATTAGTTGAACACTTTTTGGTCTGAGCAATGGAAGATTTTTGTTAAATTCGATTTCTGTACTGCTGTCAGGATTTGGCAGATTTCTGTCATCCTGCTTTTCTGTGTTTCTGTTAGTTTGCATTCTTTTGTTTTCACTTTGTTTCTTTCCTAAAACACAAAAAGACCAAAAACATTTCTGTTGTTTCTTCACCATTTATTTATTTGGTACCTTGCTCTTAGTTTGCTTTATTTGCTATCGTTAGTTTGCTATGAGAAAACCCAAAAAGATTTTGCTTTGTTTGCTTGTTTTCTTTCGTTCTTGTTTCTAATTCGAAAACACCAAAAATATTTGCTGTTCTTCTTTGGTTTGTAAAGTTCATCATGAGTTCAATGGTCTTCGGTGGCTGGAGCGTGGTTTTCATTTCATATTATCCAAGCTACACAAGTGAAAAGGGCAATAATGACGATCTACGACAATCTGATTGTGGTGAGAGGCTGGTATGAACTCTATTTGCTTTCATTTTTGTACATATACTCATCCATATGAGCATGCTTAGTTGGTTCATGTGAGGTATATGTTATTTGAGAAAGTCTAGTAGCTCATGATCTCTCATGTTTGGTTCCGATTTATTAATATGAGTAGCATGTCATGGATGTTTGCTTGCATTGTTTTATTCATAAGTAAGTATGGCATTGTGGTATCCTCCTCTGAATAATTCATTTATATCGACTTGGCACATGCTCACGCATGCATATGACTGAACAAAAAGTCAATTAAGCCTCGATGATTTATAATTGCTTCAGAGTTCTTGTATCACTTTTATGCCTCCGTTAATTTATTTTGCCGCAAGCATGATTATGACAGTTATCTTCTCTTGATTTGTCGCTCCCTAGTCTTTTGCTAGCCTTCACTTGTACTGAGCGGTGACGCCGCTCGTGCTTCCAAACACCTGAAAACCAAGTTGTTCCAAAAGTGTCCACCATAAATACCTATGCATGGCATTTCAAACCATTCCAAGTAAATTCTCATGCGCTACCTTTAAAACCTTCAAAATGCTTCTCAATTTGTGTTAATGTTTCATAGCTCATGAGGAAGTATGTGGTGTTTAGCTTTCGACCTTGTCATTTACTTTTGACGGACTCTCATATGGACTAGTGGCACATCCGCTTATCCAATAATTTTGCAAAAAGAGCTGGCAATGGGATTCCCAGTCCCGAATTAATTAACTTAAATAGACACTCCTCCATGGTTTGTGATTGTTGGACGGCACCCGAAGGATTCGGTTAGCCATGGCTTGTGTAAGCAAAGGTTGGGGGAGTGTCATCATCATAATAAAACTTAAATAAAAAGGCACTCCTTCATGGTATGTGATTGTTGGCACCCGAGGATTCGGTTAGCCATGGTTTGTGAAAGAAAGGTTGGAAGGAGTGCCAACCAAAAATAAATAAATGGGAGCCGCTCTTGTGAGTCCGGTTGATGAGGGAGTTAGTGTACCCATTACCATTCGTTGACAACAACAAACACCTCTCAAAACAATTTTACTCCTGTTTTACAAATAAAAAGCTCTAGCGCATGTTAATCCCTGCTTCCCTCTGCGAAGGGTCAATCTTTTACTTTTATGTTGTGTCTCCATTCTTTCTTCGAGCACTATCTTGAGAGCACAACTGTCATTCTTAATATAATATGCTTGTCTCAAAATATGATTGATTGTGGTATAACTTTGATGCTTTTATCTTTGACAAATCACTACTTCTAGTCTGTCTATGAACTCAGAGGTGCCTCGGCATTTATGTTTTGCCGATCAAATACAGGCAAGCGAGATACCACTTTATCATATTCTCTTATGAACATTGCAATCTTGCTTACATACATGATTCATGATGCTTATTATTAATTGTTGGTACTTCTCCATGATTGACATAGCTGTTGGATGATCTTATTTGCATGTATCTCATTATGAACTGCTTAAGTATTAGCCATAGCATGAGAATATATACATCATATGAGCAAATGTGTTCGTGAAAGTTCTTTTATCGCTCAGTTGTTAACTGAATTGCTTGAGGACAAGCAATAAGCTAAGCTTGGGGGAGTTGATACGTCCAAAACGTATCTACTTTCCCGAACACTTTTGCTATTGTTTTGCCTCTAATTTGTGTATTTTGGATACAACTAACACGGACTAACGCTGTTTTCAGCAGAATTGCTCTGGTGTCTCGTTTTGTGCAGAAATCCAACTTTCGGGAAAATCCTCGGAATTTCTTCAGATGGCCCTATTTTACCAAAATATTGACGGAGCCAGAAGGGCGAAGGAGGTGGAGGCCCGAGGGCCCCACACCACATGGCGGCGCGCCTGTGGGGCCCGCGCGGCCATGTGGTGTGGCCCCCTCGGCCGGCCTCCGACGCCCCCTTCGGACTACTTATTCGCCGACCTAAAAACGCACGGAGAGAAGTCGACATCGCCAGAACCCTCCAGAAAGCCGCCACATCGCGAAACTCCGTCGCGGGAGCCAGAAGTCTCCGTTCTGGCACTCCGGGACGGGGAATTGGAGGAGATCTTCACCGCCATCACCGCCAACGCCTCCATCAACCAGCAATGTTTCCCCATCCATGTGTGAGTAATTCCCCCGCTGTAGGCTGAAGGGGATGGTAGGGATTGGATGAGATTGGTCATGTAATAGTCATAAGATTGTTAGGGCATAGTGCCTAGTATCCGTAGATGTCACTTTTATGATATTGTTGCAACTTGTTATGCTTAATGCTTGTCACTAGGGCCCGAGTGCCATGATCTCAGATCTGAACATGTTATTGTTTCATGAAGATATTCATTGTTTATGGTCTTACCTGCAAGTTGTATACACACGTCGCTGTCCGGAACCAATGGCCCCGACAGAAATCGGGACAACCGGAGGGGATGGTAGTGATGTGAGGATCACATGTGTTCACGGAGTGTTAATGCTTTGCTCCGGTACTCTATTAAAAGGAGTACCTTAATATCCAGTAGTTTCCCTAGAGGCCCGGCTGCCACCGGCTGGTAGGACAAAAGATGTTGTGCAAGTTTCTCATTGCGAGCACGTACGACTAAATATGGAACACATGCCTATTGATTGATTAGTACTTGGATACCGTTTTATTATTATCTGCAAATGCCCATGCTTTGATTGTTACATGAGTTTCTCTCATCCATGCAACGCCCGTTAAATCCGTCCCGTGCCTACAGTATTTTAATCCTTGTTTACTATAATCACTACTGCTGTCTTTATTTCACCGCTGCTATTTCACTATTTCCACTGCCATAAAACTGTTACTACTGATAAACTCTGCGAGCAAGTCTGTTTCCAGGTGCAGCTGAATTGACAACTCCGCTTGTTAAGGCTTACAAGTATTCTTTGTCTCCCCTTGTGTCGAATCAATAAATTGGGTAATACTTCCCTCAAAGACTGTTGCGATCCCCTATACTTGTGGGTCATCAGGGAGCAGGTTGATAACGCCTCTCCTTTTCCACGACTGAATTTGTGTGTCCTGTTCTACCTACACTGCTTTGTGTGCATGTTTTGCTAGGTGCGGTGCTACATGCCGCTAGCTTTGTGAGAGCATGTTCTGCTGATGGGTACCTTATGTGATTGCAAGGATTGAGTTAATGTTTATTTTCATACCTGTAGTTTTCTCATCCTTGTACGTCACAATGGATCATAGTTAAATGGTTTTCATAAATTTTGTTTCAGTGATAATTTGTAGTTAATACAATAGGAAAATCTAATTGTTGCGCTAAAAACATGTGCTGAGAACTTACTCTACCCGTAGCGAAGCACGAGTATTTATATAATAACAAATAGTACATGGTAATGAGACACCAGCTGACTTCAAGTATTACAAAATAAAATATAAAAGAAAGCAACAAATTTTCGAAGTCTTCAAACTCTTTCTTCTTCCATGACACAATCTTGTGCTTTTCTTGAGGCAGCCGAAGATAGAAACCAAACGACATACCTAAAAATACCAACGAAGATTCTCCCATAATTTTGATTTGAGATGCAATGCCAAGGCTACATGCTCGCGCACAACCATTGAAGTAGTCAATCACCATCGGCAAGAGTACCAACACCAGTATGTCAGGGAAAATCAACCGAACAACTTGGTCGATGTTGCCGGGAACCCGAGAGTACGAATCACCATTATCGATGACGTAGCAGCCGGGATAATTATTCTGAGGACAAACATCCTCGCGGCAACCATGACAAAAGATCCTAGATCGATCTGGCGAAGCAAGATCCGAAGAACCATACCTAGAAAACTTTAATTTTCCAACACCACCATTGACGCCGGGAGGAAGATCTCGTCGTCGAAAAGTGGGCAGAAGATCAATTATTGTAGACGATCAACATACCCTCGGGCACCCACCGACATCGCCCTCTCGCCTATAAATTGTCATCCTCGGGAAAAACCCTAAACACCCGAGTCATATTCCCCGAAAAGTTCCGCAGCTCCGCCGCCATCGAAGACAAGTTTCGGAGGTGAGAAGTTCCTGTTCTGGCACCCTGCCGTGTCGGGGATTGACCCCCCGAAGCCATCTCCATCGACTCCACCGCCTCCACTTCGACTCCATGATGGTTTGTGAGTTCCCCCATGGAGTACGGGTTCTTGGCTGTAGCTAGTTGGTACTTGATACGTCTCCAACGTATCTATAATTTCTTATGTTCCATGCTACTTTTATGACAATACTCACATGTTTTATACATACTTTACATCATTATTATGCATTTTCCAGCACTAACCTATTAACAAGATGCCGAAGCGCCAGTTGTTGTTTTCTGCTGTTTTTGGTTTCAGAAATCCTACAAAGGAAATATTCGGAATTGGACGAAATCAACGCCCAGGGTCTTATTTTTCCACGGAGCTTCCAGAAGACCAGAGGGGTGATACGTCTCCAACGTATCGATAATTTCTTATGTTCCATGCTACTTTATTGATTATACCTACATGTTTTATGCACACTTTATGTCATATTCGTGCATTTTCTGGAACTAACCTATTAACGAGATGCCGAAGTGCCATTTTTCTCTGTTTTTGGTTTCAAATCCTAGTAATGAAATATTCTCGAATTGGACGAAATCAACGCCCGTGTTCCTATTTTGCCCGAAGCATCCGTAACACCCGAGAGCCGCAGGGGGGGTCCCTGTGGGCCCCAGATGATAGGTGGCGCGGCCGGGCCCCCCGGCCGCCACCATGGTGTGGTGGCCCTGTGCCCTCCGAGGCTGCCCTTTCGCCTATATAAAGCCCCCATCGAAAACCCTTACGGAGGAAGCCACGGTACGCGAAACCTTCCAGCCGCCGCCATCGCGAAGCCAAGATCTGGGGGACAGAGTCTCTGTTCCGGACCCGGAGCGGGGAAGTGCCCCTAAGGCTTCTCCATCGACACCGCTGCCATCTCCACCGCCATCTTCATCACCGCCGCGCTCCCATGAGGAGGGAGTAGTTCTCCATCGAGGCTCGGGGCTGTACCGGTAGCTATGTGGTTAATCTCTCTCCTATGTACTTCAATACAATGATCTCATGAGCTGCCTTACATGATTGAGATTCATATGAGTTTTGTATCACTATTCATCTATGTGCTACTCTAGTGATGTTATTAAAGTACTCTATTCCTCCTCCACGTGTGTAAAGGTGACAGTGTGTGCACCGTGTGAGTACTTGGCGTAGGCTATGATTGTGATCTCTTGTAGATTATGAAGTTAACTATTGCTATGATGGTATTGATGTGATTTATTCCTCCTACATAAGCGTGAAGGTGACAGTGTGCATGCTATGTTAGTTCTTGGTGTAATTGTGTTGATCTATCTTGCACTCTAAGGTTACTTAAACATGAATATCGAATACTGTGGAGCTTTTAACTCCGGCATTGAGGGTTCGTGTAATCCTACACAGTTAGTGGTGTCCATCATCCAACAAAAGAGTGTAGAGTATGCATTTATCTATTCTGTTATGTGATCAAAGTTGAGAGTGTCCACTAGTGAAAGTCTATTCCCTAGGCCTTGTTCCTAAATACTGCTATCGCTGCTTGTTTACTGTTTTACCGCGTTACTACTGCTGTGTTACTACTGCTTGTTTACTTCCTACAATATTACTACCATCAACTGCACGCCAGCAGCTATTTTCTGGCGCCGTACTACTACTCATATTCATTCATACCACTTGTATTTCACTATCTCTTCGCTCGAACTAGTACACCTATTAGGTGTGTTGGGGACACAAGAGACTTCTTGCTTTGTGGTTGCAGGGTTGCATGAGAGGGATATCTTTGACCTCTTCCTCCCCGAGTTCGATAAACCTTGGGTAATCCACTTAAGGGAAACTTGCTGCTGTTCTACAAACCTCTGCTCTTGGAGGCCCAACACTGTCTACAAGAATAGAAGCACCCGTAGACATCAAGGGGATACGAAGTGGGGCCACGAGGGGCCGAGACCATAGGGCGGCGCGGCCTGGCCTTTGGCCGCGCGGCCTATGGTGTGGGGCCCCTGTGCCCCCTCCAACGCTTCCCTTCCGCCTACTTATACCCTCCGTCGCGAAACCCTATTACCGGGAGCCACGATACGGAAATACTTCAGAGACGCCGCGCCGCCAATTCCATCTCGGGGGATTCAGATCGCCTCCGCACGCTGCCGAGAGGGGAATCATCACGGAGCGCTCTACATCACCATGCCCGCCTCCGGATTGATGCGTGAGTAGTTCATCCTTGGACTATGGGTCCATAGCAGTAGCTAGATGGTTGTCTTCTCCTCTTGTGCTATCATGTTTAGATCTTGTGAGCTGCCTAACATGATCAAGATCATCTATTTGTAATGCTACATGTTGTGTTTGGTGGGATCCGATGAATATAGAATATTATGTCAAGTTGATTATCAATCTATCATATATGTGTTGTTTATGTTCTTGCATGCTCTCCGTGCTAGTAGAGGCTCTGGCCAAGTTGATACTTGTAACTCCAAGAGGGAGTATTTATGCTCGATAGTGGGTTCATGCCTCCATTGAATCTGGGACAGTGACAAAAAGTTCTAAGGTTGTGAATGTGCTGTTGCTACTAGGGATAAAACATCAATGCTTTGTCTAAGGATATTTGTGTTGATTACATTATGCACCATACTTAATGCAATTGTCTGTTGTTTGCAACTTAATACTGGAAGGGGTGCGGATGCTAACCTGAAGGTGGACTATTTAGGCATAGATGCATGCTGGATGGCGGTCTATGTTTTTTGTCGTAATGCCCTGATTAAATCTCATAGTGATCATCATGATATGTATTGAATCTTTATTTGTCAATTGCCCACCTGTAATTT
Source organism: Lolium multiflorum (assembly GCA_030979885.1). Lineage (NCBI taxonomy): Eukaryota > Viridiplantae > Streptophyta > Magnoliopsida > Poales > Poaceae > Lolium > Lolium multiflorum. Next base: position 310,403,615 of record CM061753.1, read on the forward strand.
GTTCACCCAGCATGCTATTTATCTTATTGGAGAGACACCACTAGTGAACTTTGGACCCCGGTCCATTCTTTTACATCTGAAATACAATCTACTGCAATCTCTATTCTTTGTTGTTCTTCGCAAGCAAACATTATTCTCCACACCATACGTTTAATCCTTTGTTTTCAGCAAGCCGGTGAGATTGACAACCTCACTGTTAAGTTGGGGCAAAGTATTTTGATTGTGTTGTGCAGGTTCCACGTTGGCGCCGGAATCACCGGTGTTGCGCCGCACTACACTCCTCCACCAACAACCTTCACGTGGCCTTCATCTCCTACTGGTTTGATAAACCTTAGTTTCTTACTGAGGGAAAACTTACTGCTGTGCTCATCATACCTTCCTCTTGGGGTTCCCAACGGACGTGTGTTGTACCGTCACAAGGAAGCTTCTACACGCTAGCAAACTTTTTCTGGCGCCATTCCGGGGAGATCAAGACACGCAAGGGGAGTCTTCCACATCCAATCTCTTTACTTTGTTTTTTGTCTTGCTTTACTTTATTTTATTTACTGTCTTGTTTGCTTTATATCAAAAACACACAAAAATTAGTTGCTTTACTTTCTGTCTTGTTTACTTGCTCTATATCAAAAACACAAAAAAAATTAGTTACTTGCATTTAGTTTATTTTGTTATCATGTCTAGCTCTGTACCTGTTACTTCTTCACCTGAGGAATTAATCTTCACTTTTAAACAAGGGGATGAGGAGAGTTTTAAAGATGCTTGGTCTAGAATTTTTGATTCTTATCGTAAAGCTGAACCTAAAATGACTCTAAGTCTGCTCCTTAGTAACTTTTATTTTGGGCTTATGATTCGCTATAGATATGCCTTGGATGCTGTAGTGGGAGGAGATTTCCTTCATTGCAATGGGGATCAAGCTTTTAATGCCATAAAAAATTGGTTGCATCACATAGTTCAGCTAATAACTTTGATTCATCTCTTGTTAGTATTTATAATAGATTAAACACTCTTGAGACAAATACATCTTGCTTGAAAGAAAGGTATAGTCAGATTCGTGAGCGTCTTGATCATGTTTTAGTAAACTCTGAACCTTCAATGTGGGACCCTACTATTAAAGTTACTATTGGTGGTGAAACTTTTTATGCCCATTGTGATATTATGTCTGAATTTTGTCTTATGCCTAAGAGTATTTATGAATCTTTGACACTCTGGGGACTTACTGAAGGTGGAGAAGGAATAACTCTTACTGATAACTCTGTTATAATTCCTAAGGGAATAGCCGAGGGTGTGTTCACAACCATTCTTGGAAGAACGGTATCCACTGATTATCTTGTTATTGAATGTGTAGGAACAGGACAAATCACACTTGGAAGATCCCTGCTGAAACTATTGGGAGCAATCATAGATGTGGGAAAAGGCACCCTAAAATTCACCTCTACACCGGGAGGCGGTCATGTATTCCCTAAACCAAAGAGTAAAAAAAAGAGTAAGAAGGGTAGGCGTAAAGCCCGAGGTAATAATGTTGATGCTTCTTCTCTAGATAACACTTTCTGCGCCTAGCTGAAAGACGTTAAAGAAAAGCACTTCTTGGGAGATAACCCATGTTTTTATTTTACTACTGTATTGTTGAGTCTTGGAAGTTGTTACTACTGTAGCAACCTCTCCTTATCATGTTTTTGTGCCAAGTAAAGTCTCTATGGTAAAGTTGATGCTAGATTTGGATTACTGCGCAGAAACAGAATTGCTGTCTGTCACGAATTTGTAGAAAAATTGAAAAAATCTGCCAATTTACGTGCGTGATCCTCAGATATGTACGCAACTTTCATTAGTTTTGAGTTTTTCCGTTTGAGCAAGTTAAGTTCCTCTGGAAAATTCGTCTTTACGGACTGTTCTGTTTTGACAGATTCTGCCTTTTATTTCGCATTGCCTCTTTTGCTATGTTGAATGGTTTCTTTGTTCCATTAACTTTCAGTAGCTTTGTGCAATTGATGAGGACATCCCATCTATTGATACAACCGCTGTACCTACAGCCACACAAATTCAAGGACCAATCACTCGAGCTCGTGCCAAACAACTTAACTATCAGGTACTTTCGTTTCTTGGAACTATTCCTCACATACATGAGAATATGATGCTGCCTAAATCAGATGTGTTTGTTACTCTTAGGAATGATGGACCTAGCATGGATGAGAGGGACAAGCATTGGAGCATGATCACACATGGAGGAGATGGCAGCAAACATGTGAGGATTGAAGAAGACGCTGCGAGTGGAGATTTCAGAACTTTGAAGCCACCATAATTGGAGATGAAGACATGGACGAAATATAGAGTTCTCCACTTCATAATTTCGTCCACATGAGTCCATGGTGCTGCGACACCATTAGTTTTGGGCCAGGCCCATGTAATTTTCGCAGGATTTAAGTCAGCCACTTTTTAGAGTCCGTATTGAAGGGGGAAAGGCCTTCTAGGGTTTGGTTCGGCCACCATATGCATGGCTGGCCGAAACCCCACCTTTTCCTCCTTTAAATACCCCCATAGCCGTCACGTTTAGACTCGGATTTTGATTAGATTAAAAGTTAGCCATTGCTGCAACTCTCGTGTACTTCTTTTGAGGCCAACGCCCAGAACAAGACCGACTATTCGGAATCCCACCTTTTCAATAAAGCTTTCATCTATATCCGCAATATTCTGATTGCAATATTAGTTCTTACTTGTTCTCGATTTCAGGTAGGAATTAAGACCCTCGCTGGTCAGGCTGATCGTGCATCCGCAAGATCAGTAACTCCCGGAGATTGTCCTAGCGATTGCATTGGCGCACGAGCTTTGCACGTGTAGTCGGATCGTCAAGCACGAACTCCACCAACAAATCGACGCTATCATACTCTCATCGAAAGATCGGCCATCTTTGCCCTATCAAGTGGTATCAGATTTCAGGTTGCTCGGTGAGATTTTACTGTTTTCCTAGTGTAGATTGCATCTGCCATCATACCCATAAACCACGAAAAAGCCAAAAATACAGTTAGGGTTTAGATCATCTCGTCCCATAAACCCCCTGCCACGCCTTGCATTGTCTTTTCAGTTTTGCATAGTTGAATTTGTGTCTGCATCTTCGTGTCGAGTTGCTGGTCTTAGCGTCTAGTTCCTTTAGAGTTTCGAGTTCTGGTCATATTAGTCACGCCGCCGCCGCTCGCACCATACGCAGATCACCGCCATACACCCACCATATACTTCCGCCACTGCCATATACACTGATACGTCTCAAACATATCTATAATTTCTTATGTTCCATGCTACTTTTATTATAATACTTGAGTGATTTACACATACTTTACAGCGTTATTTTACATTTTCCGGCACTAACCTATTAACAAGATGCCGAAGTGCCAGTTCTTTTTCTGCTGTTTTTGGTTTCAGAAATCCTAGTAAGGAAATATTATCGGAATTGGACGAAATCAACGCCCAGGGTCCTATTTTTGCACGAAGCTTCCAGAAGACCGAAGAGGAGACGAAGTGGGGCCATGATGCGCGTAGATGTACACGTCCGTTGGGAACCCCAAGAGGAAGGTATGATGCGCACAGTGGCAAGTTTCCCTCAGTATGAAACCAAGGTTTAATCGAACCAGGGAGCCAAGAAGCACGTTGAAGGTTGATGGTCGCGAAATGTGATGCGGCGCAACACCAGGGATTCCGGCGCCAACGCGGAACCTGCACAACACACCCAAGTACTTTGCCCCAACGAAACAGTGAGGTTGTCAATCTCACCGGCTTGTTGTAACAAAGGATTAAACGTATCGAGTGGAAGATGTTTGCAAAGAAAAGAAACACAATTGCAGTAGATTGTATGCTATGTAAAGAATAGGACCGGGGTCCACAGTCACTAGAGGTGTCTCTCCCATAAGATAAAGCATGTTGGGTGAACAAATTACAGTCGGGCAATTGACAAATAGAGAAAGGCATAACAATGCATATACATGATATGATAAATATAGTGAGATTTAATTGGGCATTACGACAAAGTACATAGACCGCCATCCAACCGCATCTATGCCTAAAAAGTCCACCTTCAGTTATCATCCGAACCCCTTCCAGTATTAAGTTGCAAACAACAGACAATTGCATTAAGTATGGTGCGTAATGTAATCAACAACTACATCCTTAGACATAGAATCAATGTTTTATCCCTAGTGGCAACAACACATCCACAACCTTAGAACTTTCTGTCACTGTCCCAGATTCAATGGAGGCATGAACCCACTATCGAGCATAAATACTCCCTCTTGGAGTTAAGAGTACAAACTTGGCCAGAGCCTCTACTAATAACGGAGAGCATGCAAGATCATAAACAACACATGAACAATAGATTGATAATCACCATAATCATAGTACTCTCTATCCATCGGATCCCGACAAACACAACATATAGAATTACATATAGATGATCTTGATCATGTTAGGCAGCTCACAAGATCCAACAATGAAGCACAACAAGGAGAAGACGGCCATCTAGCTACTGCTATGGACCCATGGTCCATGGGTGAACTACTCACTCATCACTCCGAGGCGATCATGGCGATGAAGAGTCCTCCGGAGATGAATCCCTCTCCGGCGTGGTGCCGGAGGCGATCTCAATCCCCGAGATGGGACCGCGGCGGCGGCGTCTCGGCAGAGTTTTCCGTATCGTGGCTCTCGGTATCGGGGGTTTCGCGACAAGCTTTAAGGCGGAGGGTCAACGCGGGGGCCACACGAGGGCCCAGGTCGGCGCGGCCAGGGCCCGGGCCGCGCCTCCCTCCTGGCCGCCTCGTGCCCCACTTCGTTAGCTCTTCGGTCTTCTGGAAGCTTCGTGCAAAATAGGACCCTGGGCGAAAGTTTCGTCCAATTCCGAGAATATTTCTTTACTAGGATTTCTGAAACCAAAAACAGAAAAACAACAACTGGCTCTTCGGCATCTTGTTAATAGGTTAGTTCCGTAAAATGCATAAATATGACATATAATGTGCATAAAACATGTAGGTATCATCAATAAAGTAGCATGGAACATAAGAAATTATCGACACGTTGGAGACGTATCGCATCCCCAAGCTTAGTTCTGCTCGTCCCGAGCAGGTAAAACGATAACAAAGATAATTTCAAAGTGACATGCCATCATAATCTTGATCATACTATTTGTAAACATATGTAATGAATGCAGCGATCAAAACAAAGGTAATGACATGAGTAAACAAGTGAATCATATGACAAAGACTTTTCATGAATAGTACTTTCAAGACAAGCATCAATAAGTCTTGCATAAGAGTTAACTCATAAAGCAATAAATCAAAGTAAAGGTGTTGAAGCAACACAAAGGAAGATTAAGTTTCAGCGGTTGCTTTCAACTTATAACATATATATCTCATGGATATTGTCAACATAAAGTAGTATAACAAGTGCAATATGCAAGTATGTAGGAATCAATGCACAGTTCACACAAGTGTTTGCTTCTTAAGGTGGAAGGAGATAGGTAAACCGACTCAACAATAAAAGTAAAAGAATGGTCCTTCAAGAGGAAAGCATCGATTGCTGTATTTGTGCTAGAGCTTTTATTTTGAAAACATAAAGAGAGCATAAAAGTAAAGTTTTGAGAGGTGTTTGTTGTTGTCAACGAATGGTAATGGGTACTCTAACTACCTTATCAACCAGACTTTCAAGAGCGGCTCCCATGAAGGACGTTATTTCTACCACCGTGGTAGATCATCCCTCTTCTCTTTTGTTTACACATGTATTTTAGTGGGGTGGCACTCCTTCCAACCTTTCTTTCACAAACCATGGCTAACCGATTCATCGGGTGCCTGCCAACAATCTCATACCATGAAGGAGTGCCTTTTTATTTTATTTTTATTATGATGACACTCCTCCCCACCTTTGCTTTCTCAAGCCATGGCTAACCGATTCCATCGGGTGCCTACCAACTTTTCACATACCATGGAGGAGTGTCTATTTGCAAAATTAAGTTGCTTACTGATGAATCAGAGCAACACATGTGAAGAGAATTATTAATGAAGTTAATTAATTGGGGCTGGGAACCCCTTTGCCAGCTCTTTATGCAAAGTTATTGGATAAGCGGATGAAGCCACTAGTCCATTGTGAAAGTCTGTCCGAAGTAAATGACAAGATCGAAAGATAAAACACCACATACTTCCTCATGAGCTATAAAACATTGACACAAATAAGGGATGATAAATTTTGAATTGTTTAAAGGTAGCACTCAAGCAATTTACTTTGGAATGGCTAAGAAATACCATGTAGTAGGTAGGTATGGTGGACACAAATGGCATAGTAGTTGGCTCAAGGATTTTGGATGCATGAGAAGTATTCCTCTCGATACAAGGTTTAGGCTAGCAAGGTTATTTGAAGCAAACTCAAGGATGAACAAGTGCAGCAAAACTCACATAAAAGACATATTGTAAACATTATAAGACTCTACACCGTCTTCCTTGTTGTTCAAAACTCAATACTAGATATTATCTAGACCTTAGAGAAACCAAATATGCAAATCAAATTTTAGCAAGCTCTATGTATTTCTTCATTAATGGGTGCAAAGCATATGATGCAAGAGCTTAAACATGAGCACAACAATTGCCAAGTATCACATTATCCAAGACATTTTAGAATTACTACATGTAGCATTTTCCAATTCCAACCATATAACAATTTAACGAAGAAGAAACTTCGCCTTGAACATTATGAGTAAAGCCTAAGGACACATGTGTCCATATGCAACAGCGGAGCGTGTCTCTCTCCCACAAAGTGAATGCTAGGATCCATTTTATTCAAACAAAAACAAAAATGAAAACAAACCGACGCTCCAAGTAAAGAACACAAGATGTGATTGAATAAAAATATAGTTTCAGGGGAGGAACCTGATGATGTTGTCGATGAAGAAGGGGATGCCTTGGGCATCCCCAAGCTTAGACGCTTGAGTCTTCTTAAAATATGCAGGGGTGAACCACGGGGGCATCCCCAAGCTTAGAGCTTTCACTCCTCTTGATCATAGTATATCATTCTCCTCTCTTGACCCTTGAAAACTTCCTTCACACCAAACTTCAAGCAAACTCATTAGAGGGTTAGTGCATCATTAATAATTCACTCATTCAGAGGTGACACAATCATTATTTTCACTTCTGGACATTGCATAATGCTACTGGACATTAATGGATCAAAGAAATAAATCCAACATAGCAAAAGAGGCAATGCGAAATAAAAGGCAGAATCTGTCAAAAACAGAACAGTCCGTAAAGACGAATTTAAAGCTGGCACTAGACTTGCTCAAATGGAAAACTCAAAACTAATGAAAGTTGCGTACATATCTGAGGATCACGCTCGTAAATTGGCAGATTTTTTCGAATTTTCTACAGAGAACTGTGCCCAGACAGCAATGCTGTTTCTGCGCAGCGATCCCAAATATAACATCAACTTTGACATAGAAACTTTACTTGGCACAAAAACATGATAAGGAGAGGTTGCTACAGCAGTAAACAACTTCCAAGACTCAATAAAACAAAAAATTGCTGTAGGTAAAAACATGGGTTGTCTCCCATAAGCGCTTTTCTTTAACGCCTTTCAGCTAGGCGCAGAAAGTGCAAATCAAGTATTATCAAATGAAGAAGCATCAACATTATAATCAGGGGTGTTGGGAGTTTTCTCAACCAAGCATAGTATATTTGATATATAAGTTTTAGCGTCTCCCTTTTCATTAGTCTTGGGCTTGCTACTCTCATCGAACAAATTTTCAGGAACAAGCCAAGCATAGTTATTTTCTAGTGCATCATTCATAGCTAGGAGTTTACATGGTATTGGTGCTTTGATTTCCCCACCATCATTAATGTTATTAGTGTACCTTATTCTATCCATGTCCATTTTTTCAAGGAGACCAATAAAATTGGTATGAGAACCTAGCATATTAAATTTAGCAAAAACCTTTCTAGCCTCTCTTGCTAGACCACCAAATTCTCTAAGAAGAGTTTCTAGAACGAAATCTTTCTTTTCCCCTTCTTCCATATCACCAAGTGTAAGAAACATGTGTTGGATTATAGGATTGAGATTAACAAATTTAGTTTCCAACATGCGAACTAAAGCAGCAGCAGCAATTTCATAGGTAGGTGCAAGTTCTACCAAGTGTTTATCTTCAAAATTTTCAGTAATACTAACATGATTGAAAAATTCTTCTATATTATTTCTCCCAACTATGGACCCACGTCCTACCGGTATGTCTTTTGTGGTGAAATTAAAAGGAAACATGATGCAATAAGCAAAAAGTAAACTAGGCAAATAAAGTAAAGAAGAGTAACTAAATTTTTGTGTTTTTGATATAGAGAGCAAGACAATAAATAAAGTAAAACTAGCAACTAACTAATTTTTTGTGTTTTGATTTAGTGCAGCAAACAAAGTAGTAAATAAAATAAAGCAAGACAAAAACAAAGTAAAGAGATTGAGAAGTGGAGACTCTTGCAGCTGTCTTGATCTCAGCAACGGCTGAAAAAGTGCTTGATGCGCGTAGATGCACACGTCTGGGGAACCCCAAGAGAAGTATGATGCGCATACAGTGGCAAGTTTCCCTCGTATGAAACCAAGGTTTAATCGAACCAGTAGGGAGCCAAGAAGCACGTTGAAGGTTGATGGTCGCGAAATGTGATGCGGCGCAACACCAGGGATTCCGGCGCCAACGCGGAACCTGCACAACACAAACTTTGCCCCAACGAAACAGTGAGGTTGTCAATCTCACCGCTTGCTGTAACAAAGGATTAAACGTATCGAGTGGAAGATGTTTGCAAAGAAAACAGAAAACACAATTGCAGTAGATTGTATGCTATGTAAAGAATAGGACCGGGGTCACCACTAGAGGTGTCTCTCCCATAAGATAAAGCATGTTGGGTGAACAAATACAGTCGGGCAATTGACAAATAGAGAAAGGCATAACAATGCATATACATGATATGATAAATATAGTGAGATTTAATTAAGCATTACGACAAAGTACATAGACCGCCATCCAATCGCATCTATGCCTAAAAAGTCCACCTTCAAAGCATCATCCGAACCCTCCAAGTATTAAGTTGCAAGCAGACAATTGCATTAAGTATGGTGCGTAATGTAATCAACAACTACATCCTTAGACATAGAATCAATGTTTTATCCCTAGTGGCAACAAGACATCCACAACCTTAGAACTTTCTGTCATCCCAGATTCAATGGAGGCATGAACCCACTATCGAGCATAAATCCCTCTTGGAGTTAAGAGTACAAACTTGGCCAGAGCCTCTACTAATAACGGAGAGCATGCAAGATCTTAAACAACACATGAACAATAGATTGATAATCACCATAATCATAGTACTCTCTATCCATCGGATCCCGACAAACACAACAAGAATTACATATAGATGATCTTGATCATGTTAGGCAGCTCACAAGATCCAACAATGAAGCACAACAAGGAGAAGACGACCATCTAGCTACTGCTATGGACCCATGGTCCAGGGGTGAACTACTCACTCATCACTCCGGAGGCGATCATGGCGATGAAGAGTCCTCCGGAGATGAATCCCCTCTCCAGGCAGGTGCCGGAGGCGATCTCCGTAATCCCCCGAGATGGGATTCGCGGCGGCGGCGTCCGCAATGTTTTCCGTATCATGGCCTCTGCATCGGGGTTTCGCGACGAAGCTTGTAGGCGGAGGGTCAACGCGGGGCCACACGAGGGGCCCAGGGGAGGGCCGGGCCGGCCGGCCGCCGCGCCGGCCTCCTCGGCCGCCCTCGTGGCCCCACTTCGTTAGCTCTTCGGTCTTCTGAAGCTTCGTGCAAAAATAGGACCCTAGGCGAAAGTTTCGTCCAATTCCGAGAATATTTCTTTACTAGGATTTCTGAAACCAAAACAGCAGAAAACAGCAACGCTCTTCGGCATCTTGTTAATAGGTTAGTTCCAGAAAATGCATAAATATGACATATAATGTGCATAAAACATGTAGGTATCATCAATAAAGTAGCATGGAACATAAGAAATTATCGATACGTTGGAGACGTATCGGCCACGAGGTGGCGACACACGGGCGGCGCGGCCGGGCCCTGGCCGCGCCGCCTGTGGTGTGGGCCCTCGTGTGGCCCTCCGACCTACCCTTCCGCCTACTTAAAGCCTCCGTCGCGAAACCCCCAGTACCGAGAGCCACGATACGGAAAACCTACTGAGACGCACGCCGCCAATCCCATCTCGGGGATTCAGGAGATCGCCTCCGGCACCCTGCCGGAGAGGGGAATCATCACCGGAGGGCTCTACATCATCATGCCCGCCTCCGGATTGATGCGTGAGTAGTTCATCCTTGGACTATGGGTCCATAGCAGTAGCTAGATGGTTGTCTTCTCCGCTTGTGCTTTCATTGTATTAGATCTTGTGAGCTGCCTAACATGATCAAGATCATCTATTTGTAATGCTACATGTTGTGTTTGGTGAGATCCGATGAATAGAGAATACTATGTTAAGTTGATTATCAATCTATCATATATGTGTTGTTTATGTTCTTGCATGCTCTCCGTTGCTAGTAGAGGCTCTAGCCAAGTTGATACTTGTAACTCCAAGAGGGGGTATTTATGCTCGATAGTGGGTTCATGCCTCCATTAAATCTGGGACAGTGACGAAAGTTCTAAGGTTGTGGATGTGCTGTTGCTACTAGGGATAAAACATTGATGCTTTGTCTAAGGATATTTGTGTTGATTACATTACGCACCATACTTAATGCAATTATCTGTTGTTTGCAACTTAATACCGGAAGGGGTTCGGATGATAACCTGAAGGTGGATTATTTAGGCATAGATGCATGCTGGATAGCGGTCTATGTACTTTGTCGTAATGCCCTGATTAAATCACATAGTAATCATCGTTGATATGTATTGAATCTTTATTTGTCAATTGCTCACATGTAATTTGTTCACCCAGCATGTTAGTTATCTTATTGGAGAGACACCACTAGTGAACTGTGGACCCCGGTCCATTCTTTTACATCTGAATACATTCTACTGTTTTGTTCTTTGCAAACAAACACCATCTTCCACTCGATACGCTTAATCCTTTGTTTTCAGCAAGCCGGTGAGATTGACAACCTTACTGTTTGGGCAAAGTACTTTGATTGTGTTGTGCAGGTCCACGTTGGCGCCGGTTTCACTGGTGTTGCGCCGCACTACATTCCTCCACCAACAACCTTCACGTGCTTCTTGGCTCCTACTGGTTCGATAACCTTGGTTTCTTACTGAGGGAAAACTTGCCGCTGTGCGCATCATACCTTCCTCTTGGGGTTCCCAATGGACGTGTACATCTACGCGCATCAAGCACTTTTTCTGGCGCCGTTGCCGGAGATCAAGACACGCTGCAAGGGGAGTCTCCACTTCCAATCTCTTTACTTTGTTTTTGTCTTGATTTATTTTATTTACTACTTTGTTTGCTGCACTTAAACAAAACACACAAAAAATTAGTTGCTAGCTTTACTTTATTTACTGTCTTGTTCTCTATATCAAAAACACAAAAAAATTAGTTACTTGTCTTTACTTTATTTGCTAGTTTACTTTACTACTGTTATAATGGGTACTCCTGAGAATACTAAGTTGTGTGACTTCACTAGCACAAATAATAATGATTTTATATGTACTCCTATTGCTCCACCTGCTACTACAGCAGAATTTTATGAAATTAAACCTGCTTTACTGAATCTTGTTATGAGAGAGCAATTTTCTGGTGTTAGTACTGATGATGCTTGCCCATCTTAATAATTTTGTTGAACTTTGTGAAATGCAAAAGTATAAGGATATACATGGTGATATTATAAAACTGAAATTGTTTCCTTTCTCATTAAGAGGAAGAGCTAAAGATTGGTTGTTTTCTTTGCCTAAAAATAGTATTGATTCATGGACTAAATGCAAAGATGCTTTTATTAGTAAATATTATCCTCCTGCTAAGATTATATCTTTGAGAAGTAGCATAATGAATTTTAAACAATTTGATAATGAACATGTTGCTCAAGCATGGGAGAGAATGAAATCTTTGGTAAAGAATTGCCCAACCCATGGACTGACTACTTGGATGATCATCCAAACCTTTTATGCAGGATTGAATTTTTCCTCGAGGAACCTATTGGATTCAGCTGCTGGAGGTACTTTTATGTCCATCACTCTGGGCGCCGCAACTAAATTACTTGATGATATGATGATCAATTACTCTGAATGGCACACTGAAAGAACTCCTCAAGGTAAGAAGGTAAATTCTGTTGAAGAAACCTCTTCTTTGGGTGATAAGATTGATGCTATTATGTCTATGCTTGCAAATGGTAGATCTCATATTGATCCTAATAATGTTCCTTTAGCTTCATTGGTTGCTCAAGAAGAAAATGTTGATGTGAATTTCATTAAGAACAATAATTTCAACAACAATGCTTATAGGAATAATTATGGTAACAACAACTTTAGGCCATATCCTTCTAATAATGGTAATGGTTATGGTAATTCTTACAACAATAATAAGAGTGTACCCTCTGGATGTTAATCTTGCCGATAATGTTAAAAAGAAACCTTTGGGGAGGATTGATAATGTGCGCATTACGGTTAACAATAACCTTGTCCCCGTTGATTTTGTTGTCTTGGATATCGAATGCAATGCATCTTGTCCTATTGTGTTGGGAAGACCTTTTCTTCGAACCGTTGGTGTTGTTATTGATATGAGGGAAGGTAATATTAAATATCAATTTTCTCTCAAGAAAGGTATGGAACACTTCCCTAGAAAGAGAATGAAGTTGCCTTTTGATTCTATTATTAGAACAAGCTATGATGTTGATGCTTCTACTCTTGATGTTACTTGATTTGCACTTTCTGCGCCTAGCTGAAAGGCGTTAAAGAAAAGCACTTCTTGGGAGATAACCCATGTGTTTATTTTACTACAGCAATTTTTGTTTTGTTGAGTCTTGGAAGTTGTTTACTACTGTAGCAACCTCTCCTTATCATGTTTTTGTGCCAAGTAAAGTTTCTATGCTAAAGTTGATATATTTGGGATCGCTGCAGAAACAGCATTGCTGTCTGTCACGAATTCTGGCACAAGTCTCTGTAAAAAATCGAAAAAATCTGCAAATTTACGAGCGTGATCCTCAGATATGTACGCAACTTTCATTAGTTTTGAGTTTTTTCATTTGAGCAAGTTAAGTGCCCAGTCCAGAAGCATCTTTACGGACTGTTCTGTTTTTGACAGATTCTGTCTTTTATTTCGCATTGCCGCTTTTGCTATGTTGAATGAGTTTCTTTGTTCCATTAACTTTCAGAAGCTTTGTGCAATGTCCAGAAGTGTTAAGAATGATTGTGTCACCTCTGAATATGTGAATTTGTAGTTAAGCACTAACCCTCTCATGAGTTTGCTTGAAGTTTGTGTGAAGGAAGTTTTCAAGGGTCAAGAGAAGAGGATGATATACTATGATCAAGAAGAGCGAAAGGTCTAAGCTTGGGGATGCCCCGGTGGTTCATCCCTGCATATTTTAAGAAGACTCAAGCATCTAAGCTTGGGGATGCCCAAGGCATCCCCTTCTTCATCGACAACATTATCGGTCACTTCTAGTGAAACTATATTTTTATTCCGTCACATTCTTATGTTCTTTACTTGGAGCGTCGGTTTGTTTTTATTTTTGTTTTGTTTTGAATAAAGTTGGATCTCGCCATCCTTATATTGGAGATATTACGCTCCGCTTTTTCATATGGAACACTTGTGTTCTTAATTGTGCTTTAATGTTCATGGCGAAAGCTTATTGCTTCGTTAAATTGCTATTTGGTTGGAATTGGAAAATGATGCATATGGTTTGACAATTTGGCAATTGTTTGAGCTCTCTTAGATCATGTTTAAGCTCTTGCATCATGTAGTTTAATCCATTAATGAAGAACTACTGTAGAGCTTGTTTAATTTGGTTTGCATGATTGATCTCTCTAAGTCTAGATATTTTCGGGTAAAGTGTTTGAACAACAAGGAAGACAGTGTAGAGCCTTATAATGCTTGCAATATGTTCTTGTGTGAGTTTTGCTGTACCTGTTCATACTTGTGTTTGCTTCAAACAACCTTGCTAGCCCAAACCTTGTACTGAGAGGAAATGCTTCTCGTGCATCCAAATACCTTGAGCCAAACTCCATGCCATTTGTGTCCACCATATCTACCTACTATGTGGTATTTTGCCATTCCAAAGTAAATTACTTGAGTGCTACCTTTAAATTTCATTCCTCTACCTTTACAATATATAGCTCATGGGACAAATAGCTTAAAAAACTATTGTGGTGATGAATATGTAGTTATGTGTTTTAATTCTTATAAGTTGCTTGTTGAGCGGTAACCATGTTTTCTGGGGACGCCATCAACTTTACCTTTGTTGGATATCATGTGAGATGCTATGCATGTTCGTCTTGTCTGAAGTAGTGGATTTCATGATCAAATGGTTTGAGTATGCATATGATTAGAGAAGAACATTGGGCCGCTAACTAAAGCCATGTATCATGGTGGAAGTTTCAGTTTGGACATACAACCTCAATCTCTTATGAGAATATTAACTATTGTTGAATGCTTAAGCATTAAAAGAGGAGTCCATTATCTGTTGTCTATGTTGTCCCGTATGGATGTCTAAGTTGAGAATAATCAAAAGCGAGAAATCCAATGCGTGCTTTCTCCTTAGACACTTGTACAGGCGGCATAGAGGTACCCCTTTGTGACACTTGGTTGAAGCATATGTATGCGATGAGAATCCGTGTTTTCCGAGATAGTAGGACAAGGTGCGAGCACTATTGGTACTCTATGCATGAGGCATGCAACTTGTAGGAAGTATTATGCATAGCACATATGAATTATTACTACCGTTGACAAAATTGTTTCTATGTTTTCAAAACAAAAAGCTCTAGCACAAAAATAGTAATCAATGCTTCCCTCTGCGAAGGGCCAATCTTTTACTTTATTGTTGAGTCAGTTTACCCATTCTTTCTATCTTAGAAGCAAACACTTGTGTTAACTGTGTGCATTGATTCTTACATGTTTACTTATTGCACTTGTTATATTACTCTATGTTGACAAATATCCATGAGATATACATGTTACAAGTTGAAAGCATTCGCTGAAACTTAATCATCCTTTGTGTTGCTTCAATGCATTCTACTATGAATTTATTGCTTATGAGTTATCTCTTATGCAAGTCTTATTGATACTTGTTTGAAAGTATTATTCATGAAAAGTTTTGCTATATGATTCATTTGCTTAGTCATTATCTTTGTTAGCAATCTTTTGTTCAGATCACTCCATTCATCTCATATGCTTTACAATAATGTTGATCAAGATTATGTTGGTAGCATGTCACTTCAGAAATTATTTGTGTTATCGTTTACCTACTCGAGGACGAGTAGGAACTAAGCTTGGGGATGCTTGATACGTCTCAAACGTATCTATAATTTCTTATGTTCCATGCTACTTTTATTACAATACTTGAGTGATTTACACATACTTTAAGCGTTATTTTGCATTTTCCGCACTAACCTATTAACAAGATGCCGAAGTGCCGCTGTTCAGCTGTTTTTGGTTTAAATCCTAGTAAGGAAATATTCTCGAATTGGACGAAATCACGCCCATGGTCCTATTTTTGCACGAAGCTTCCGAAGACCGAAGAGGAGACGAAGTGGGGCCACGAGGTGGCGACACACCAGGGCGGCGCGGCCCAGGCCCTGGCCGCGCCGACCTGAGGTGTGGGCCCCTCGTGTGGCCCTCTGACCTACCCTTCCGCCTACTTAAAGCCTCCGTCGCGAAACCCCCTACCGAGAGCACGATACGGAAAACATTACCGAGAGGCCGCCGCCAATCCCATCTCGGGGATTCAGGAGATGTCCGGCACCCTGCCGAGAGGGAATCATCACCGGAGGGGCTCTACATCATCATGCCCGCCTCGGATTGATGCGTGAGTAGTTCATCCTTGGACTATGGGTCCATAGCAGTAGCTAGATGGTTGTCTTCTCCGCTTGTGCTTTCATTGTATTAGATCTTGTGAGCTGCCTAACATGATCAAGATCATCTATTTGTAATGCTACATGTTGTGTTTGGTGAGATCCGATGAATAGAGAATACTATGTTAAGTTGATTATCAATCTATCATATATGTGTTGTTTATGTTCTTGCATGCTCTCCGTTGCTAGTAGAGGCTCTGGCCAAGTTGATACTTGTAACTCCAAGAGGGGGTAATTATGCTCGATAGTGGGTTCATGCCTCCATTAAATCTGGGACAGTGACAGAAAGTTCTAAGGTTGTGGATGTGCTGTTGCTACTAGGGATAAAACATTGATGCTTTGTCTAAGGATATTTGTGTTGATTACATTACGCACCATACTTAATGCAATTATAGTTCGCAACTGTGGAAGGGTTTCGGATGATAACTCAAGGTGGATTATTTAGGCATAGATGCATGTTTGGATAGCGGTCTATGTACTTTGTCGTAATGCCCTGATTAAATCACATAGTAATCATCGTTGATATGTATTGAATCTTTATTTGTCAATTGCTCACCTGTAATTTGTTCACCCAGCATGTTAGTTATCTTATTGAGAGACACCACTAGTGAACTGTGGACCCCGGTCCATTCTTTTACATCCGAATACATTCTACTGCTTTTAATGTTCTTTGCAAACAAACACCATCTTCCACTCGATACGCTTAATCCTTTGTTCAACAAGCCGGTGAGATTGACAACCTCACCGTTACGTTGGGGCAAAAGTACTTTGATTGTGTTGTGCAGGTTCCACGTTGGCGCCGGTTTCACGGTGTTGCGCCGCACTACATTCCTCCACCAACAACCTTCACGTGCTTCTTGGCTCCTACTGTTCGATAACCTTGGTTTCTTACTGAGGGAAAACTTGCCGCTGTGCGCATCATACCTTCCTCTTGGGGTTCCCAACGGACGTGTACATCTACGCGCATCATACACCCACCAGATCGTTTCCGCCACAGTCATATACATCTGCCATATACCCTGTCTCCCACCGCGACGTATTCGTGCTGTTCTCTCGCCGCGCGTAGTCCATGTAGAATTAGGTTTTGTTTTTTTTCCTCCTTCGCTGTTGCCTTCTAATTCCGTCTGTGCTGTAGAAAAAAATTCCGTGAGATAAGTTTCGGCCGCCAGTAAAGAATTGGAAGGAGAGCAAAAAAAAAAGTCTGGAACCGCCTCCGAAAAAAATTTCTGGCTACATTGGTTTTTCACTTTGGCGATCACTTTTCGCCACTGGCCGTTATAGCGACATTTTTTGGCGCCTGCGCGCTTTCCGGAGCACCTCCGAAATTTCGACAAATTTTTTTTCTGAGGCTATACTGTTTTTAGACCTCGGGGATCAGTTTGAGACACTTGCCATCATAGTGATTTTTCGCCGTTCGCGTCGCCACATCATCGCCACCTCATCGCTGCTCGTTGCTTGTGTGCCGCGCCGTGACCTCGTTAGTGTTCTAGGCTCGCGTCTCTAGTACGGTCTAGCCTAGGACCAGCACAGTACCGTTGTTGAGCATACTTTCAATACTGCATCGCTGTTTTGACAATTGCTGTTTTGCTACCATATATAAGCCATCCTACAGCTCCACATATTGTCTCCACGTGCTTTGTGTCGACACCTGGTAATCGCTTTGGCAATCTTTGGAGACGCTGATCCTTGCTGGTTGTTACATCGCCTTCCTCCTGTTTGGTAAGAACTTGTAAGAGCTTTGTATTTTGCTTGATGAATTGCGCGTGAACCACCATATTCCGTAGTTTTGTAGGCATATACATTTGTGCTTTTCTGTACTAACCATGTCAGGACCAGTTGATCCGGCCACTGTTGACCCGGCCAAGATGACTAGTGAGCAGTTGTTGCCTGCCAAAGCCCACCGGCGAGCAGTGGTTAAGCAACACGAAGAGCCGGGAGGCTTCCAAGGCGGCAGTGAGCCCTGGTCCCTCGACGTCGTCCCGCAAATGCTCCGGCACACGACCTGGCGGCTGCAAGGGCGTGCCACCTGACCTATTGTCGTCGTGGTGAACGAGCAGATGCCATGGGATGGCTTATCTTGGGGCCGAATGGACGCTAGAGGATTCGGGGGAGGGTTTGTGACTAGATGGACGAACTTCCGGATGCTTTCCTCAGGAACGTGGCCAAGGCCAGAGGTAGAAGAAGAAAGACACAAGGACGAACTCGCTCTAGATCACCATGTTCATTGATCTCAAGATAGGTTACAGGTTGTTCTCCCTTCAGCGGATCGCGCATGTAAAAGAAGCTGCCCCCTCTCCTTATATAGGGGAGAGGGTGGCTTACAGAACAAGAAACCCTAATGGGATCTTTGACTAGACAAACTACTTTACAAAGATACTTTATAAAGCTACTTTAATCACAGATGACGCCGGGGTCTTCTTTAAACATGAAGGATGACGTCCTCCGGCTTCTTTGACCGTCATCCTCCTCCTTGTCTTCTAGTCTTCGTTTAAAGCCACTTTGCTTAGCTCATCTTTGTCCTTTAGCTCCTGACGGAATCTTTGACCAGTCAGCCGGCATGTTCTTCCTTCCGGTGCTCCGGTATCTTTCCTTCCTGGTTCCGGTATACCCCTCTTGGGGATACCGGCCTAGCTTCACTTAGCCAAACTCTATTCTCTTATACCGGCATGAACATTAAACCGGTATCTTGAAGGGTGAGACCATCCGGTATGGCATACCTTTGGCATACCGGGGGTCATCCCCCCAACATTAGTCCCCGAAGCTGGTATAGTCTGGCGGATCCTATCCAACAGACCATGCCAGGTTCTCGTATCTTGGATACCGGTTTAACTTTCTTAGCCCTTGGCTCAAATCCGGCATCTTTGCTCGGACTCACATATTCTCTGTTCGCAAGGCATTCTCCGGCATCTTACTCTCCGGTATCTTAGTCTTTAAGTCTCTCCTCGACGAGGTCGAGAATATTTCGGGTTCTGTGCCTGTCAGAGACATGCGCACTGTGACTGTCGCGCCAGTGTCAGTTGTCACTTCGTATTGACACTTGCGCGCTCATTAACTGCACCGCTCCGGATCCCACTCACCGCTTCGGATCCCGTGTGTGCCTCCGTGTGGCTTCTCTTTTCCGCGTGTATCTCTGTGACACGTGGCGATCAGCGACGCGAACCGTCGCGGGCCGCGAGGCAAACGGCGCCCAGCGGTTTTCGGCCCACCTTCTCTCTCCTTTATAAGCTCAACTGCCCCTTCTTCTTCCTCTTCTTCGCATTCTCCTTCCTTCGCGCATAGTGTTCCTCGCTCCTGCGCTCCTTCACCGCACTTCGTCGCCGCTGCTCGCCTGAGTTTCGCCGCCCGGTGAACTTACGCCGCGCCTCCGCCGGACTTCGTCGTGTGGAGAGCTTCTGCAGCGTCTTCTTCTCGCGCGCTGCATTCGTGCTTCTTCTTGACCTTCACCGCCTCGCCGTCGGCAGAGCTCACCGGCGACCGCGGGCCTGTTCTTTCGCCGGAGAAGGTCTTCCTCATCAACTGCGACACTCCAGGTCAGTTCAAATCTTGCTTTGTTTGCCATTTGCTTGCTTTCCAGATCTGGGGTCTACGGTGTTCTTATTTCTTCCTTTTTCTTTGGTTTTTCTCTTACTCGTAGATCTTCGCGCGGGGGTCGAGTGTGGGATTTCTGTTTCCTTTGCCTCCCAACCAATGTCTGACGAGGAATCTTCCTCCGCATCTTCCTCTTCTTCTTCTGCTAGTCATAGCAAACAAACTTCCGGTGAATCTACGCCCTCAAATTCGATTAGGACAGATTCCGGCAACCAGCAGGACTCCGGTAGTCAGCAAGGTTCCGGCAGCCATCAAGAGGCCGGTAGCCCTCAAGATGCCGGTAGCTCCCGAGATGCCGGTGGCTCCCAAGACGCCGGTAGCTCCCAGGATGCCGGTAGCCACCTTGGGACGAGTAGCTCTGGCGAAGCTTCAAGTAGCTCTAGCCAATCTTCCGGCGAGGAGCCTTCCCCAGTCACACGCGGAGCTTGGATGGGCTCCAATGTTACTAAGTACGAGATAGATTGGTTATACCGGTCCCGTAGGATTCCGGAAGGAGTCACTTGCCGGATTCCTGGTGACGAAATAATTCCGGACCCCGAGCCCGACGAACGTGTTGTCTTTCTTGCTCACTTTGAGCGTGGCTTTGGCCTTCCTCCTTCCTCTTTTTTCCTTGATCTTCTGGATTTCTACAAACTCCAACCTCATCATCTTCCCGGCAACTCCGTCTTTTACCTCTCCTGCTACACCACCTTCATGGAGGCCTACATCGGCATACGTCCCACTCTCGAGACGTTTGCTCGCTTCTTCGCTCTTCGGATTAATTCCGTTCAGGGCAAAAATATTCCTGCACCCAAGCCCCCCGTACAATGCGGGTCTTGCATCATCAGCAAACGTCAAGGGAGCCCCTTTTTTGAGTTTTCCGGCCTGGAGTCTTGCCGGTTATGGCAAGGGACGTTTTTCTATGTGAAGAACAACGGCCCCGCAGATCTCATCTGCCTGCCTCCTTTTGATCCGGCGCCGCCCGCGAAAACCAACTGGAGCTACAATCCGAAGGAGTCTCACAACGAGACCAACCGGATTATACGCTTCATGAAGCAGAAGATGAAGGACACCGGCATCTGCTCTGATGATATCATCCGCACCTTCATATCGCGCCGGGTACTTCCTCTGAAGCGCCGCGCCCATAGGATGAGCGAGATGTACGGCCCTGGCGATCCTACCAAGATCACAGGCCTGCCCCTTAGCAAGAAGGACGTTGTTCTCAAGGCTAAGCAGATTTGCCAAACTGCTATGCGTTTTAACTGGAAATGGGGCCTCCTTCCCTTCAGCACTACTAACCCTCCGACCCAAGAAGTAAGGGACTATGCGATTGAGGTTGTTCCTTGCCGGTAACCTTTTGCTTTTGCTTATTTTCTTTTTCATGTTTCAGGCCAAGGACCGCTTCCCCCTCATCGAAGCCGAGCGGCGAGGAGTTTGCCGGAAGCGCGCCCTCGACTCCTTCGACCCAGATCCCCTCATTTTCTGGAAGGATCTGAAGATGGGCAAGACCCCGGCATCTCGCCTGGGCCGGTCTCCGCCAAAGCCAACCGGGTCCTCTGATGACCTGGTTATGCTTGAGGTATTTCTTTTTCCGGTTTCTTTTACTCTTCCGTTATCATTTTTCTTCGAACTGCTTCTTAGCCTCATCCAATTTACAGATCCATGAGCACGTGCCGCCCCTGCGCGCCGAGGCCGGCACGGAGTTTGTGGACAAGCTCATGGCCCAGGGCCAGAAGAACAAGCGGTCGCCATCTGACGATGGCTCCAGCCAGGCCCCTCCTCCCAAGCGCTTCCGGACTGAAGAGCTGGGGGAGAAGAAAGTTGGCGTGCGCCGCTACGCGCGCAAGCAGATGCCAACCGCTTCCGGGTAAGTTTTTCATTTCTGACCTGCTCTTTTTAAGTTCTTTTTCCGGTTGCTTTCTTCCAACCATCTCTCTTTTTTCTCTTTCAGCCCTGCGCTCAAGCTCGGCTCAAGACCCTCGGGCTCTGAAGGTTCCGCAAGGACCTCAACCCCTCCTCACTCAAGCCCGGCACCACCTGGTGCCGGCAACATCTCTGCCTCCCTTTCGGGGGGCACAACAAGTTCGGGGCGTGCGGCCCCTACATCTTCAGATCACCGCACGGAGGAGGATCCTTCCTTCTTCCTCGAGAACCAAGACACCGGCACCAGCAACATCGGTGCCGGAGAAGAAGAAGCTGCCGGGCAGGCGGAGCCTCCAGCTCCTCCTGCCCTTGAGAAAAAGACAACTCCCGCGCCGGAATCCTCCGCGCCGGGAAGCTCCAACTCGGGTGGTGCGTCTACCGCTCCCCCTTCTCCACGGACCATCCTCATGCCGCCGCCAAGTGCTCCCGGCACCCAGCCTTCCGGGGCTGCTTTTGCCGCGCCGCCGCCCAAGACCTCCAGGCCTACCAAGGGAAAGGCGACGGCTCCCGGCACCTCTTCTGCGGGCCAGCAGCCCCTGGTGCTGCACGTCTCCAAGGCCGCCCAGAACACTGTCACCAAGGCCACCGGTCTTCTTGGCCGCATAACTGACTTCAAGCGCCGAGGCCAGGATCTGGGGCACCTTCTGCCCTACGCCGAGAAGTGGAACGCCGCGGATATCACTCCGGCGACCCGCGGCTTGGGCAAGGACAGGCAGCCGGCACCTGACCCCGTTGGGAACCGCTCTTCCGAGGAGCACTTCACGCGGCTCCGCTGCGCCGTGAAAGAGCTGGATAGCGCGTGGTACGACGCCACGAACAACCTGATGGTGCGTTTTACTATCTTTTCTCAATTGCCGGTTTCCTTTCTTCCGGAGTCTTTTATCTTTTACTTTCATGCCGGTTTCTCTCTTGTCTATCTTCCCAGTCCCCGAGTTTTGTGGTGAAAGCGTAGCTTTTAGGACAAAACTTAAACTTCAAGAACTTAGCGCAAAACCGGCATTGCCAGTCCCCGAGCTTCGGGTTAAAAACTCTGTTCTTAGCGCGAAACTTACCGAGAACGGAAACCGCACTGCCCCCGAGTTTTGTGGTGAAAGCGCTTTAGGACAAAACTTAAACTTTAAGAACTTAGCGCAAAACCGGCATTGCCAGTCCCCGAGCTTCGGGTTAAGAACTCTGTTCTTAGCGCGAAACTTTACCGATCTTTTTGCTTTGAACAGCTCACGGCTGACGCTCGGAAGACCCTCTTTGAGGAGCTCTTGTGGGAGCATCGGGAGCTTGTGGAGGCACACGACAAGTGCCAAGGTATACTTTTGTTCTGCCGGCATCTTTCTTACCGGAACCTTTTTTCTTTCTGACACTTGTAATTTCTTCTTGACAGTGCTCCCGGAAGCTTCCATTGATGCTCTCAAGGAGCAGCTCGCCAACGCCCAACGTACGACTTTCTTTTTTCCTTCTGCTAATTTGTCTTTACTTTGAATTTTACCAACACCTTGTTGTTTACACCTTCCTTTCCGGTTTGCAGGGGAGAAGGAGCAGCTGATCAAGCAGCATCAGGAGGAGCTGAGCGCCCAAAAGACCAGCTATCAGGAGCTCAAGTCCCAGCTTATCCAAATGGGTCTTGACCATGCCAAAGCTCTCGAGGCCGCTGAAGCTGACGCAGCGGCCAAGATGAACGAGGCTCTGGAGAACGCTAGCAACGCCACCGTGGTGCTGCAAGCTGAGCTGGAGGAGCTGGCCAAGGCCCGGAAGGCTGCCGAGGAGAAGGTC
The DNA here is from genome assembly GCA_030979885.1 of Lolium multiflorum. Classification (NCBI taxonomy): domain Eukaryota; kingdom Viridiplantae; phylum Streptophyta; class Magnoliopsida; order Poales; family Poaceae; genus Lolium; species Lolium multiflorum. The sequence goes on from CM061753.1 coordinate 310,426,883, forward strand.
GCGCGGTTGGAGGAGGAGCGCAAGGAATGCAATCAGCTGATCCTCCAAACCGACAACCTTGCCCATCGTGAGTTCTCTGATTAATGCATACAAGCCATTTTTCCTCCGGCCTCATTTTCTTTTCGCTATCTTTTCTTCCGGTCTCTTTTTCTTCCGGATTCTTTTCTTTCCGGATTCTTTTCCTTAGCCCTTTTTCTTCTTTGCACAGGCCTCTTCCCGGACTCCCAGACTTATGCTGTTAAGAAGGTCAACGCGCGCCGCCCTAGCCAGAGCCAAGCGAGTCTCGCCGTGCCATGGACGCCCAACGACCATCTGGTCGCGCTTAACGCGCGGGTGTCTCATATGCGCGCCATTGACCGCAACTTATCTGATATCCCTGATGTAGCTTCCCAGCTCTACAGGACTCTCTGGCCTGGCGAGGTGGTGCCGGACACTTTCTCTTTGATCAGCGATCGCCTCAAGGGCGCCGGCAGGAGGATCCGCGAATGGCAGTGCTCTGCTGCCCGCGCTGGAGCAGACTCTGTCCTCGCGTCGCCTGCTCCTGGTACCCGGAGCTCGACCTGGATGCCCTCACCGGAGTGCGCGAAGGCGCGGAAACCGATCTGGACCCGATCCTTGCCGCCAAACGGCAGGATCGCGCGTACCGCATCGCGGAGTACGCCGAAATGCGCACCTTCATCCCTCCCCCTCATGGCGTCCAAGATTATCTTGACGAGGAGGGAGATGAAGCCGAGGAGGAGCCTCTGACGAAGCTGGTGCTGGCGATGCTCCCCCTGAAGCTCCTGCTGCCTGATCTTCTACTTCAAGATTTACCTGTCATGCCCCTTGGCCCTGTGTGGCTTAAAACAATCTTTTGTTAAATTCTGCCCCGGTATGCCGGGGCTTATGATGTAAAACTTTAAGTCCGCTTGTGGTTGACGTACAACTTTTGTGCCGGTAAGTTATACCGGTAGCTAATTATCTTAGACTTGCCTTAGCGTTTCTGCTTTTGGTTCTGCTTTTATCCTGCACTTGCAAAGATTTCCAAATTGTTTCTGCATCCAATTCGATGCACACTTGGTTCTTTTGCCTTGACTCTGCCTGCCTTCTCTGGGCGTTCTTTGGCATATGAGCACAAGGTTCTTTCACCAAACAAGCATTTTCTTGAACTTAGAAAGAATTCGAAATTTTGCAAAAAACCGGTATGACCGGGGTTAGTTAAATTTTTCCGGATTGTTCTTTCCCGGTTTCCCTCTCCACAGTTCATGTGCTTATCCCCTACCGGTTTATCTTGCTTGCCATGAAGCCAAGTTATGGACAGCAGCAGAGTCGAAGACTCCGGTAGGGTTTAGCACACTACTAATCCGGAAAGAAAAAACGTTCAATAAGCAACCGGTAACGGAAAAAATAGACATGTTCCATGCAATTTAAACAAGACAAGTCCCCGAGATTCATTCGAGGTTCCGACATCTTTTTATTCATAGCATGTAAGGTACAAAAAGGAACTTCTTACAGCACAACTTCAAGAGTAGAAAGGACGCAACAAGGCTACGTTCCATGGGCGTTTGGTCTCGTCTCCAGATCTGTCCGCCTTTCCCTTCTTCCATTCCTGTGCATCGATTAGGTAGTATGCATCATTGTGGAGAGCCTTGCTCACAATGAAAGGTCCTTCCCATGGAGGGGACAGCTTGTGCCTGCCTTCAGTGCGCTGCACCAGGCGTAAAACCAGGTCTCCTTCTCGGAATACCCTCGGGTTTACCTTCCGGCTATGATAGCGTCGGAGGTTCTGCTGGTAAATGGCTGTTCTTGCCAAAGCTAGCTCTCTTGCTTCTTCTAGCAAGTCCACATCATTTTCTCTGGCCTCTTTTACCTCTTCTTCGGTATAGAGCTGCACCCTTGGTGAGTCATGGAGAATGTCGGTTGGTATGACCGCTTCCGCTCCATAAACCATGAAGAATGGCGTGTATCCGGTAGACCGGTTCGGAGTTGTTCTTAGACTCCAGAGCACTGACGGTAGCTCATCGATCCAACATCCCGGCGACTTTTTCCATTGCATCAATGAGTCTTGGTTTGATACCGGAAAGTACCAAAGCATTTGTCCTTTCAACTTGACCATTGCCTTGCGGGTGCGCCACTGAGCACAAATCCAGCCGGATGTTTTTGCTTTCACAGAACCGCTTGAATTCTCCTTGGGCAAAGTTCGTGCCATTGTCAGTTATGATACTGTGTGGGTATCCATATCGCAGGATTACATCTTTCAGGAATTTTACTGCTGTGTGGCCATCACACTTTGCGATAGGCTTCACCTCCAGCCACTTGGTGAATTTATCCACCATTACTAAGATGTGGGTCATGTTTCCCCTTGCGTTTTGAACGGTCCAACCATGTCCAGGCACCAAACAGCGAAAGGCCAAGTTAGCGGTATGGTTTTCAAGCCGGATGCTGGGGTATGGTTTTGCTTAGCGTACCTCTGGCAGCCATTGCATTTCCTTACCAAATCCTCAGCATTGTCCAAGGCTGTGGGCCAGTAGAACCCATGCCGGAACACCTTTGCTACCAACGCCCTTGAAGAAGCATGGTGCCCGCATTCTCCTCGATGAATTTCCTCAAGCATTTCTCTTCCTTCTTCCGGCTCCACACACCTTTGGAGGACACCGGTAACACTTCTCTTGTATACCTCGCCATTGATGATGGTGTAAGCTTTGGACCTTCTCTGTATCCTTCTTGATTCATTTTCGTCAACCGGCAAGGTGCCGTTGATCAGGAATTCCTTAATAGGTTCAACCCAAGATGGTGTCTCTCTAACCACAAAGACCGGCATGTCTATGTCCATGCTGTCCACAAGCATTGCCTCTTCCGGCATGGGCGTCGCAGTCCCCGAGTTTACCGGTACAGTCCCCGAGTTTGCCGGAGTAGTCCCCGGGTTTCCTTCGTCGATCTCCATTGGCACCACATGTGATTCCGGTACAAAAATTGATTCCGACTCCGGACTTGGTTTGATTGATGGAACCCTCAAGTGCGCCAGAGCTATCCCGGGAGGAATTTCTTGCCTGGATGAGCCTAGCTTGGATAAAGTATCCGCGGCCTCGTTTTCTGCACGTGGCACATGATGGAATTCACACCCTTCGAAGAAGCCGGCAATCTTTTGCACATGGAACCGGTACGAGGCCATGTTGGCATCTTTTGCATCCCAATCTCCGGAACACTGTTGCACCACAAGATCTGAATCACCATAGCAAATGATCCTGAGTGCCCCGATTTCTTTTGCAACCTTGAGCCCATGTATCAGAGCTTCGTATTCAGCGACATTGTTTGATGCCCTGAAGTGTACTTGTAAAACATACCGGAGGTGATCCCCTTTGGTGAGGTGAGAACCACACCGGCACCTAGACCCTCCTTGAGCTTGGATCCGTCAAAATGCATCTTCCAGTACTCTATTTTGTGTTCTGGCGGCTTGTACTGTCGGAGGAAGCTGACGAGCGCGCTTTCCTATGCTTGGCTGAGGCCGGCACCGATACGGACGGTGCGCTCTGGGTAAGCCGGATCCAGCACAATGTTCTTTGTCTCATTTGTCGGCTTGAATGTCGGTGAGTCCAAGCTTCCACTCATTGCCGCTAAGCTCAATTTTGAGGACTGAGCCAGCGCAACAGCAGTTTGCATTCTCTTTTTCTCCTCCGCGATCACCAGCGATTCCGCTAGGTTTGATCCGGCAGACGCTGTTTCCATTGAGACTTTGTAGTTTCCCACCACAGTTAGTGGTCCACGAGGTGCCGGCATCTTCATCTTGAGATAAGCCGTATGGGTCGATGCCATGAACGCTGCCAAAGCCGGTCTCCCCAACAAGGCATGGTAGGGACTATCTAAGTCCACCACCTCAAACTCAAGGTTTTCAACACGACAATTGTCGCGTCCTCCAAACGACACATCCACCCGAATTTTTCCTATCGGGGCACAAGACAAACCGGGAACAATCCCATGGAAAGTTGTGTGAGTTGGCTGCAACATGTTTTCTGTTATGCCGAGCGTACGCATGGTGTGCTTGTACATGATGTTTATGCTGCTACCATTGTCTATCAGCACCTTGCTGAATTTTACTCGAGTTTCCGGCCCCTTCATGATTGGGTCCACAACGAGAGCGTATCCACCCGGATTCGGCATGACCTTGGGATGATCCTTGAACGACCAGGTGATTTCCTGATCAGACCACAGCATGTATTTTGGAACTGCCGGCATCACGGCGTTCACTTCCATGGAACGGCGATGCACGCTTTGCCTGTCCATTGGCTCTGTGACAAAGACAACCATGCACAAGTGTGGGTCTTCATAAACATTCCGGCCTAAAGGTGCCGGTGGAGGTGGCTGGTCATTGTTTTGCTCCACCCGGTTAACCTGCTGGTACTGCTGCCTGTTTGGCTGTACCGGTAAGGCGTTTGCTCCAGCGGTGGTGGAGGTGGTAATTGTTGTTGTTGCTGCATGGGGCCCCCTGGCGCCTGCGCATCTTTTACCGCTCTCTTTTGCATCAAGAACTTGGTCCAAGAACAATCCTTCGTCAAGTGGTTCGACGGGTGATCCGGATTCGGCGTGTGCCACCGGCAAGGTTGGTCCATGGCGGCTTCCATGGTGTATTTCACGGGTTCCTGCCAGTTCTTTTTCTGGCCCCAGGGTTTCTTTTCTACCCACTGTTTCTTAGGACCCGCCCACGGCTGCGATCCGGTTTTTTGTCTCTGACTGCCGCTGGCGTCAGAATTTTCTTGCACGGCAGCAACTTGCTGCGATGCGTATCTTCGATCTGGGAAATCTTCCCTCCTTTTGTTGTTCCGGTTATCCCGGTACTGCTGCTGATGCGGATTCGACTGCTCCGGCTCAGCTTGCACTGCCGGCTGCATTGGGTCTCCCAATGCATAGCTGTCTGCCACACGTATCATCTCTGCTAGAGTTGTGGGCATGCTTCTCTGCAGCCTTTGCCACAAAGGTGATCCTCTCCGGCATCCTTGACTGAACCAAGCAATGGCTTGTGCCTCAATCACTCCTTCACATGTGTTTCTCATTGAGTTCCACCGGGTGAGATAATCCCGGTCTGGTTCTCCTGCACGCTGTTGGCACAGCGCAAGCTGTTGGGGCCGGTTTGGCCTCTTGTAGGTGCTGCTGAAATTGTTCACAAATGCTTCCTCAAAGTCCAACCATCCGTTGATACTTCCTGCCGGCAAGTTATTGAGCCAGATCCTCGCAGGACCCACAAGGTAAGACGGTATGATTCTTACCGCCCAACGCCGGTTTACTCCACCACCAGCCACATAAACAGCTGTGACATAATCAGCCAGCCAGTCTTCCGGCTTGGTTGTTCCATCATACGTTCTTGTATCCCGGGGCAACTGGAAGTTGCGCACCGGTGGTTCTTCTCTCATGATCCGAGGGCCAAAGCACCTTGGACCAGGAGGTCCTTCACATTCAACTATCGCAGATAGACGTACTCTGTCCAGCCTGTGCCTCGCATCCCGGTCTGGCAAACATCTTTCCCCTAGGCGTTCTCCCAAAGGGTTCCGGTGGACTCTTGTTCGTTCCGCCTCGGAATCTGATTCATCATATTCTTCCAGTTCCGCGGCCCTTGCCTGCCGGTACCCTGGTGGTGGCATCTCTTCATCCACGCACGCCACTCTTGCGGCTTGATAATTTTGCCCGGTTTCATATCTACCGGCATGATTGTTTCCGGCATAGCCTCCTTGGCATAGCCCCGATCTGCCCCTTGGCTTTTTCTACCGGCATCATATTGCCCGGCTTTCTGTTTTCCGGCAAGAACTGGGTCATACACAGTCATCTGCCGTGCATTCTTTTCTTTTCTTTTGTCCGGATGAGGGGACGATGCCTGCCCCTGAGACTTGCTTCCGGCATTCTTTGTTGAACGCGCGGATTTTGAGGCCACTGCCTCGTTCAGCTTAGCCAGCTGCTCAGCATTTTGCTGCTCAATAGTTTTCAACAGCTCTTTTACACGCTCTTGCTGCTTTGCCAACTCGTCACCGGAAAGAGATTCACATAATGCTACTGCAGCTTTAGCGGCTTTTATAGTTTTATCCGGACTACTGTACTTAGGCTTTTCTATGATGCTCACAGATACAGATGCACTCTTGCCGGCAAGAACTTCCTTGCGCAAATCCTGATCTAGATTGCGAGCTTTAAGCCGGTTTTCCGGCATCCTAGCAGCATGAGCACTAACTGAAGCAAAGCCATGGGCAGCATTGTACTCACGTAGGGTCAGGTTCAGCTCGCGCTGCGCCCGGATGATGTCGGCACCGCCGGTAAGCAGGGCCTTGCGCGTGGCCTCCAGCTCCTCCTGAGCCTTTGCCGGGTCGATGTTCTGCGCGATGGGCGTGGCCAGCGTGTTCATCGCCGCTTGAAGAGGTGTTGCCGGTGGTGCTGACGATGCTCCCGCGACGCCGGCGTCACGCTCCAGCGGTGGTTTTGCCGCGCGGGTCGATGCCGCACGTTCAGCTCCTTCTTCCACAGCTCCCTTGCCGGTGTTGACCGCACCAGCCATCATGACCTCCACGCTGCCGGCGGCGCGGCCAGCACACAGCCATCTTGGCGGATCCGGCGCCACCAGCACCGGCGAGAGGCGCTGGCGCACAGGGACGGTGCCGAGGTAGACGCGGATGCTGCCGAACTCGATGGTGCGGCCGTTCTGCGGGAACATGCCGCCGTTGGCGAAGCAGCCAGCGTTATCGTTGATGAAGTCCATGTTGTAGATGCGTTCCACGAGCGCGGACACCGTGCGCTCGCCGTTGGTGTCGAGGATGCCCGCCCGAATATGAACTCCAGCAAGCGCCACTTCATGCCCCACGGTGGGCGCCAACTGTCGTCGTGGTGAACGAGCAGATGCCATGGGATGGCTTATCTTGGGGCCGAATGGACGCTAGAGGATTCGGGGGAGGGTTTGTGACTAGATGGACGAACTTCCGGATGCTTTCCTCAGGAACTTGGCCAAGGCCAGAGGTAGAAGAAGAAAGACACAAGGACGAACTCGCTCTAGATCACCATGTTCATTGATCTCAAGATAGGTTACAGGTTTTCTCCCTTCTGTGGATCGCGCATGTAAAAGAAGCTGCCCCCTCTCCTTATATAGGGGAGAGGGTGGCTTACAGAACAAGAAACCCTAATGGGATCTTTGACTAGACAAACTACTTTACAAAGATACTTTATAAAGCTACTTTAATCACAGATGACGCCGGGGTCTTCTTTAAACATGAAGGATGACGTCCTCCGGCTTCTTTGACCGTCATCCTCCTCCTTGTCTTCTAGTCTTCGTTTAAAGCCACTTTGCTTAGCTCATCTTTGTCCTTTAGCTCCTGACGGAATCTTTGACCAGTCAGCCGGCATGTTCTTCCTTCCGGTGCTCCGGTATCTTTCCTTCCTGGTTCCGGTATACCCCTCTTGGGGATACCGGCCTAGCTTCACTTAGCCAAACTCTATTCTCTTATACCGGCATGAACATTAAACCGGTATCTTGAAGGGTGAGACCATCCGGTATGGCATACCTTTGGCATACCAATCATCCCCCCAACATTATACCGGAAGGTGGATTGCTTCGATTAGTTCCCATATGGCAGACACGTAAACATTAAATACGAGCCCTATCGGCTCTCAAGTTGCCTGTGGATCGGCTCAAAGAGCCGACGCCCATGGTTCATGTTGGATTTTCAATGACATGGGGATCCTGCTTGATCACAACAAAGCTAAACCAATCTACGACAGTTTAGGGTTTTCACCGTATGATCGGAACATCCTACGCGTAGTTGAGCCTAATAGACACGAAAGATAACGGAAAGCTAACCCTAAAAGAGGCCTAAAAACCAACATAACGTTAATTCCCGGAACATCCCTCTTAGGACTAGCAAACCATACCTAGCGCACTACCGGATCGTTCAACCCGTTTGCAAGGCCTAACCATACGGATATTAAACTAATCCTTGATGAACAAGGAGTACCTATAACAGATCGGATCTACTAAGTCACGAACAAGCAAGATGCTGCCCTTACACCTAGATAGGTGTAAGGGCAGCTAGATGTTGAGGGACGGCATAGCTAAGCAGATATATGCAAGAAAAGCATCTACGCAAGCCCCAAAACACCTATGGTAAATAGTGCTACTCGCCATCAACAACGCTTCAGTACGAGCAACACAAGGTAAACGAATAAACGTAATGCTGCCTAGATCGCAAGATGCGATCTAGGCAGCATGGTGCTTACCCGGGAGAAACCCTCGAAAGAAGGGGTGGCGATGCGCCTGATTTGTGTTTGTTGTGAACGTGATTGTCCTCCTTTTCCGATAACCCTAGATACATATTTATAGTCCAAGGGACTTTCTAATTTGGACGTGCACCTAACCGTGCACGAGTTAAACTCTATCTTTTAATCTAAACTACAATGCGATCTACTATATTACAGATACACGGGCAATTAAGCCCAAATTCCTCGCGCAAGGCCGCTTCAAAGACGCTCCACGTGTATATCCTTCAATCCCATCTTCACTTACGGCCCATCTCCTGATTTGGCCAAAATCCGGTGATAACACATGCCCCCTGGTTTTGGTAATGATAATTTCAAAACCACTCTGTTTTTCCTTCGAGGGTCATGTCGTGCGCAGAGCAGAACCGTCGCAGTATTTTCTCATCATGACGACTTGCCTTCCCAACTTCTCTGCACGATTTGACAGTTTTGGCACCACGTCCTCGAAAACTGCTCGACAATTAAATTTCCATCTCCTTTATTTAACCGCATTGAACAGTTTCTTCTTCTCCTTCGCACTAGCACTCCCAAAAGCCCTCTCTGCCACCATGTCTTCTTCTTCTTCCTCCTCTCCTCGCATCTTTCCTCGTGTCCAATCCTCCCCCCTCCGAGAGCCGACGCAGAGTGGGACCCGCACGAGGCCCACGCGGCCAACATCCGCCGCGCCATAGCCGACGGGGACGAGTCGAGCCACGACTCCTCCGTCTGGTCCGAAGATGACCAGTCCTGACGGACGGGGAGAGCGACCTCCGCTTCCTCGCCATTGGGGAATCGGAGGAGGAGAGCGACGACGATCGCTACTCCTGGGACTTCTCCTCCGCCGAGGAGGTGAAGGAAGAAGAAGAGGAGGAGGACACACACCTCCTCCGACGAGCCGCCGGCCAGCGCTTCTGCCCTTGGCCGGCAACCTTAGTGACTTCGACAGCGACGAAGACGACGCTGGCGAGGAAGACGAGGACAACGAGGGTCCTCCAGGTGGTCGCGGCAGCAGCGACGACGAGCCCGCCGAAGCGCCGACAGCGGCGACGACGGCGATGACGAGGGCAACAATGGCCCCTAGATAGGATCCTAGAATAGGATCAGTAGTAGTAGGAGGGGCAATGCATCCCCCTAGGCCTTCCTTTTGAGAGCAATCAGCTCTTTCGTGTAAGAAATCTGATTATCAATGAAGAAATTTCCCCAATTTGACTCTGCCGATTCCTTGCAAATTGATTTAGCCGATTCTCCCTTGTGTTGATCTTGCCGATTGTCACCTTGGTTGATGCTCAATGAGCCGATGGCAATGCATCAGTTTTGTACAATGAATTGTAAGACAGGTCAATCCAGTCGCCCCCTCACATGGTAACTTACAATCCTTGAAATTCAGATCCAACTTTCAATCGAACAGGTTCAGCACACAGCCTCGAGACCCCTAGATCTTTGGACTTCAAATCATCTGATCGTGCTGCTTGACCTGACGGCAAAACTCCTGAATTAACGCCTCCAGGAATGCTTTTAGGACCATAGCTGAAACAACTTGACATGGAAGCTGACACATCTGTATAACAGGTACCGTTTGCTCACAACTTTCCATGTGACGCTCTGTTTGCTCGTAGCAACAAACTGGCCCAGAGCCTATCAACGATAACGGCTCCTTCTTCAAACTCCTCCCATCAACTCTGGTGGTTCTCTTCTACAAGAATTCACCATCTTTCAGTATGGTTGTGATGCAGAGACACCGATTTCAACGCAACCGGCTTCAAAAGCAAAGAATCTTCAGGGTTAGCTGCCCCCCGAGCCTTAGTCAAGGCAAGAATATCAGTGAAACAGGTGGCTGCCAGGAAAACTTTGAAGGGCAAGAACCCTGTGCCGGCTCGAAAAAGGCTACTGAAGATAACATCAGTGAGAACATGCAATCCAACCGACGAAGCTCCAGCTTGGGCACCTCTGGGGACACCATCATATAAAACTAGCCAGATGTGTCACCATCGGCTTCCGAGAAGAGGTCAACCCTCCACTCCCATCAAACAAGATAGGAAAGCTTATGCACTAGGAGTCGATGTACCACGAGGGTTCAGCAGGACCAGCAAATCCCTTCTCTGCACCAAGAAGCTTTTCATGCCGTGGCTCTTTAACTCCTTCTCCATCCTTGACGATGCCCTGGCCAATCACGAGGCCTGATCAAGTGGCAGCTTAAACTCTGTATTTCTAAAGTCGATGTCCGAGCATCGGCTGAGCCGAATTTTTTTGTATTTTCGATTTTTTATTAACCGATCGATTCATGAATCGGCTCCGGGTGGTACATACTTCATGGTGTCTTGTACCTTCTCCGTGTGTATGCCCCCCGAGCCGAATCCTTCAAGTGATTGAAGATATCGGCTTTTCAGCCAATTCAGGCTTGTCTCACAAATCACCATGTTAAAAACATGGCAACTAGCAAATGTGGTGAGACTGATTTTAGCCGATTGCTGGAGTCGGCTTCCCTTGCAGTTGTTGATCCAACTATTTGCTGATAAATGTTGGCCATGGCTTATCCCCAGGACCAATTTCGATCTCTTCTAGTCCGTCAGCTGTTGTACACCCAAATATCAGCCTTCCATTGCCTGCCAAATCATTGATGAACACCGGCAGAAGGTATGGTGAGGATGATTTTGGCCGATCGCTAGAATCGGCCTCCTTTCCCATTGCAATGTTTACTGAGAGTTTACAATTTCCTGGTACTCTGATAATGCTACGTGGCTTACTTGAGGTGAAATCCTTGCTTTTTATTTTTTGGGGCCGATCGCAGGGATCGGCCTCGCCACGTACGTCCGTAGACTCGGATCTTGCTACTCTGTCAGGCCAGTGGATAAGACCAGCCTTAACCCGTTTTTTGTAGCTTCGATGCGCTCGCAGTCGTCCGATTGATTCCGTGAGAGCGGCTCTTGGTCGTTTGCTTCCCAGATGTTCATGGCAGCCAAAGAGATATCAACTGACTCGTCTGCATGAACAACCTCCACTTCATCTCCATCCCATTGTATGATGCACTGATGCATTGTGGATGGAATGCAACAGTTAGCGTGGATCCAATCCCTTCCTAACAGCACAGCATAAGTGCTCTTGCTGAACGATGAAGAAGGACGTGGGGATGGTCTTTCGGCCGACAGTTAAGTCTACGTTCAGAACACCCTTGGCTTCTGACGGTGGCCGTTGAAGTCGCTTAGCGTGACGTTGGTCTTGATCAGATCTTCAGTGGAACGTCCCAAACATCGTAACATGGAGTACGGCATTATGTTGACTGCTGCTCCCGTGTCAACCAGCATCTTGCTAATAGGCTGCCCATTGATATAACCCTTTAGGTATAGGGCCTTGAGATGCCTGTAGCTCTTTTCTTTTGGCTTCTCGAAGATAACTGGTCGTGGACCGCAATCAAACTGCGCCACTGATACCTCTTCATCTCTCGGAGCACAAAACTCTGACGGGAGAACGAACACCATGTTTGTATCAGCCGATGTCCCTGCATCGGCTTTTGTCTGCTTGGGTCGCCACACTTTCTTTGGTGGGCGAGCCTCTGTCTCGAGCGTTTGCTGAATTTTCACGATCAGGCCGTGCCTTCCTCAACGTGTACAGGTACTGCGCCTCGGCTTCTTCCAAGTTCCTTAGCCGCTGCACTCTGCGCTTTTGGGAGTGGCTGAGCCCATCAGGACACCACCTTGGCCGGTGATATCTATCTTCTTCTTCTGAATCGTCGAAGTCTTCATCTTGAGATGACTCAGCTCGTTTGTTCCGAGGTGGGAGAGGTCCTAGTCGCTCGAACACTGAAACTTCATTTGTTCCCTCCTCTTCTGTTTGCATTCTGGCAGTTCTCGATTGTAGGTCGGCTCATTCCCGAGTCCCAGCCATGTTTGAAGAAAGGACAGCTCCAGTGCTTATCCACGTCCTCTCGCTCTCTTGACCTCCCTCTAGCGTGACGCTCATACCCTTCGTGTCGACGGTATTTCCTGTTGTTTGCATCAGACCGACGATATCTATCATCATCCGTCGTAGCGCCGACGTCGGTCGTACGCTGCTCATACTTGTTGAGGAGATGTGCGGAGAGTGGTTGGTACCGGACGCTTATCACCTCTTTCTCCAGTACCGTCTGTCATCGTGCAGGGGCCGGTCGCGTGGATCGGCCTCCTTCTTATCCTTGCCACGAGAGTGACTACTCTCTGGCTTATCACCTTCATAGCGATCCGCAAACCCTGCCATAATTGATACCGAACGAGAAACATGGCTCGCGTCTTATGCACTGGCTGAGATCGACCATGTTGACTTCCGGGAACGGCTGCGTGTCAACTCTCATGGCAAACTGACCGAATAGCAATCGGCCTTGCTCTATCGCCATCTGAATTTGTCCGCGAAGGACTTTGCAGTCGTTGGTGGCATGGGTGAACGTGTGATGCCACTTGAAGTATGGCTTGCCGTTCATCTCTTGAGGGGTGGGGATTTTGTGACCTTCGGGTAATGTTTCTCCTTCACAGAAATCAAAAATCTGCTCCGTTTTGCTTAAATCGGTCGAACCCTTTTGCCCCGGTTGTTTCACCCACTTGCAGGACACGGGTTTTGCCCCCCGAGTCCACTCAGCTACGGCGACCTCCTGATCTCCTTCGAAATCTTCATCTTCGTCTGCTCCCGATCAGGGCGACGCGCTTGTATTTGTCCCTGCACACTGATGGCGCTGTCGTATGCAAATAACTTCGAACCATGTGCGTGAATCGTACTCTACTTGGAAGGTCAGATCTTTGAGCGGCGCTGATAATACCGCCACTCGATCGTTTCTTCTCGCTAGGCGAACCGAATAACATCGGTTCCTCGACGGTCCCGAACCTCTGGATGTACTCGATACCGTCTCTCCTCTCGCCGAACTTGGGTTAGATCGGCAAGGCTAGCTTCCGTGGCTTCTGAATGGTATTGTTCATGGAATTGCTCTTCTAGCTGCTCCCACGTCCGAACCGAGTTTGGTAGCAACGAGGTGTACCACCCAAAGGCTGGACCCGTGAGAGACTGCGAGAAGAACCTCACGCGTAGCTCATCCGCTGAGACCATGCCCAACTGTGCCAAGTATCGGCTCACGTGCTCGATCGAGCTGGTTCCTTCTGATCCACTAAATTTTGTGAAGTCAGGGAGCCGATACTTAGGTGGCAGCGGGATCAGGTCGTAGTCGTTGGGATACGGCTTGGAATAGCCGATCATCCTCTTCTTCGGCAATATGCCGAACTTGTCTCTCATGATGGCGGTGATCTCATCCACCGTAGGAGCTGCAGAAGCCGATCGTTCATAACTTGTACCGGTGGCATATTTAGTTAGCCACGCCTGTTTTTCAGCATCTGCTCCAGAACGCTTCCTGCTCCAGCGACTCCTCCTGCCGTGATAGTCCTTCCTGCTGTAACCTGGGTCATCCAGTTGTTGCAGTCCGGCACGTATGTGCACACGTATCCATGTGGAACTTCCTTGGGCGGCTCATACAGGAATTGGTAGTCGCCTGGATCACCTCCCTCCTTGTAGACGACATACGCCGGTGAACCTTGTTGCTGTGGAGCTGCAAACGTGTGTTGCAGTGGTGGCCTTGTGTAGAGCGGTACCTCCCCTTGGTGAGTTCCTAGAGCAGACCTGACGGAGAGTACTTGTGCTTCGTGATTTCTTGCACCACATTGAGCGCGACACGCTCCAGAGTATTCACCAAGCTCTCAGCATGCCGATGAAGAGAGTGAGCAACGGCATAGTTTACTTCCTGTCGCAGGGCTCTGATACGTTCGTCCGAAGGGAGAGATAGATCTAGTCCATCTAGCGCGCCTTCGGGTTGGAACCCTTTGAACTTGATCCCGTGCGAACGGGTTTTCTCGAAAGCGCCGATGAGCTCGGCTTCCAAGATTGCCTTGAGATCATCATATTTCTTCTTATGCTCAGGAGGCAGATCCTCATACTTGACTGGTTCTCCCGCAATCTGAGGTGCAGATGACGACATGGTTGTTGCGGAAGATTGTCCCGATGTCCCACCGGGCGTGCCAGAATGTGTTGCCTGCCAAAGCCCACCGGCGAGCAGTTAAGCAACACGAAGAGACGAGGCTTCCAAGGCGGCAAGGGCCCCGGTCCCTCGACGTCGTCCCGCAAATGCTCCGGCACACGACCTGGCGGCTGCAGGGCGTGCCACCTGACCTATACCTGGTCAGGAAGGTGTGGATTGCTTCGATTAGTTCCCTGCATGGCAGACACATAAACATTAAATACGAGCCCTATCGGCTCTCAGGTTGCCCTGTGGATCGGCTCGCCCCATGGTTCATGTTGGATTTTCAATGACATGGGGATCCTGCTTGATCACAACAAAGCTAAACCAATCTACGACAGTTTAGGGTTTTCACCGTATGATCGGAACATCCTACGCGTAGTTGAGCCTAATAGACACGAAAGATAACGGAAAGCTAACCCTAAAAGAGGCCTAAAAACCAACATAACGTTAATTCCCGGAACATCCCTCTTAGGACTAGCAAACCATACCTAGCGCACTACCGGATCGTTCAACCCGTTTGCAAGGCCTAACCATACGGATATTAAACTAATCCTTGATGAACAAGGAGTACCTATAACAGATCGGATCTACTAAGTCACGAACAAGCAAGATGCTGCCCTTACACCTAGATAGGTGTAAGGGCAGCTAGATGTTGAGGGACGGCATAGCTAAGCAGATATATGCAAGAAAAGCATCTACGCAAGCCCCAAAACACCTATGGTAAATAGTGCTACTCGCCATCAACAACGCTTCAGTACGAGCAACACAAGGTAAACGAATAAACGTATGCTGCCTAGATCGCAAGATGCGATCTAGGCAGCATGGTGCTTACCCGGGAGAAACCCTCGAAAGAAGGGGTGGCGATGCGCCTGATTTGTGTTTGTTGTGAACGTGATTGTCCTCCTTTCCTGATAACCCTAGATACATATTTATAGTCCAAGGGACTTTCTAATTTGGACGTGCACCTAACCGTGCACGAGTTAAACTCTATCTTTAATCTAAACTACAATGCGATCTACTATATTACAGATACACGGGCAATTAAGCCCAAATTCTTCGCGCAAGGCCGCTTCAAAGACGCTCCACGTGTATATCCTTCAAGCCCATCTTCACTTACGGCCCATCTCCTGATTTGGCCAAAATCCGGTGATAACAGCAGTTGCATGCTCATTTCACCCACCTTTTGGCGGACACGCACGCGACGTCGATGCGCGTATTGGTGATGTTGACGCCAAACTCACCGACGCGCTGGACAAGCTGGATGGCCTCGAGACAGCTTTCAACTCCAAGCTCGACGCCAAGTTCCAGGAGCTCTTGACTCGGTTGCCGCCACCTCGCGACAACGTGCGACGACGCGCACGCCGCGTTCCTCGTGCGGATGTGCCTGCGGGTACCGCTCCTGCTGCAGCAGCCGCACCTGACGCGCCTTCTGATGAAGGATACGAGGATTATGGAGGGAACGAGGACGAGCATGTAGATGAGAACGTGCTGGATGACGAGGAGGTCCAACAACCTGCACCTGGTCGTCCACGACAACTGAACCGCAACGCTCGCCCACCTCCACGGCCGGTACGTGACGATGATCATGTTGCTAAACTTAAATTGAATATTCCGCCATTTGAGGGTAGATATAATCCTGATGCATATCTTACATGGGAATTGGAAGTAGAGCAACGCTTTGCATGTTTACGCTATCCTGATCATTTGCGTGTTAGTGCTGCTACTTGTGAGTTCACAGATTTTGCATCTATTTGGTGGTCTGAGCATTGTAGAGTACACCATGCTAATATTCCTACTACTTGGGTTGGTTTAAAACTTGCTATGCGTACTCGTTTTGTTCCTCCACATTATCAACGTGATTTGCTAAAGAAATTGTCTCGCTTAGAACAAGGAAAAAATTCTGTAGAAGACTATTATCAAGAATTGCAAACTGGCATGATTCGTTGTGGTATTGTAGAGGATAATGAGGCTATGCTTGCACGTTTCTTTGGTGGTTTGAATAAAGAGATTCAGCATATTTTAGATTATAAGGAGTACAACACTATTACTCGCTTGTTTCATCTTGCTTGCAAAGCTGAACGTGAAGTGCAGGATCGTCAACCACCATGGAGAAGAGCTAATGTTTCTGCAGGTCGTACATCGTCATGGTCTCCGCGACAATCAGCGCCACCATCTCGTGGGGCTGCACCAGCGCCTACTACCTCCAAGTACACCGCGCCTGCATCACGAGCACCACCGGCTGCTACTCCACCACCATCTGCTGGTCCTCCTCGGAGTTCATCTTCGATGGCCTCCACGGGGAAGACGCGCGACATTCAATGTCGCAAATGCTTGGGATTTGGTCACATAGAGAGAGAATGCAGAACCAAGCGTGTGATGTTGGTGCGTGAAGATGGAGAATATGATTCTGCAAGTGACTTTGATGAAGATACATTGGCCCTTATTGCTGCACGTGATGGTGCCAATTCTGATTCTGAGAGAGAGATGGAGGTAATGGAAGCTGACACTGCTGATCAGTACAGGAGCTTAGTTGCACAACGTGTGTTGAGCGTGCAATTGAGCAAAGCTGAGCATGATCAACGCCACAATCTGTTCCAAACAAGAGGCGTTGTAAAAGAGCGAGCTATACGGATCATCATTGATGGAGGGAGCTGCAATAATCTGGCTAGCGTTGACATGGTGGAGAAGCTTTCTCTCCCTACAAGACAGCGCACACATCCATACTACATTCAATGGTTTGAGAGCTCTCGGAAGCTCAAGGTAACAAGAACTACACGTGTGCATTTTACTATTGGTACATATTCTGATTTTGTTGATTGTGATGTTGTACCTATGCAAGCTTGTTCTTTGTTACTTGGTAGACCTTGGCAATTTGATAGAGAATCTGTTCATCATGGTAGAACTAATCAGTATTCTCTTATGCATGATGGAAAGAAAATTGGTCTCAAACCTATGACTCCTGAACAAATAGTAAAAGATGATCTTGCTAGAGCTAGTAGAGTAAAAAACGAGGAGAAACATAAGAGTGAAAATCAGATTGTTGCTGCAGATTTTGTGCCACATAAGACTAATACTAAATCTGATTCGAACCATGCTACTGAAATTCGTTTGAAAAATCCTTGTTTGCTTGCTAGCAAATCTGATATTGCTGAACTTGATGTGAACACCACTCAATGCTATGCTATTATTTGCAAAGAAGTTCTGTTTTCATTTGAGGATATGCCTCCTTCTTTGCCACCTGCGGTTGCTAACCTTTTGCAGGAATTCATTGATGTGTTCCCACAAGATGTACCACCTGGACTACCACCTATCCGTGGGATAGAACACCAGATTGACTTGATTCCAGGTGCTTCGCTGCCCAACCGTGCGCCATATCGTACCAATCCTGAAGAGACGAAAGAGATTCAGCGACAAATTCAGGTTCTCCAAGATAAAGGTTACATTCGTGAGTCTCTTAGTCCATGTGTTGTTCCTATTATTTTGGTACCTAAGAAAGATGGTTCTTCACGCATGTGTACTGATTGTAGAGCTATTAATAATATTACCATTCGATACCGTCACCCTATACCACGTTTGGATGATATGCTTGATGAGTTGAGTGGTTCTATTATGTTCTCTAAAGTTGATTTGCGTAGTGGTTACCACCAGATTCGTATGCAATTAGGAGATGAATGGAAAACAACGTTTAAAACTAAGTTCGGTTTATATGAGTGGTTAGTAATGCCGTTTGGTTTAACTAATGCACCTAGTACTTTCATGAGACTGATGAACGAAGTTTTACGTGCTTTTATTGGATGTTTTGTGGTGGTATACTTTGATGATATTCTGATTTATAGCAAATCTTTGGAGGATCATTTGGATCATTTACGTGCTGTTTTCAATGCTTTACGTGATGCACGTTTGTATGGTAATCTTGAGAAGTGCACCTTTTGCACCAATCGAGTTGCGTTTCTTGGCTATGTTGTTACTGCGCAGGGAATTGAAGTTGATCCAGCCAAGATTGAGGCAATTGAGAGTTGGCCGCAGCCAAAGACGGTCACACAAGTGAGGAGTTTTCTTGGCCTCGCTGGTTTCTATAGGCGCTTTGTGAAAGATTTTGGATCCATTGCTGCGCCGCTGAATGAGCTTACAAAGAAGGATGTGCCCTTTGTGTGGGGCGATGCACAACAAGAAGCCTTCATGATTCTGAAAGATAAGTTAACACATGCTCCATTACTCCAACTTCCTGATTTCAATAAGACTTTTGAGCTTGAATGTGATGCTAGTGGAATTGGTTTGGGAGGTGTGTTATTACAAGAGGGCAAACCTGTTGCATATTTTAGTGAGAAATTGAGTGGGCCTAGTCTGAATTATTCTACTTATGATAAAGAATTATATGCGCTGGTTCGGACATTAGAAACTTGGCAACATTATTTATGGCCTAAAGAATTTGTTATACATTCTGATCATGAATCTTTGAAGCATATTCGTAGTCAAGCTAAGTTGAATCGTCGCCATGCAAAGTGGGTAGAATTTATTGAGTCTTTTCCTTATGTTATCAAACACAAAAAGGGTAAAGATAATGTTATTGCTGATGCTTTGTCGCGCCGTTATACCATGCTATCTCAACTTGACTTCAAGATTTTTGGATTGGAAACTATAAAGGAACAATACTTGCATGATGCTGATTTTAAAGATGTGTTGCTGAATTGTAGAGATGGTAGAACATGGAACAAATTCGTCCTCAATGATGGATTTGTGTTCCGTGCTAACAAGCTATGCATCCCAGATAGTTCCGTTCGTCTTTTGTTGTTGCAGGAGGCGCATGGAGGAGGATTGATGAGTCACTTTGGTGTGAAGAAGATGGAGGATTGATACGTCTCAAACGTATCTATAATTTCTTATGTTCCATGCTACTTTTATGACAATTCTTGAATGTTTTATACATACTTTACATCATTATTATACATTTTCCGGCACTAACCTATTAACAAGATGCCGAAGCGCCGTTGCTGTTTTCTGCTGTTTTTGGTTTCAGAAATCCTACAAAGGAAATATTCTCGGAATTGGACGAAATCAACGCCCAGGGTCCTATTTTTCCACGAAGCTTCCAGAAGACCGGAGGAGATACGAAGTGGGGCCGCGAGGCGACGCCACACTAGGGCGGCGCGGCCAGGCTTGGGCCCGCGTGGCCCTAGCGTGTGGGTCCCTCGCGTCGCCCCCTGACCTGCCCTTCCGCCTACTTAGAGCCTTCGTCGCGAATACCCCTGTACCGAGAGCCACGATACGGAAACCTTACAGAGACGCCGCCACCGCCAATCCCATCTCGGGGATTCAGGAGATCGCCTCGGCACCCTGCCGGAGAGGGGAATCATCACCGGAGGGGCTCTACATCATCATGCCCGCCTCCGGATTGATGCGTGAGTAGTTCATCCTTGGACTATGGGTCCATAGCAGTAGCTAGTTGGTTGTCTTCTCCGCATGTGCTATCATTGTTTAGATCTTGTGAGCTGCCTAACATGATCAAGATCATCTATTTGTAATGCTACATGTTGTGTTTGGTGGGATCCGATGAATCTAGAATACTATGTCAAGTTGATTATCAATCTATCATATATGTGTTGTTTATGTTCTTGCATGCTCTCCGTTGCTAGTAGAGGCTCTGGCCAAGTTGATACTTGTAACTCCAAGAGGGAGTAATTATGCTCGATAGTGGGTTCACGCCTCCATTTAATCTGGGACAGTGACAGAAAGTTCTAAGGTTGTGGATGTGCTGTTGCTACTAGGGATAAAACATCGATGCTTTGTCTAAAGATATTTATGTTGATTACATTATGCACCATACTTAATGCAATTATCTGTTGTTTACAACTTAATACTGGAGGGGGTGCGGATGCTAACCCGAAGGTGGATTATTTAGGCATAGATGCATGGATAGCGGTCTATGTACTTTGTCGTAATGCCCTGATTAAATCTCATAGTAATCATCGTTGATATGTATTGAATCTTGATTTGTCAATTTCCCACCTGTAATTTGTTCACCCGCATGCTAGTTATCTTATTGGAGAGACACCACTAGTGAACTGTGGACCCCGGTCCATTCTTTTACATCTGAATACATTCTACTGCAATCATTGTTCTTACTGTTCTTTGCAAACAAACACCATCTTCCACTCGATACGCTTAATCCTTTGTTTTCAGCAAGCCGGTGAGATTGACAACCTCACCGTTACGTTGGGGCAAAGTATCTTGATTGTGTTGTGCAGGTTCCACGTTGGCGCCGGTTTCACCGGTGTTGCGCCGCACTACACTCCTCCACCAACAACCTTCACGTGCTTCTTGGCTCCTACTGTTCGATAACCTTGGTTTCTTTCTGAGGGAAAACTTGCTGCTGTGCGCATCATACCTTCCTCTTGGGGTTCCCAACGGACGTGTACATCTACGCGCATCAAGCTCTTTTTCTCGCGCCGTTGCCGAGATCAAGACACGCTGCAAGGGGAGTCTCCACTTCCAATCTGTTTACTTTGTTTTTGTCTTGCTTTACTTTATTTTATTTACTGTCTTGTTTGCAACATATTAAAAACACAAAAAAATTAGTTACTTTACTTTCTGTCTTATTTACTAGTTCTATATCAAAACACAAAAAAATTAGTTACTTGTCTTTATTCTATTTGTTTAGTTTACTTTACTACTGCTATAATGGGTACTCCTGAAAATACTAAGTTGTGTGATTTCACTAGCACAAATAATAATGATTTTATATGTACTCCTATTGCTCCACCTACTACTACTGCAGAATTCTATGAAATTAAACCTGCTTTATTGAATCTTGTTATGAGAGAGCAATTTTCTGGTGTTAGTACTGATGATGCTGCTGCCCATCTTAATAATTTTGTTGAACTTTGTGAAATGCAAAAGTATAAGGATATACATGGTGATATTATAAAACTGAAATTGTTTCCTTTCTCATTAAGAGGAAGAGCTAAAGATTGGTTGCTTTCTTTGCCTAAAAATAGTATTGATTCATGGACTAAATGTAAAGATGCTTTTATTAGTAAATATTATCCTCCTGCTAAGATTATATCTTTGAGAAGTAGCATTATGAACTTTAAACAATTTGATAATGAACATGTTGCTCAAGCATGGGAGAGAATGAAATCTTTGGTAAAGAATTGCCCAACCCATGGACTGACTACTTGGATGATCATCCAAACCTTTTATGCAGGATTGAATTTTTCCTCGAGGAACCTATTGGATTCAGCTGCTGGAGGTACTTTTATGTCCATCACCCTGGGCGCCGCAACTAAACTACTTGATGATATGATGATCAATTACTCTGAATGGCACACTGAAAGAACTCCTCAAGGTAAGAAGGTAAATTCTGTTGAAGAAACCTCTTCTTTGGGTGATAAGATTGATGCTATTATGTCTATGCTTGCAAATGGTAGATCTCATATTGATCCTAATAATGTTCCTTTAGCTTCATTGGTTGCTCAAGAATAAAATGTTGATGTGAATTTCATTAAAAATAATAATTTCAACAACAATGCTTATAGGAATAATTATGGTAACAACAACTATAGGCCATATCCTTCTAATAATGGTAATGGTTATGGTAATTCTTATGGTAATTCTTACAACAATAATAAGAGTGTACCCTCTGGTCTTGAAGTGATGCTTAAAGAATTTATTAGTACACAAACTGCTTTCAATAAAACTGTTGAAGAAAAGCTTGGTAAAATTGATATTCTTGCTTCTAAGGTTGATAGTCTTGCTCTTGATGTTGATCTTTTAAAACTTAAAGTTATGCCTGAGGAAGTTAAAGATGCTAGGTTTGCTAAAACAAATGCCATCCAAGTTCAAATTAATGATAATATTAGAATGTTGGCTGAATTGCATGCTAGGTGGGATAGAGAAGAAAAAGAAAAACTTGCTAAAGAAAATAATGTAGCTAAAGTATGGACTATTACCACCACTAGTAATGTTGATTCTTCACATGTTGCTACACCTCCTACTATCAATGGTAAAATAATTGGTGTTGGCAATGTTTCTACTCCTAGTGCAAAGCGCAAAATTGCCTGAAACTGCTGAAACTGCTTGTGATAAAACTGCTGAAATTTTTCAAAATATTGGTGACAATGATTCTATTGCTGTAGAACATAATGGTTTAGATTTTGATGATTGTCATATTACTGAAGTTATAAAGTTCTTACAAAAACTTGCTAGAAGTCCCAATGCTAGTGCTATAAATTTGGCCTTTACAAAACATATTACAAATGCTCTCATTAAAGCTAGGGAAGAGAAATTAAAACTTGAAGCTTCTATTCCTAGGAAGTTAGAAGATGGTTGGGAGCCCATCATTAAGATGAAATTCAATGATTTTGAATGTAATGCTTTATGTGATCTTGGTGCAAGTATTTCTGTTATGCCTAAGAAACTCTATAATATGCTTGACTTGCCACCATTGAAGAATTGTTATTTGGATGTTAATCTTGTCGATAATGTTAAAAAGAAACCTTTGGGGAGGATTGATAATGTTCGCATTACGGTTAACAATAACCTTGTCCCCGTTGATTTTGTTGTCTTGGATATTGAATGCAATGCATCTTGTCCTATTGTGTTGGGAAGACCTTTTCTTCGAACTGTTGGTGTTATTGATATGAAGGAAGGTAATATTAAATATCAATTTCCTCTCAAGAAAGGTATGGAACACTTCCCTAGAAAGAGAATGAAGTTGTCTTTTGATTCTATTATTAGAACAAGTTATGATGTTGATGCTTCTTCTCTTGATGTTACTTGATTTGCACTTTCTGCGCCTAGCTGAAAGGCGTTAAAGAAAAGCACTTCTTGGGAGATAACCCATGTTTTATTTTGTTACTGTATTGTTGAGTCTTGGAAGTTGTTTAATACTGTAGCAACCTCTCCTTATCATGTTTTTGTGCCAAGTAAAGTTTCTATGTTAAAGTTGATGCTAGATTTGGATTGCTGCGGAGAAACAGCATTGCTGTCTGTCACGAATTCGCGCAGAAGTCTGTAGAAAAATCAAAAACATCTGCAAATTTACGTGCGTGATCCTCGATATGTACGCAACTTTCATTAGTTTTGAGTTTTCCGTTTGAGCAAGTTAAGTGCCCCTGCAAACTTCGTCTTTACGGACTGTTCTGTTTTTGACAGATTCTGCCTTTTATTTCGCATTGCCGCTTTTGCTATGTTGAATGAGTTTCTTTGTTCCATTAACTTTCAGAAACTTTGTGCAATGTACAGAAGTGTTAAGAATGATTGTGTCACCTCTAAATATGTGAATTTTTAATTATGCACTAACCCTCTAATGAGTTTGCTTGAAGTTTGGTGTGGAGGAAGTTTTCAAGGGTCAAGAGAAGAGGATGATATACTATGATCAAGAAGAGTGAAAGGTCTAAGCTTGGGGATGCCCCGGTGGTTCATCCCTGCATATTTTAAGAAGACTCAAGCATCTAAGCTTGGGGATGCCCAAGGCATCCCCTTCTTCATCGACAACATTATCAGGTCACTTCTAGTGAAACTATATTTTTATTCCATCACATCTTATGTTCTTTACTTGGAGCGTCGGTTTGCTTTTATTTTCGTTTGGTTTGAATAAAGTTGGATCCCACCATCCTTATATTGGAGATATTACGCTCCGCTTTTTCATATGGAACACTTGTGTTCTTAATTGTGCTTTAATGTTCATGGCGAAGGCTGAAATTGCTTCGTTAAATTGCTATTTGGTTGGAATCGGAAAATGCTGCATATGGTTTGGTAACTTGGCAATTGTTTGAGCTCTCATAGATCATGTTTAAGCTCTTTCATCATGTAGTTTAATCTATTAATGAAGAACTACCGTAGAGCTTGTTTAATTTGGTTTGCATGATTGGTCTCTCTAAGTCTAGATATTTTCTGGTAAAGTGTTTGAACAACAAGGAAGACAATGTAGAGTCTTATAATGCTTGCAATATGTTCTTGTGTAAGTTTTGTTGTACCTGTTCATACTTGTGTTTGCTTCAAACAACCTTGCTAGCCCAAACCTTGTACTGAGAGGAAATGCTTCTCGTGCATCCAAACACCTTGAGCCAAAACCCATGCCATTTGTGTCCACCATATCTACCTACTATGTGGTATTTTTCTGCCATTCCAAAGTAAATTACTTGAGTGCTACCTTTAAAATTTCATTCCTTTATCTTTGCAATATATAGCTCATGGGACAAATAGCTTAAAAACTATTGTGGTGATGAATATGTAGTTATGTGTCTTAGTTCTTATAAGTTGCTTGTTGAGCGGTAACCATGTTTCTGGGGACGCCATCAACTTTTTACCTTTGTTGGATATCATGTGAGATGCTATGCATGTTCTTTGTCTGAAGTAAGTGCGATTTCATGATCAAATTGTTTGAGTATGCATATGTTAGAGAAGAACATTGGGCCGCTAACTAAAGCCATGTATCATGGTGGAAGTTTCAGTGTGGACATACAACCTCAATCTCTTATGAGAATATTATTTGTTGTTGAATGCTTAAGCATTAAAAGAGGAGTCCATTATCTGTTGTCTATGTTGTCCCGGTATGGATGTCTAAGTTGAGAATAATCAAAAGCGAGAAATCCAATGCGTGCTTTCTCCTTAGACCTTTGTACAGGCGGCATAGAGGTACCCCTTTGTGACACTTGGTTGAAACATATGTTATGCGATGATAATCCGTGTTTTCCGAGCTGATTAGGACAAGGTGCGAGCACTATTAGTACTCTATGCATGAGACTTGCAACTTGTAGGAAGTATTATGCATAGCACATATGAATTATTACTACCGTTGACAAAATTGTTTCTATGTTTTCAAAACAAAAGCTCTAGCACAAAAATAGTAATCCATGCTTCCCTCTGCGAAGGGCCATTCTTTTACTTTATGTTGAGTCAGTTTACCCACTTCTTTTTATCTTAGAAGCAAACACTTGTGTTAACTGTGTGCATTGATTCTTACATGTTTACTTATTGAACTTGTTATATTACTCTATGTTGACAAATATCCATGAGATATACATGTTACAAGTTGAAAGCAATTGCTGAAACTTAATCATCCTTTGTGTTGCTTCAATGCATTCTACTAAGAATTTATTGCTTATGAGTTAGCTCTTATGCAAGTCTTATTGATACTTGTCTTGAAAGTACTATTCATGAAAAGTTTTGCTATATGATTCATTTGTTTAGTCATTATCTTTGTTAGCAATCTTTTGCTTCAGATCACTCCATTCATCTCATATGCTTTACAATAATGTTGATCAAGGTTATGTTGGTAGCATGTCACTTCAGAAATTATTTGTGTTATCGTTTACCTACTCGAGGGCGAGTAGGAACTAAGCTTGGGATGCTTGATACGTCTCAAACGTATCTATAATTTCTTATGTTCCATGCTACTTTTATGACAATTCTTGAATGTTTTATACATACTTTACATCATTATTATACATTTTCCGGCACTAACCTATTAACAAGATGCCGAAGCGCCATTCTTTTTTTGTGTTTTGGTTTCAGAAATCCTACAAAGGAAATATTCTCGAATTGGACGAAATCAACGCCCGGGGTCCTATTTTTCCACGAAGCTTCCGAAGACCGAGGAGATACGAAGTGGGGCCGCGAGCGACGCCACACTAGGGCGGCGCGGCCAGGCTTGGGCCGCGCGGCCCTAGCGTGTGGGTCCCTCGCGTCGCCCCGACCTGCCGCCTACTTCTGCCTTCTCCGTCGCGAATACACAGCGAGAGCCACGATACGGAAAACATTATCGAGAGCCGCCGCGTAATCCCATCTCGGGGATTCGGAGATCGCCTCGGCACCTGCCGGAGAGGGGAATCATCACCGTAGGGCTCTACATCATCATGCCCGCCTCCGGATTGATGCGTGAGTAGTTCATCCTTGGACTATGGGTCCATAGCAGTAGCTAGTTGGTTGTCTTCTCCGCATGTGCTATCATTGTTTAGATCTTGTGAGCTGCCTAACATGATCAAGATCATCTATTTGTAATGCTACATGTTGTGTTTGGTGGGATCCGATGAATCTAGAATACTATGTCAAGTTGATTATCAATCTATCATATATGTGTTGTTTATGTTCTTTCATGCTCTCCGTTGCTAGTAGAGGCTCTGGCCAAGTTGATACTTGTAACTCCAAGAGGGAGTAATTATGCTCGATAGTGGGTTCACGCCTCCATTTAATCTGGACAGTGACGAAAGTTCTAAGGTTGTGGATGTGTGCTACTAGGGATAAAACATCGATGCTTTGTCTAAGGATATTTGTGTTGATTACATTACGCACCATACTTAATGCAATTATCTGTTGTTTACAACTTAATACTGGAAGGGGTGCGGATGCTAACCCGAAGGTGGATTATTTAGGCATAGATGCATGCTTGATAGCGGTCTATGTACTTTGTCGTAATGCCCTGATTAAATCTCATAGTAATCATCGTTGATATGTATTGAATCTTGATTTGTCAATTGCCCACCTGTAATTTGTTCACCCAACATGCTAGTTATCTTATTGGAGAGACACCACTAGTGAACTGTGGACCCCGGTCCATTCTTTTACATCTGAATACATTCTACTGCAATCATTCTTACTGTTCTTTGCAAACAAACACCATCTTCCACTCGATACGCTTAATCCTTTGTTTTCAGCAAGCCGGTGAGATTGACAACCTCACTGTTATGTTGGGGCAAAGTATCTTGATTGTGTTGTGCAGGTTCCACGTTGGCGCCGGTTTCACTCATGTTGCGCCGCACTACACTCCTACACCAACAACCTCCACGTGCTTCTTGGCTCCTACTGGTTCGATAACCTTGGTTTCTTTCTGAGGAGGCGCTGGAGCAGGATTGATGGGTCACTTTGGTGTGAAGAAGACGGAGGATGTACTTGCTGCACACTTCTTTTGGCCACGTATGCGTCGAGATGTTGAGAGATTTGTGGCACGCTGCACTACATGTCAAAAAGCTAAGTCTCGACTTAATCCACATGGTTTATATATGCCTCTTCCTGTTCCTAGTGTACCTTGGGAGGATATTTCTATGGATTTCGTTTTGGGTTTGCCTCGTACACAGAAGGGGAGGGATAGTATCTTTGTTGTTGTGGATAGGTTTTCTAAGATGGCACACTTTATTCCATGTCACAAAACTGATGATGCTACACATGTCGCTGATTTGTTCTTTCGCGAAATTGTGCGTTTACATGGTGTGCCAAATACTATTGTTTCTGATCGTGATACTAAGTTTCTTAGCCACTTTTGGAGATGTTTATGGGCTAAGTTGGGGACTAAATTGCTGTTTAGTACTACATGTCATCCCCAAACTGATGGACAAACTGAAGTAGTAAATAGAACATTGTCTACTATGTTGCGGGCTGTTTTGAAGAAGAACTTAAAATTGTGGGAAGAATGTTTACCTCATATTGAATTTGCTTACAATCGTTCGCTGCATTCTACTACTAAGATGTGCCCTTTTGAGATTGTGTATGGTTTTGTTCCACGTGCACCTATTGATTTATTGCCTTTACCATCTTCGGTGCAAAATGATTTGGATGCTACACAACGAGCTGAATTGATATTAAAATTGCATGAGACTACTAAAGACAACATAGAACGCATGAATGCTAAGTATAAAATTGCTGGGGATAGAGGAAGAAAGCATGTTGTGTTTGATGTTGGTGATCTTGTTTGGTTGCATTTGCGCAAAGATCGTTTTCCTGCATTGCGCAAGTCTAAGCTCATGCCACGTGCCGCTGGTCCTTTTAAGGTGTTAGAGAAAATAAATGATAATGCATATAAACTTGAGCTTCCTGCAGAATTGGGTCCGGTTAGTCCTACATTTAACATTGCAGATTTGAAGCCTTACTTTGGTGAAGAAGATGAGATCGCGTCGAGGACGACTTCAATTCAAGAAGGGGAGCATGATGAGGACATCCCATCTATTGATACAACCGCTGTACCTACAGCCACACAAATTCAAGGACCAATCACTCGAGCTCGTGCCAAACAACTTAACTATCAGGTACTTTCGTTTCTTGGAACTATTCCTCACATACATGAGAATATGATGCTGCCTAAATCAGATGTGTTTGTTACTCTTAGGAATGATGGACCTAGCATGGATGAGAGGGACAAGCATTGGAGCATGATCACACATGGAGGAGATGGCAGCAAACATGTGAGGATTGAAGAAGACGCTGCGAGTGGAGATTTCAGAACTTTGAAGCCACCATAATTGGAGATGAAGACATGGACGAAATATAGAGTTCTCCACTTCATAATTTCGTCCACATGAGTCCATGGTGCTGCGACACCATTAGTTTTGGGCCAGGCCCATGTAATTTTCGCAGGATTTAAGTCAGCCACTTTTTAGAGTCCGTATTGAAGGGGGAAAGGCCTTCTAGGGTTTGGTTCGGCCACCATATGCATGGCTGGCCGAAACCCCACCTTTTCCTCCTTTAAATACCCCCATAGCCGTCACGTTTAGACTCGGATTTTGATTAGATTAAAAGTTAGCCATTGCTGCAACTCTCGTGTACTTCTTTTGAGGCCAACGCCCAGAACAAGACCGACTATTCGGAATCCCACCTTTTCAATAAAGCTTTCATCTATATCCGCAATATTCTGATTGCAATATTAGTTCTTACTTGTTCTCGATTTCAGGTAGGAATTAAGACCCTCGCTGGTCAGGCTGATCGTGCATCCGCAAGATCAGTAACTCCCGGAGATTGTCCTAGCGATTGCATTGGCGCACGAGCTTTGCATGTGTAGTCGGATCGTCAAGCACGAACTCCACCAACAAATCGACGCTATCATACTCTCATCGAAAGATCGGCCATCTTTGCCCTATCAGCAATGTCCAGAAGTGTTAAGAATGATTATGTCACCTCTACATATATGAATTTTTGATTATGCACTAACCCTCTAATGAGTTTGCTTTAAGTTTGGTGTGGAGGAAGTTTTCAAGGGTCAAGAGAAGAGGATGATACAATATGATCAAGAAGAGTGAAAAGTCTAAGCTTGGGGATGCCCCGGTGGTTCATCCCTGCATATTTTAAGAAGACTCAAGCATCTAATCTTGGGGATGCCCAAGGCATCCTCTTCTTCATCGACAACTTATCAGTCACTTCTAGTGAAACTATATTTTTATTCCATCACATCTTATGTTCTTTACTTGGAGCGTCTGTTTGTTTTTGTTTTTGTTTTGGTTTGAATAAAGTTGGATCCCACCATCCTTGTATTGGAGATATTACGCTCCGCTTTTTCATTTGAACACTTGTGTTCTTAGTTGTGCTTTAATGTTCATGGCGAAGGCTGAAAATTGCTTCGTTGATTGCTATTTGGTTGGAATCAGAAAATGCTTCATATGGTTTTGAATAACTTGATACTTGGCAATTGTTTTGAGCTCTCATAGATCATGTTTAAGCTCTTGCATCATGTAGTTTAATCTATTAGTGGAGAACTACCATAGAGCTTGTTGAAATTTGGTTTGCATGATTGGTCTCTCTAAGGTCTAGATATTTTCTGGTAAAAGTGTTTGAACAACAAGGAAGACAGTGTAGAGTCTTATAATGCTTGCAATATGTTCTTGTGTAAGTTTTGTTGTACCTGTTCATACTTGTGTTTGCTTCAAACAACCTTGCTAGCCCAAAGCCTTGTACTGAGAGGAAATGCTTCTCGTGCATCCAAACACCTTGAGCCAAAACCCATGCCATTTTTGTCCACCATATCTACCTACTATGTGGTATTTTTCTGCCATTCCAAAGTAAATTACTTGAGTGCTACCTTTAAAATTTCATTCCTTTATCTTTGCAATATATAGCTCATGGGAAAATAGCTTAAAAACTATTGTGGTGATGAATATGTAGCTATGTGTTTTAGTTCTTATAAGTTGCTTGTTGAGCGGTAACCATGTTTCTGGGGACGCCATCAACTTTTTACACCTTTGTTGAATATCATGTGAGTTGCTATGCATGTTCGTCTTGTCTGAAGTAAGGGTGATTTATCATGATCAAATGGTTTGAGTATGCATATGTTAGAGAAGAACATTGGGCCGCTAACCAAAGCCATGTATCATGGTGGAAGTTTTCAGTTTGGACATTCATCCTCAATCTCTTATGAGAATATTATCTATTGTTGAATGCTTATGCATTAAAGAGGAGTCCATTATCTGTTTTCTATGTTGTCCCGGTATGGATGTCCTAAGTTGAGATCTATTAAAAACAAGAAATCAAATGCGATTGATCTCCTTGGACCTTTGTACAGGCGGCATAGAGGTACCCCTTTGTGACACTTGGTTGAAACATATATTATGCAATGATAATCCATGTAAATCCAAGCTAATTAGGACAAGGTGCGGGCACTATTGGTATTCTATGCATGAGGCTTGCAACTTGTAGGAAGTATTATGCATAACACATATGAATTATTACTACCGTTGACAAAATTGTTTCTATGTTTTCAAAATAAAAGCTCTAGCACAAAAATAGTAATCCATGCTTCCCTCTGTGAAGGGCCATTCTTTTACTTTATGTTGAGTCAGTTTACCTACTTCTTTCTATCTTAGAAGCAAACACTTGTGTCAACTGTGTGCATTGATTCTTACATGTTTACTTATTGCACTTGTTATAT
Source organism: Lolium multiflorum (assembly GCA_030979885.1). Classification (NCBI taxonomy): domain Eukaryota; kingdom Viridiplantae; phylum Streptophyta; class Magnoliopsida; order Poales; family Poaceae; genus Lolium; species Lolium multiflorum. The sequence goes on from CM061753.1 coordinate 310,457,779, forward strand.
TACTCTATGTTGACAATTATCCATGAGATATACATGTTACAAGTTGAAAGCAATTGCTGAAACTTAATCATCCTTTGTGTTGCTTCAATGCCTTCTACTTTGAATCTATTGCTTTATGAGTTAGCTCTTATGCAAGTCTTTTTGATACTTGTCTTGAAAGTACTATTCATGAAAAGTTTTGCTATATGATTCAGTTGTTTAGTCATTATCTTTTGTTAGCAATCTATTGCTTTGAATCACACCATTCATCTCATATGCTTTACAATAATGTTGATCAAGATTATGTTGGTAGCATGTCACTTCAGAAATTATTGTTGTTATCGTTTACCTACTCGAGGGCGAGTAGGAACTAAGCTTGCTTGATACGTCTTCAACGTATCTATAATTTCTTATGTTCCATGCTACTTTTATGACAATACTCACATGTTTTATACATACTTTACATCATTATTATGCATTTTCCGGCACTAACCTATTAACAAGATGCCGAAGCGCCAGTTCCTGTTTTCTGTTGTTTTTGGTTTCAGAATTCCTACAAAGGAAATATTCTCGGAATTGGACGAAATCAACGCCCAGGGTCTTATTTTTCCATGGAGTTTCCAGAAGACCGAAGAGGATACGAAGTGGGCGACGAGGCGCCCACACCACGGGCGCGGCCAGGGTGGGGCCCGCGCCGCCCTGGTGTGGGGCCCTCGTGCCTCCACCGACGCTGCCCTTCCGCCTACTTAAACTCTCCGTCGCGAAAACCCTATTACCGAGAGCCACGATACGGAAATACTTCCAGAGACGCGCCGCCGCCAATCCCATCTCGGGGATTCAGGAGATCGCCTCCGGCACCCTGCCGGAGAGGGGAATCATCACCGGAGGGCTCTACATCACCATGCCCGCCTCCGGATTGATGCGTGAGTAGTTCATCCTTGGACTATGGGTCCATAGCAGTAGCTAGATGGTTGTCTTCTCCTCTTGTGCTATCATGTTTAGATCTTGTGAGCTGCCTAACATGATCAAGATCATCTATTTGTAATGCTACATGTTGTGTTTGGTGGGATCCGATGAATATAGAATACTATGTCAAGTTGATTATCAATCTATCATATATGTGTTGTTTATGTTCTTGCATGCTCTCCGTTGCTAGTAGAGGCTCTGGCCAAGTTGATACTTGTAACTCCAAGAGGGAGTATTTATGCTCGATAGTGGGTTCATGCCTCCATTGAATCTGGGACAGTGAGAAAGTTCTAAGGTTGTGGATGTGCTGTTGCTGATACGTCTCCAACGTATCGATAATTTCTTATGTTCCATGCTACATTATTGATGATATCTACATGTTTTATGCACATTATATGTCGTATTTATGCATTTTATGGAACTAACCTATTAACAAGATGCCGAAGAGCCAGTTGCTGTTTTCTGCTGTTTTGGTTTCAGAAATCCTAGTAGGAAATATTCTCGGAATTGGACGAAATCAACGCCCAGTTTCCTATTTTGCCCGGAAGCATCCAGAACACCCGAGAGCGTCAGAGAGGGGCCACGTGGGGCCCACACATGGTGGCGGCGCCGACAATGGCCGCGCCGCCCTGTCCTGCCCCACGGACCCCCTCCGAGCTGCCCTTTCGCCTACAAATAGCCTCCGTCGCGAAACCCCGGTCTGAGAGCCACGATATGGAAAACCTTCCAGAGACGCGCCGCCGCGATCCCATCTCGGGGGATTCAGGGAGATCGCCTCCGGCACCCTGCTGGAGAGGGGATTCATCTCCGGAGGACTCTTCATCGCCATGATCGCCTCCGGAGTGATGAGTGAGTAGTTCACCCCTGGACTATGGGTCCATAGCAGTAGCTAGATGGTCGTCTTCTCCTTATGTGCTTCATTGTTGGATCTTGTGAGCTGCCTAACATGATCAAGATCATCTATCTATAATACTATATGTTGTGTTTGTCGGGATCCGATGGATAGAGAATACTATGTTATGGTGATTATCAATCTATTGTTTATGTGTTGTTTATGATCTTGCATGCTCTCCGTTATTAGTAGAGGCTCTGGCCAAGTTTTTGCTCTTAACTCCAAGAGGGAGTATTTATGCTCGATAGTGGGTTCATGCCTTCATTGATACCTGGGATAGTGACAGAAAGTTCTAAGGTTGTGTTGTGCTGTTGCCACTAGGGATAAAACATTGATGCTATGTCTAAGGATGTAGTTGTTGATTACATTACGCACCATACTTAATGCAATTGTCTGTTGCTTGCAACTTAATACCAAGGGGTTCGGATGATAACCTGAAGGTGGACTTTTTAGGCATAGATGCAGTTGGATGGCGGTCTATGTACTTTGTCGTAATGCCCAATTAAATCTCACTATATTTATCATATCATGTATATGCATTGTTATGCCCTTCTCTATTTGTCAATTGCCCGACTGTAATTTGTTCACCCAACATGCTTTTATCTTATGGGAGAGACACCTAGTGAACTGTGGACCCCGGTCCTATTCTTTACATCGCATACAATCTACTGCAATTGTTCTTTACTATTTTCTTGCAAACAATCATCTTCCACACAATACGGTTAATCCTTTGTTACAAAGCCGGTGAGATTGACAACCTCACTGTTTCGTTGGGGCAAAGTACTTTGGTTGTGTTGTGCAGGTTCCACGTTGGCGCCGGTTTCACTGGTGTTGCGCCGCACTACATTCCTCCACCAACAACCTTCAACGTGCTTCTTGGCTCCTACTGGTTCGATAACCTTGGTTTCATACTGAGGGAAACTTGCTGCTGTGCGCATCATACCTTCCACTTGGGGTTCCCAACGGACGTGTACATCTACGCGCATCAAGCATAAATTTCTGGCGCCGTTGCCGGGGAGACACGCTGCAAGGGGAGTCTCCACTTCTCAATCTCTTTACTTTGTTTTTGTCTTGCTTTATTTTATTTACTACTTTGTTTGCTGCACCTAAACAAAACACAAAAAAATTAGTTGCTAGTTTTACTTTATTTACTGTCTTGCTCTCTATATCAAAAACACAAAAAAATTAGTTACTTGCATTTACTTTATCTAGTTTGCTTTATTTACTGTTGCTAAAATGAATACCCCTGTGATGACCCACAAGTATAGGGGATCGCAATAGTCTTCGAGGGAAGTAAAACCCAAATTTATTGATTCGACACAAGGGGAGGTAAAGAATACTTATAAGCCTTAACAACTGAGTTGTCAATTCAGCTGCACCTGGAAAAACACTAGTAACAGGGTGATGTGAAAGTAGCAGTAATATGAGAGCAGTAGTAACAGTAACACAGCAGCAGTAATAGCAATATGAGAGCAATGGTACCAGAAAATAGTTGACATGTAGAACGAGTATATGATGATGAAAGATGGACCGGGGTTCCCAGCTATCTACACTAGTGGCAACTCTCCAATAACAAGTGTTGGGTGAACAAATTACAGTTGGGCAATTGATAGGATTGATAAGGCATTAAGAAAGAACATCAATTCATTAATCATGTAGGCATGTTTTCCATATTTAGTCGTACGTGCTCGCAATGAGAAACTTGCACAACATCTTTTGTCCTACCAGCCGGTGGCAGCCGGGCCTCAAGGGAATCTACTGGATATTAAGGTACTCCTTTTAATAGAGCACCGGAGCAAAGCATTAACACTCCGTGAAAACATGTGTCCCTCACATCACCGCCATCCCCTCCGGTTGTCCCGATTTCTGTCACTTCGGGGCCTTTGGTTCCGGACAGTGACATGTGCATACAACTTGTAGATACAATCTAAGCAATAATTATAAAGCTCAAATCTAAGATCATGCCACTCGGGCCCTAGTGACAAGCATTAAGCATAACAAGATTGCAGCAACAATAACTTCACAAACTTTATAGATAGACTAATCATAATGTATCATCCATCGGATCCCAACAAACACAACACCGATTACATCAGATGAATCTCAATCATGTAAGGCAGCTCATGAGATCATTGTATTGAAGTACATGGGGAGAGAATACCAACTAGCTACAGCTAGAACCCGTAGTCCATGGGGGAACTACTCACGGAGCATGATGGAGGCGATGGCGTTGATGGAGATGGCTTCCGGGGGCACTTCCCGTGCCGGGACAGAGACTTCTGTCCCCCGAATTGGAGTTTCGCGATGGTGGCGGCGCCCCTGGAGTCTTTCTGGAGTTTCGTCAAGTGGTACGGTGTTTTTAGGTCGAAAGGGCTTTTATAGGCGAAGAGGCGGCGCAGGAGGGTGCCTGGGGCGCCCTCCTCATAGGCCGGCGCGGCCAGGGGCCTGCCCGCGGCCCTATGGTGTGGGGCCCCCCTGGCTCTCCTCCGACTCCCCTTCGGTGTTCGTGAGCCTCCCGGGAAAAATAAGATCTTTGGCGTTGATTTCGTCCAATTCCGAGAATATTGCCCGAACAGCCTTTCTGGAACCAAAAACAGCAGAAAACAGGAACTGGCACTGTGGCATCTTGTTAATAGGTTAGTTCGAAAACATAAAAACATCATAAAGTGCAAGCAAAACATGTAAGTATTGTCATAAAACAAGCATGGAACATCAGAAATTATCGATACGTTGGAGACGTATCAGCATCCCAAGCTTAGTTCTGCTCGTCCCGAGCAGGTAAAACGATAACAAAGATAATTTCTGAAGTGACATGCTACTTACATAACCTTGATCATACTATTACAAAGCATATGAAATGAATGAAGTGACTCAAGGCAATGATCTATAGTTGCTAACAAGTAGATAACATATAGCAAAACTTTTCATGAAGAGTACTTTCAAGACAAGTATCAAAAGTCTTGCACAAGAGTTAACTCATAAAGCAATAAGTTCAAAGTAAAGGCATCGAAGCAACACAAAGGAGGATATAAGTTTCAGCGGTTGCTTTCAACTTTCAACATGTATATCTCATGGATATTGTCAACATAGAGTAATATGATGAATGCAAATATGCAAGTATGTAAGAATCAATGCACAGTTGACACAAGTGTTTGCTTCTAAGGTGGAAGGAAGTAGGTAAACTGACTCAACATAAAGTAAAAGAATGGCCCTTCAAAGAGGAAAGCATCGATTGCTATATTTGTGCTAGAGCTTTGGTTTTGAAAACATAAAGAGAGCATAAAAGTAAAGTTTTGAGAGGTGTTTGTTGTTGTCAACGAATGGTAGTGGGCACTCTAACTACCTCATCAACCGGACTCACAAGAGCGGCTCCCATTTTATTTATTTTTGGGTGGCACTCCTTCCAACCTTTCTTTCACAAACCATGGCTAACCGAATCCTCGGGTGCCTGCCAACAATCACATACCATGAAGGAGTGCCTTTTTATTTAAGTTTTATTATGATGATGACACTCCCCCAACCTTTGCTTACACAAGCCATGGCTAACCGAATCCTTCGGGTGCCGTCCAACAATCACAAACCATGGAGGAGTGTCTATTTAAATTAATTAATTCGGGACTGGGAATCCCATTGCCAGCTCTTTTTGCAAAATTATTGGATAAGCGGATGTGCCACTAGTCCATATGAGAGTCCGTCAAAAGTAAATGACAAGGTTGAAAGCTAAACACCACATACTTCCTCATGAGCTATGAAACATTAACACAAATTGAGAAGCATTTTGAATTATTTAAAGGTAGCACTCAAGCAATTTACTTTGGAATGGCAGGAAATACCACATAGTAGGTAGGTATGGTGGACACAAATGGCATAGTGGTTGGCTCAAGGATTTTGGATGCACGAGAAGTATTCCCTCTCAGTACAAGGTTTAGGCTAGCAAGGTTGTTTGAAGCAAACACAAGTATGAACCGGTACAGCAAAACTTACATAAGAACATATTGCAAGCATTATAATACTCTACACTGTCTTCCTTGTTGCTCAAACACTTTTACCAGAAAATATCTAGACCTTAAGAGAGATCAATTATGCAAACCAATTTTAACAAGCTTTACGGTAGTTCTCCACTAATAGGTTTAAACTACATGCAAAAACTTATGATCTACTTGAGAGCTCAAAACAATTGCCAAGTATCAAATTATCCAAGACATATGAGGCATTTTCTTTTCCCAACCAAATAAAGATAAATATTGTAGCTTCCAACTTTTATTCATTGAACATTAAAAGTAAAACGAAGAACAAGTGTTCATATGAAAAAGCGGAGCGTGTCTCTCTCCCAAACAAGGATTGCTAGGATCCGAATTTATTCAAACACAAACAAAAATAAAAACACACAGACGCTCCAAGTAAAGCACATAAGATGTGACCGAATAAAAATATAGTTTCAATAGAAGAAACCTGATAAGTTGATGAAGAAGGGGATGCCTTGGGCATCCCCAAGCTTAGACGCTTGAGTCTCCTTGAAATATGCAGGGATGAACCACGGGGCATCCCCAAGCTTAGACTTTTCACTCTTCTTGATCATATATCATCCTCCTCTCTTGACCCTTGAAAACTTCCTTCACACCAAACTTCTCATAAACTTCATTAGAGGGGTTAGTACTCAAAAAATTTGAATCCACCTTGGTCCTGTAGTGGCACATTGCAAGAACTCAATAAAACATTAGCTACAGCTCTCCACGTCTAGAAAGCCTCACATAAAGTCCACAAGAGACAATGCAAAAAACAGAGACAGAATCTGCCAAAACAGAACAGCCAGTAAACACGAATTTTTACGGGGTACTTCCGTTGCTCAAATCAGAAAACTCAAAACTAATGAAAGTTGCGTACATATCTGAGGATCACGCACGTAAATTGGCAGATTTTTCTGAGTTTCCTACAGAGAAATTTGCCCAGATTCGTGACAGATAGAAATCTGTTTCTGCGCAGGAATCCAAATCTAGTATCAACCTTCGATTAGAGGCTTCACTTGGTACAACAAAACACAAAACTAAGATAAGGAGAGGTTGCTACAGTAGTAAACAACTTCCAAGACACAAATATAAAACAAAGTACTGTAGCAAAATAACACATGGGTTATCTCCCAAGAAGTTCTTTCTTTATAGCCATTAAGATGGGCTCAGCAGTTTTAAATGATGCACTCGCAAGAAATAGTATTTGAAGCAAAAGAGAGCATCAAAAAGCAAATTCAAAACACATTTAAGTCTCACATGCTTCCTATGGAAAGGAATCTTGTACACGAATAAGTTCATGAAGAACAAAGTGACAAGCATAAGTAGATAGAACAAGTGTAACTTCAGCAATTTCAGCATATAGAGAGGTGTATTAGTACCATGAAAATTTCTACAACCATATTTTCCTCTCTCATAATAATTTTCAGTAGCTTCATGAACAAACTCAACAATATAACTATCACATGCAGCATACTTTTCATGATTTCCAAACACATAATTTTTATCAATCTCAAGAATAGTGGAATTAAAACTTTCAAACTTACTTTTATTAATAATATAACAAGGTAGTTGATCAATCTCAAGAGATATGGGACTCCTAAATAAAGTCAATACTTCTCCAATCCCATTTTCATTAGTAGCACAATTAATATTGTCAAGTAACATAGGACCATCATCTAGAGCTTTATCATAAACATTTGCCAAGCAAAATTCTTTAGTACCATGCATTTCGACATCAGGCACAAACAAAGCATTATCATAAGATTTATCAAAGTAGCATGGATTATCATAAATAACAGTAGCATAATCATTCTCACAAGTATTACTCATAGGTACTATTTCAAGAGAATCCACAGGAACATAACATTCAACCTCTTCCGGTAAGCATGGAGGACAATCAAATAGTGTAAGAGATAAAGAGTTACTCTCATTAGAAGGTTGACATGGGTAGCTAATCCATTCTTCCTCCTTTTGTTCGTCGCTCTCTTCTTCTTTTTCATCCAATGAGCTTTCAAGTTCATCAATTTCCTCCTCTTTTTCATCCAATGAGCTTTCAGGTTCATCAATTTCTTCTTCCACAGGTTCCTGCAAATTGTGAGTGCATTCTTGTGCATTAATGTGTCTCTCTTTATAATCAAGGATATAAGGATTCCTACTGTAGCATTCTATGCAAGAATTAAGGATAGTAGAGACATAATCTTTAAGGTCCTTACAAATAGCACAAGTTTCATAATTCTCAACCATGAAGGATTCTATCTCGGAGGCTCCCATAAATAAGACAAATTGTTCTACCTCTTCGAACCCATAATGAATATAGCAATTCCGATTATAGTTCTTAATTAAAAATTCCTCACTAAAGCCACATTGAAATTTAAGATGTTTAGTATCATGTTGAGAGCAACAGTTTATATCATGGCGTCTAAGCAAGATTTCAGCAATTGTATTCAATTTTTCTATCATAGCACTCATTATTTTACCAGTTCTTGATTCTCTATAATTATTATAACATTCTATAAGCTCCAAGTAGGTTGTTGGTTCTCCCATAACAGCAGTTTTTAATTTTTAGATTTTTCAAATTTTTATGGATTTTTGGGTATATGAGAAAAATAAAACAAGACAAAAAGAAACTAAGCAAAAGTAAACTAGGCAAAATAATACTAGACAGAAATAAACTAAGCACAAATAAACTAGACAAAGTAAACTAAGCAAAACAAAATAAATTAAAACAGAGAGAGAGGTAGAGTGTACTCCCCAGGTGAACTTATGAGTAGAGCTATCCCCGGCAACGGCGCCAGAAAATAGTCTTGATGACCCACAAGTATAGGGGATCGCAACAGTCTTAAAACCCAAATTTATTGATTCGACACAAGGGGAGGTAAAGAATACTTATAAGCCTTAACAACTGAGTTGTCAATTCAGCTGCACCTGGAAAAACACTAGTAACAGGGGTGATGTGAAAGTAGCAGTAATATGAGAGCAGTAGTAACAGTAACACAGCAGCAGTAATAGAAATATGAGAGCAATGGTACCAGAAAATAGTTGACATGTAGAACGAGTATATGATGATGAAAGATGGACCGGGGTTCCCAGCTATCTACACTAGTGGCAACTCTCCAATAACAAGTGTTGGGTGAACAAATTACAGTTGGGCAATTGATAGGATTGATAAGGCATTAAGAAAGAACATCAATTCATTAATCATGTAGGCATGTTTTCCATATTTAGTCGTACGTGCTCGCAATGAGAAACTTGCACAACATCTTTTGTCCTACCAGCCGGTGGCAGCCGGGCCTCAAGGGAATCTACTGGCTATTAAGGTACTCCTTTTAATAGAGCACCGGAGCAAAGCATTAACACTCCGTGAAAACATGTGTCCCTCACATCACCGCCATCCCCTCCGGTTGTCCCGATTTCTGTCACTTCGGGGCCTTTGGTTCCGGACAGTGACATGTGCATACAACTTGTAGATACAATCTAAGCAATAATTATAAAGCTCAAATCTAAGATCATGCCACTCGGGCCCTAGTGACAAGCATTAAGCATAACAAGATTGCAGCAACAATAACTTCACAAACTTTATAGATAGACTAATCATAATGTATCATCCATCGGATCCCAACAAACACAACACCGATTACATCAGATGAATCTCAATCATGTAAGGCAGCTCATGAGATCATTGTATTGAAGTACATGGGGGAGAGAATACCAACTAGCTACAGCTAGAACCCGTAGTCCATGGGGGAACTACTCACGGAGCATGATGGAGGCGATGGCGTTGATGGAGATGGCTTCCGGGGCACTTCCCCGTCCCGGCGAGTGGACGAGAGACTTGTCCCCCGAATTGGAGTTTCGCGATGGTGGCGGCGCCTGGAGTCTTTCAGTTTCGTCAAGTGGTACGGTGTTTTTAGGTCGAAAGGGCTTTTATAGGCGAAGAGGCGGCGCAGAGGGTGCCCGGGCGCCCTCCTCATAGGCCGGCGCGGCCAGGCCCTGCCCGCGCGGCCCTATGGTGTGGGGCCCCTGGCTCTCCTCCGACTCCCCTTCGTGGGAGCCTCCGGGGAAAAATAAGTTCTTTGGCGTTGATTTCGTCCAATTCCGAGAATATTGCCCGAACAGCCTTTCTGGAACCAAAAACAGCAGAAAACAGAACTGGCGTGGCATCTTGTTAATAGGTTAGTTCCGGAAAACGCATAAAAACATCATAAAGTGCAAGCAAAACATGTAAGTATTGTCATAAAACAAGCATGGAACATCAGAAATTATCGATACGTTGGAGACGTATCACCCTGAAAATACTAAGTTGTGTGACTTCACAACCACTAATAATAATGATTTCCTATGCACACCTATTGCTCCACCTGCTACTACAGCAGAATTCTTTGAAACCTGCTTTACTAAATCTTGTCATGAGAGATCAATTTTCTGGTGTTAGTTCTGATGATGCTGCTGCCCATCTCAATAATTTTGTTGAACTTTGTGAAATGCAAAAGTATAAGGATGTAGATGGTGATATTATTAAATTGAAATTGTTTCCTTTCTCATTAAGAGGAAGAGCTAAAGATTGGTTGCTATCCTTGCCTAAGAATAGTATTGATTCATGGACTAAATGTAAGGATGCTTTTATTGGTAGATATTATCCTCCCGCTAAAATTATATCTTTGAGAAGTAGCATAATGAATTTTAAGCAATTAGATACTGAACATGTTGCTCAAGCATGGGAGAGAATGAAAACTTTGGTAAAGAATTGCCCAACCCATGGACTGACTACTTGGATGATCATCCAAACCTTCTATGCAGGACTAAATTTTTCGCGGAATTTATTGGATTCAGCTGCTGGAGGTACCTTTATGTCCATCACTTTGGGGGCGGCTACAAAACTTCTTGATGATATGATGATAAATTACTCTGAATGGCACACGGAAAGAGCTCCACAAGGTAAGAAGGTAAATTCTGTTGAAGAAACCTCTTCCTTGAGTGATAAGATTGATGTGATTATATCTATGCTTGTGAATGGTAGATCTAATGTTGATCCTAATAATGTTCCTTTAGCTTCATTGGTTGCTCAAGAAGAAAATGTTGATGTGAATTTCATTAAAAATAATAATTTCAACAACAATGCTTATAGGAACAACTCTGGTAATAACTATAGGCCATATCCTTCTGCTAATGGTAATGGTTATGGTAATTCTTATGGGAATTCTTACAACAATAATAGGAGTGTACCCTCTGGTCTTGAAGCTATGCTTAAAGAATTTATTAGTACACAAACTGCTTTTAACAAATCTGTTGAGGAAAAGCTTGATAAAATTGATATTCTTGCTTCTAGAGTTGATAGACTTGCCTCTGATGTTGATCTTTTAAAATTGAAAGTTATGCCTAATAATGATATTGATAATAAGATTACTACTACAGCAAATGCCATCCAAGTTAGAATTAATGAGAATATAAGATTAATGGCTGAATTGCGTGCTAGGTGGGATAGAGAAGAAAATGAAAAACTAGCTAAAGAGAATAATGTAGCTAAAGTTTGGACTATTACCACCACTAGTAATGTTAATTCTTCACATGTTGCTGCACCTCCTACTATCAATGGTAAAATAATTGGTGTTGGCAATGTTTCTACTCCTAGTGCAAAGCATACAAAACTGCCTGAAATTGCTAAAACTGCTGAAACTGCTTGTGATAAAACTGCTGAAATTTTTTCCAACCTTGGGGACAATGATCCCATTGCTGTAGCTCATAATGATTTAGACTTTGATGATTGCCACATCTCTGAAGTTATAAAGTTCTTACAAAAACTTGCTAAAAGTCCTAATGCTAGTGCTATAAATTTAGCCTTTACAAAACATATTACAAATGCTCTCATAAAAGCTAGAGAAGAGAAACTAAAACTTGAAACTTCTATTCCTAGAAAGTTAGAAGATGGTTGGGAGCCCATCATTAAAATGAAATTCAATGACTTTGAATGTAATGCTTTATGTGATCTTGGTGCAAGTATTTCTGTTATGCCTAAAAAGATTTATGATATGCTTGACTTGCCATCATTGAAGAATTGTTATTTGGATGTTAATCTTGCCAATAATGTTAAAAAGAAACCTTTGGGGAGGATTGATAATGTGCGCATTACGGTTAACAATAACCTTGTCCCCATTGATTTTGTTGTCTTGGATATCGAATGCAATGCATCTTGTCCTATTGTGTTGGGAAGACCTTTTCTTCGAACTGTGCTGTTATTGATATGAGGGAAGGTAATATTAAATATCAATTTCCTCTCAAGAAAGGTATGGAACACTTCCCTAGAAAGAGAATGAAGTTGCCTTTTGATTCTATTATTAGAACAAGTTATGATGTTGATGCTTCTACTCTTGATGTTACTTGATTTGCACTTTCTGCGCCTAGCTGAAAGGCGTTAAAGAAAAGCGCTTATGGGAGACAACCCATGTTTTTACTACATTAATTTGTTTTATATTTGAGTCTTGGAAGTTGTTTACTACTGTAGCAACCTCTCCTTATCATGTTTTTGTGCCAAGTAAAGTTTCTATGTTAAAGTTGATGTTATATTTGGGATCGCTGCGCAGAAACAGCATTGCTGTCTGTCACGAATCTGGGCCTAAGTTTCTGTAGAAAATTCGAAAAAATCTGCCAATTTACGAGCGTGATCCTCAGATATGTACGCAACTTTCATTAGTTTTGAGTTTTTCCATTTGAGCAAGTCTGGTGCCATTTTAAAATTCGTCTTTACGAACTGTTCTGTTTTGACAGATTCTGCCTTTTATTTCGCATTGCCTCTTTTGCTATGTTGGATGAATTTCTTTGATCCATTAATGTCCAGTAGCTTTATGAAATGTCCAGAAGTGTAAAGAATGATTGTGTCACCTCTGAATATGTGAATTATTTGTGCACTAACCCTCTAATGAGTTTGCTTGAAGTTTGGTGTGAAGGAAGTTTTCAAGGGTCAAGAGAGGAGTATGATATACTATGATCAAGAGGAGTGAAAGCTCTAAGCTTGGGGACCCCGTGGTTCATCCCTGCATATTTTAAGAAGACTCAAGCGTCTAAGCTTGGGGATGCCCAAGGCATCCCCTTCTTCATCGACAACATCATCAGGTTCCTCCCCTGAAACTATATTTTTATTCATCACATCTTGTGTTCTGTACTTGGAGCGTCGGTTTGTTTTTGTTTTTGTTTGAATAAAATGGATCCTAGCATTCACTTTGTGGGAGAGAGACACGCTCCGCTGTTGCATATGGACAAATATGTCCTTAGGTTTTACTCATAATATTCATGGCGAAGTTTCTTCTTCGTTAAATTGTTATATGGTTGGAATTGGAAAATGCTACATGTAGTAATTCTAAAATGTCTTGGATAATGTGATACTTGGCAATTGTTGTGCTCATGTTTAAGCTCTTGCATCATATACTTTGCACCCATTAATGAAGAAATACATAGAGCTTGCTAAAATTTGGTTTGCATATTTGGTCTCTCTAAGGTCTAGATAATATCTAGTATTGAGTTTTGAACAACAAGGAAGACGGTGTAGAGTCTTATAATGTTTACAATATGTCTTTTATGTGAGTTTTGCTGCACCGGTTCATCCTTGAGTTTGCTTCAAATAACCTTGCTAGCCTAAACCTTGTATCGAGAGGGAATACTTCTCATGCATCCAAAATCCTTGAGCCAACCACTATGCCATTTGTGTCCACCATACCTACCTACTACATGGTATTTCTCCGCCATTCCAAAGTAAATTGCTTGAGTGCTACCTTTAAAATTCCATCATTCGCCTTTGCAATATATAGCTCATGGGACAATATAGCCTTAAAAACTATCGTAGTATTGAATATGTACTTATGCACTTTATCTCTTATTAAGTTGCTTGTTGTGCGATAACCATGCTTCTGGGGACGCCATCAACTACTCTTTGTTGAATATCATGTGAGTTGCTATTGTTGGAGATATGCCCAAGAGGCAATAATAAAATGGTTATTATAATATATCTTTGTGTTTATGATAATGTTTGCATACCATGCTATTATTGTATTAACCGAAACATTGATACATGTGTGTTATGTAAACAACAAGGAGTCCCTAGTAAGCCTCTTGTATAACTAGCTTGTTGATTAATAGATGATCATGGTTTCGTGATCATGAACATTGGATGTTATTAATGACAAGATTATATCATTATGTGAATGATGTAATGGACACACCCAATTAAGCGTAGCATAAGATCACGTCATTAAGTTCATTTGCTATAAGCTTTCGATACATAGTTACCTAGTCCTTTCGACCATGAGATCATGTAAATCACTTATGCCGGAAGGGTACTTTGATTACATCAAACGCCACTGCGTAAATGGGTGGTTATAAAGGTGGGATTAGGTATCCGGAAAGTATGAGTTGAGGCATATGGATCAACAGTGGGATTTGTCCATCCCGATGACGGATAGATATACTCTGGGCCCTCTCGGTGGAATGTCGTCTAATTAGCTTGCAAGCATATGAATGGTTCATAAGAGACCACATACCACGGTACGAGTAAAGAGTACTTGTCAGGAGACGAGGTTGAACAAGGTATCGTGATACCGATGATCAAACCTCGGACAAGTAAAATATCGCGTGACAAAGGGAATCGGTATCGTATGTAAATGGTTCAATCGATCACTAAGTCATCGTTGAATATGTGGGAGCCATTATGGATCTCCAGATCCCGCTATTGGTTATTGGTCGGAGAGAAGTCTCAACCATGTCGCATAGTTCGCGAACCGTAGGGTGACACACTTAAGGTTTGATGTCGTTTAAGTAGATATGGAATATGGAATGGAGCTCGAATGTTGTTCGGAGTCTCGGATGGGATCCGGACATCACGAGGAGGTCGGAATGGTCCGGAGAATAAGATTCATATATGGGAAGTCATTTTCCGGGGTTCGGAAAAAGTCCGGTGTTTTGACCGGAGCTTCTAGAAGGTTCTGGAAGGACCGGAATAGTCCGGAATATTATGGAAGGTTCCGGAAGTGTCCGGGACGACCCGAGATGTCTAAGGAAGTCCGGAGGGTTCCATAATAGGTGCAACCACGTTGCCTTAAGGGAAAAGGAGTCTTTCCTTAATGCAATTTCGGAATTGGCAAAAGAGTCCGAGTAGGACTAGGTTTTCGGAACCGGAAACCTATCGGAACTCAGTCAAACTTGGGGGCAGGTTTTTGGACGACCCAAGGGGCTTGGCCACCTATTTAAAGAGGCCAAGGGGCACCCCAAGGGCACCACAAGTCGCAGCCCTAGCTCCCCAAGTCGCAGCACCACCCTGCGCCCAAACCCTAGCTCCCCACTAGTGGAAAACAGGGCTTTCGTGGGAGCCTTTTGTCGCGGGCGCGCCTGCACCCGCGACAAATGGCCTGGCCACGTCGCCCCGAAACCGTGTGGAGCGGGCAGGGCTTTTTGTCGCGCCCTTTTGTCGCGGGCCGTATCTCGACCCGCGACAAAAGGTGTCTGAGTGCTGGGGCTTCCTGTCGGCACCCCTTTTGTCGCGGGTCGTAATACGGCCCGCGACCAAAGGGCCATGGCTATATATAGACACGCAGCCAGCCCCCCCCCCTTATTTTTTCCTTGGTGGTGAAGGTGGAGGTGTATGCTAGCTCATTTTTTCTACATGTGCACAAGAGGTGTTTGATGGAATGCTTGTAAGAGGGATGCCACTTGATTTTAGTTGATAAGATTTCTCCTCTTTTCGATCCTAAAAGGTTAGCCACTATTTTCTCGTATATATATATATACATAGTCCATACAATACTAATTTTAGAAAGGTGATTGCATCTGATATATATATAATTGTACTTATGATGCAGATGAGTCATCCATGGATGTACGGTAACCGATGTGCTCCCGCTTTCAGAGAGGGCGTGAATTCTTTCCTGCTTGTGGCCGAGGCCAACAAGTCGAAGCAAGGTTTTATGTGCTGTCCATGTCTAAAATGTAAGAACGAGAAGGATTACTCTTGCTCAAGAGACATTAAGAGCCACCTGCTTCGGTTTGGATTCATGTCCAGCTATAATGTTTGGACCAAGCACGGAGAAGAAGGGGTTATGATGGAAGACGGCGATGAAGAAGAAGATAATGATGACCAGTACCGATCTATGTTCTCTGAATGCGATGATACCGCAATGGACGACAATGAAGAAGAAGGAGGTGAAGAACAGGCATCAGATGATCCTGTTGATGATGATCTTCGTCGGGCCATTTCTGATGCAAGAAGAGACTGTGGCACGGATAAGGAGAGGTTGCAGTTCGACAAGATGTTAGAGGACCACCACAAATTGTTGTACCCAGGTTGTGAAGATGGGCATAGAAAGCTGGGTAGCATATTGGAATTGCTGAAATGGAAGGCAGAGGTCGGTGTGACTGACTCGGGATTTGAGAAATTGATGATAATATTAAAGAAGCTGTTTCCAAGAAATAATGAATTGCCCGTCAGTACATATGAAGCAAAGAAGCTTGTCTGCCCTCTAGGATTAGATGTGCAGAAGATACATGCATGCATTAATGATTGTATCCTCTACCGCGGTGAGAAGTACGAGAATTTGAATAAATGTCCGATATGTGGTGCATTGCGGTATAAGATCAGAAAAGATGACCCTGGTGATGTTGAGGGCGAGCCACGCAGGAAGAGGGTTCCTGCGAAGGTGATGTGGTATGCTCCAATAATACCACGGTTGAAACGTTTGTTCAGAAACAAAGAGCATGCCCAGTTGTTGCGATGGCACATGGAAGAACGTAAGAAAGACGCGATGTTGAGGCACCCCGCTGATGGTCGGCAGTGGAGAAACATCGGGAGAGAGTTCCCGGATTTTGCAGGTGAGGCAAGGAACTTATACTTTGGTCTAAGTACAGATGGCATGAATCCTTTTGGGGAGCAGAGCTGCAGTCACAGCACCTGGCCCGTGACTCTATGTATCTACAACCTTCCTCCTTGGTTGTGCATGAAGCGGAAGTTCATTATGATGCCAGTGCTTATCCAAGGCCCAAAGCAACCGGGCAACGACATTGACGTGTACCTAAGGCCATTAGTCGATGAACTTTTGGAGTTGTGGGCCAAACCAGGTGTACGTGTGTGGGATGAGCACACCGAGCAAGAATTTGACCTACGAGCGTTGCTATTCGTAACCATCAATGATTGGCCTGCTCTCAGTAACATTTCAGGACAGACGAACAAAGGATACAATGCATGCACACACTGTTTAGATGAGACTGAAAGTAAATATTTGGAAAAAAGCAGAAAAGTTGTGTACCCGTTCAATCGTCGTTTCCTTCCGCGCAAGCATCCCTTAAGAAAAAAAGGCAAGCATTTCGATGGCGAGGCAGACCGCCGTCCGAAGCCTGTCCCCCGTAGTGGTGCTGATATATTTGACATGGTCAAGGATTTAAATGTTATCTTTGGAAAGGGTCCAGGCAGTCAACCTGTTCCGAAAGACTCCGACGGACACGCGCCCATGTGGAAGAAGAAATCTATATTTTGGGAGCTAGAATATTGGAAAGCCCTGGAAGTCCGCTCTGCAATCGACGTGATGCACCTGACCAAGAATCTTTGTGTGAATATTCTAGGTTTTCTGGGCGTGTATGGGAAGTCAAAAGATACAACAGAAGCACGTGAGGACCAGAAACATCATAAAGGACGAGACGGCAAGCATCCAGGGAAGTTTGAAGGGCCTGCCAGCTACGCTCTTACCAAACAAGAGAAGGAGATCTTTTTTGAAGCCCTATTCAGTATCAAGGTTCCGTCTGGTTTCTCGTCGAATATAAAGGGGATAGTAAATATGAAGGAGAAAAAATTCCAGAACCTGAAGTCCCATGACTGTCACGTGCTTATGACACAATTGCTTCCGGTTGCATTGAGGGGACTTCTATCAGAAAATGTTCGACTAGCCATTGTGAAGATATGTGCATTCCTCAACGCAATTTCTCAGAAGGTAATGGATCCAGAAACTTTGTCAGGATTACAGGAAGATGTGGTCGAATGTCTTGTCAGCTTCGAGTTGTTGTTCCCACCATCCTTCTTCAATATTATGACGCACCTCCTCGTTCACCTAGTTGAAGAGATTAGAATTCTCGGTCCTGTATTTCTACACAATATGTTCCCATTCGAGAGGTTCATGGGAGTCTTAAAGAAATATGTTCATAACCGAGCTAGGCCGGAAGGAAGTATCTCAAAGGGCTATGGAACTGAGGAGGTCATTGAGTTTTGTGTTGACTTTCTTCCTGACCTTAAGCCGATTGGTGTTCCTGAATCTCGGTATGAGGGGAGGCTGACTGGAAAAGGCACACTAGGAAGGAAATCAAGGGTGTGCAGGGACAAGATTTCTTTCAATCAAGCACACTACACAGTTCTATACAATTCCATCTTGGTGGCTCCGTACATCGAGAAACATAAGAATGCTTTACGAGAAATAAACCCGGGCCAGCCCGAGTCCTTGATTACACGTGAACACATGAATACCTTCGGCAGTTGGTTGCAAAGACATCTCATTAATGACCCATCTGCTGTGGAGCAGCTGTACTTGTTGTCTAGGTTACCATCTTCAAACATATGTACATTCCAAGGGTACGAGATAAATGGGAATACATTTTACACGATGGACCAAGATAAAAAGAGCACCAACCAAAACAGCGGTGTCCGCTTCGATGCAAAAGACGAGAATGGGCAGACCACCACATATTATGGATACATAGAGGAGATATGGGAACTTGACTATGGTCCCACTTTTAAGGTCCCTTTGTTTCGGTGCAAATGGGTGAGGCTCAGCGGTATACATATTGACGATAAGTACGGTATGATAACAGTGGATCCCAACAATCTTGCGTACCTGGACGAGCCATTTGTCCTAGCCAGCGAGGTGGCTCAAGTTTTCTACGTGAAGGACATGTCTAGCAAATCAAGAAAAAGAAATCAACAAAAGAATACATCAACCGAGGAGCCAAAGCGCCACATAGTTCTTTCGGGGAAAAGAAACATCGTGGGAGTGGATGAGAAGACAGACATGTCAGAAGATTATAATAAGTTTAAAGAAATTCCGCCCTTCACGGTGAAAATTGACCCAAGCATCTTACTAAATGATGAAGATTCTCCATGGCTACGGCGTAGAAGATCACAACACTAGATGGCGATGTAATAATGTATTCTTCATATATAGTTCCCAAGACAATCTCTACATTTATGTAATAATGAGAACCCTTTCCCCAACACTGTTAGAGGGAAAAAGAAATTTTTCCGAGGAGCAGCTTCCGAAGATGCCGTAGGGCGTGTGCACCAACGACATCTTCGAGAAGCTGCGCCACGGGAGATTTCCCAACCCTTTCCTTCATCCATGGGAATGAAACTGTGCTTGGCTTGTTGATCTGCTTGGCAAGGCGTATTGATGCTCCTTTTATAGGCACGGCACCGCTTCTACTTTGTCTTGTTCCTTCGACAGGGCGTGGTGTGCTACATGCTTTATCTCATCGAGCATTGCGTCCACCCACGCATCCTTATCCTGCCGACAGCTTTAGTCCCGGTTGCAACCACCAACCGTGACAAAAGGTTACCGACACATCCTTATCCTGCCGACAGCTTTAGTCCCGGTTGCAGCCACCAACCGTGACAAAAGGTTACCCGCACATCATCCCCCCAGATAAGGCCCTCCTAGATAAGCCTCCCCCAGTCTTTTGTCCCGGTTTGAGCCTCCACCCGGGATGAAAGTTTCGCGCGCCTCTTCGTTCCCGCCTATTTTCTTCCCGCATTCCCGCCATTTTTTCACTATATATATGTAGGCCTTGGACTCATATCTGCAAACCTCATCACTCTCTCCCATGGCTTCCATCGTATGTCTAACACCCCGGGAGGCGGAGGCGCTTTGCGCCTCGAACTACCCCTGCCCGCCCGGCTACCGCGTCCCGACCGGCTGGTTGCTGAGCGTCGGAGGCGTACCGGTCCCTCCTATCCCTGTAGGTGTGCCACGCGAGATGGCCATCACAAACCACTACTATTTCGAGCTCACGCCTGAGCAGCGGAGGAATCCCCAGTGGCATCCCGACTACAGCCCGACTTGGGACAGCTTCTTCATCAATCGGCGTGAGAGGGCGGTTGCCAGGTACGAGGAGGACGGCCCGCCTCCTTCGAACTTGAACGAGGCCGGCCGTCGGATGTGGTGGCGCGGCCGGACTCTCCAGAGCGTCATGGCCTATCGTGGCCCCCGCCTGCGCTACCCTCAATCCCAGCCCACGCGTGGTCATCCGCCGAGGTTCGACAACCGCGACCCCGATGCTAGCGACGATGACGTCGGCGACTTTGATGACTACAGTGGCGAATATTATAGGACTAGGCACGACTATGATTGAATGGCTCCAACATTCGAATCTGGCCATGTATCTTATTTTTCAGTTGAGGTCTGTACTTTAATTTCAGTTCAATCGTAATAAATTTCGTGTCAACCACTTTATTGAACAAAAACAACCGACAACGACTTTATAAACTAAATTTAAACTAATAGAACCGACAACGACTTTATTGAAATTACAATAAAATAGATAAATTACTAGTCTAGTCTCTACTCGTCGTCGGAGGTTGTCTCCGTCCAAATGTCATCCCACCGAGGGTCGTTTTCGGTCCAAGTTGTATTCGGGTTCTCGAGCTCGAAGGCGGCGACGGCCCGACGGTGGCGCCTGTTGGACCTGCGTTGTGCCCTAAGGTTAGCAAAGAACGCGTCGGGGGACTGCGCCCTCCACTGGCGCATCAACTGCTCGTCGCGCTCGGCGATGGCGATCCTGCGCTGCACCTGGCGATGCCGGCGACGGTCCTCGTCGTCGACGAGGCACGGCGGTGGCGCGAGGAACTCCGCCTCCTCTAGCGATTCAACATCCGGGAAGTTCATGTCGTGCCCTGGCCGCCGAAAGCGCCACGCCGCCGCGTCGTAAGCGCGCGCCGCCTCCTCCGGCGTGTTGTACGTGCCGAGGGTGAGGCGGAAGCCACCGGCGCGTATCTCGGCGGTGAACCTACCGCTCGGACGCACTCGAACGCCACGGAAACCGGACGCCCCTCGACGACGTGGAGGCATCCCGGAGATGAATGAGCGGAGGCGGTGGTGACGTGTGGTTGCGCCCGCACTCGTCGCTCTATATAGCGCACGCGGGGCATGGCACGTGTAAGCGGTGGCTACACGTCGCACGCCGGCGTCGGCGGGGCGAGGCACGTGGTAGCGGTGGCTACACGTCGCACGCCGGCGTCGGCGGGGCGAGGCACGTGGAAGCGGTGAAACGTTTGATATGATGCGAGATGCAAATAGTTATATGCATGTCATATTCATGTTCATTGGATTTTTCTGATCAATTTTCATATATAAAACTTTTGTATTTGAGGTACCATTCAAAAGTTATTGAAATAATAGTTTTATTAAGTTAAAATAGAAAAAAAGGGGTGAAGAAGGGGAGATGGCTGATCCGTGGCACAACCCATCCAACGGCTCTAGGCCGTTGGATTCAAACGGCCAGAGCCGTTGGATGGGCTGTGCCACGGATCAGCCAACTCCTCCCCCTCGTGCCATGGCCCGCGATACCCCCTTTTATCACGGGTGGTGGCACGACCCGCGATAAAGGGGGCCTATCGCGGGCCGTGCCACCCCGCGATAATATAAGGGGGCGCCGCGGGCGGTGCCTCCACCCGCGACACACGGAGGCCAGCACTTAGCGAAATCACGCCGCCAGGCTGCCGGATTTCGCCGCCGCCGCCGGCCATCTTCCTCGCCTCCGGCCGCCGCCCCGCCACTTCGAGCCGCCTCTTCGCCGCCCCGCCCTCTGCGCCGCCTCTGCGCGCGCCGGCCGCGCCGTCTGCGCGCCATCTCCGATCGCGCGCGCGGCCTCTACGCGGCAACTCCGGCCGCCGCCTCCTCTGGGCACCCGGCCGCCGTCGCCACCTCTGCGCCACCCTCTGCAGGTAGCCGCCACCCTCCGCCGTCCCGCGCGGCCGCCGGTGCCGGCCATGCCCCGGCCTTTTTATTTGTCAAGTTTTTTCATTAAGTTTTTTATTAAGTTAGTTAATTAGTTAGTTAGTTTAGTTTAGTTAGTATTAGTATTTAGTTTTAATTAGTATTAGTTAGTTAGTATTAGTATTAGTATTTAGATTAAATTTAGTATTAGTTAGTTAGTTTAAATTTTTGTAGATAGTTAATTCAAATTTTGTAGTTAGTTAGTTTAAATTTTGTATTAATTCAAATCTTGTAGTTAGTTAGATTAAATTTTGTATTAATTTAAATTTTATATTAGTTTAAATTTTGTATTAGTTAGCTTGTAAACAACCGACGAAACACTCTCGCGAATAACACTCGCCGACACCGCTCGATCTCCCTCTCGCGAACAACACTCGACACCCCTCTCCCTCTCCGAACACTCGCCGACACCCTCTCCCTCTCGCGAACAACACTCGCCGACACCCCTCTTCTCTCCCTGTCACGAACAACCGACGCCGACACCGGCCCTCTCCCTCTCGCCAACACATCTCTCTCCCTCTCGCGAAAATCACCGACGCCGCAACTCCCCTCTTCTCTCCCTCTCGCGAAAACCATCGACGCCGCAACTCCCCTCTTCTCTCCCTCTCGCGAACAACCGACGCCGACACCAGCCCTCTCCCTCTCGCAAACACCTCTCTCTCCCTCTCGCGAAACCACCGACGCCGCAACTCCCCTCTTCTCTCCCTCTCGTGAACAACCGACGCCGACACCGGCCCTCTCCCTCTCACGAACAACCGACGCCGATTAGGGTTAGGGTTAGGTTAGTTTTTGGGTAGCTAGGGTTAGGGTTTGGTTTGGGTTAGAACATGTACTTATCGATTTAATTTTTTGCAGAAACAATGGATCCATTCGAACGGGACTTGGAACAGGAAGACATTTTCGCGAACATAATCCGCGATGGTGATGGAGAAGCCGGCGGCTCCGGTGATCATGGAGAAGCCGGCGGCTACGGTGATCATGGAGAAGCCGGCGGCTCCGGTGATCATGGAGAAGCCGGCGGCTCCGGTGCTGGAGAAGCCGACGGCTCCGGTGATGGAGAAGCCGACGGCTCCGGTGATGACGAGGTATACGATTAGTATAGATGCATTAATGGAATTCTATATGTACATATGTATATAAATTAATTAATTTTTATTCTCTTAGGCCTCCGAAGATAAGTTGGACAAACGAGGCCCGGCAAAGAAGTTGACCAAAAAAGACCACTTCACAATTGAAGCTATATCACCGGAAGGCCAACCTGTGGCACCCTCACTTGTCAGAACGAAATTTAAAAATCAGTGCGGAGTTCTGGTTAGGGATTCTCTCCCGATCACTATTAGAGAATGGAACAAGACCAAGAAGGTGTCCGAAAATCAGGTTGCCGATAGGTACAAAAACACACTTTTTGACGACCTCATGGCACATTTCACTTTGCCAGATCTGGGATCGGAGTCTGAGAATGCTAAGCAGAGGGCGCTAGTGAAGAAATGGGCTCTTAAGAAGATGGGGGAACTTTTCCGGGCGTATAAGAACCGGTTATGGGCAACTTATAAGGCCGAGAAGAAGCCTCCAGTATTCGAGAACTATCTATCGAAGCAGGAGCATAATTGGGAAGAATTTGTGAAGTACAAAGAATCAGAGGAGGCTGTGAACCTGTCGAAGAAAAACCAGAAGAATGCAAGCGAGAAGAAATATCACCATCATACGGGGCGAGGGGGCTACGAAGTAGCCATGCCTAAGTGGGATGCACAAGAGGCTGAGATGGAGCGGAATGGGATCACTCCAGAACCCACGCGAGAAGGATGGGACATTAGGGCTCGAAATTGGTTCCTCGCGCATGGCTGTGAGTATGACATGAAGACAGGGAACATTGTTGAAAGTGACAGCAGGGTTAGGGTACCCTCCCAAGAGTACCAAAGGTTCCTCCCCCCCGTCCTTGGGATCTTACTGTCGAGCAAAATGCGGCCGCTGTTGCGAAACACAACTATGATCATTTCCATAAGCCAAAACCTCCAGCGCCAGAGCCATTCACCGAGAAGCAAATAGCATATGCTACTTCTTTTCTGAACACACCATCGCAATATGACTTGCACGAGAAAAAGGATGACTATACACGCCACCTTGCGAAGGTAATTGATGACAAGGCTAAAAAGAAGAAGGAGGATGACGAGGCTAAGAAGAAGAAGGAGGATGACGAGGCTAAGAAGAAGGAGGATGGCAAGGCTAAGGAGAAGGATAGTGCTAGCACGAGCAAATCATCAGCCGGGAAGAAGACAAGTGCACCCCTCAAGGCGCCCAAGCAAACGACAAAAGGCAAAAAAAGAAAGGAAGTTTCCCAGCTCGGAGAACAGGCCAAACAATCGATCCCAGCACTCAAAGTGTTTGATGTTCCCAAGCTGTACCGGGAACATGGTGAAGGTTTCAATCTGGAAGAAGCTGAGGCGCTAGCGGCTTCGATGTCCTGTACCGTGGAGGAATTGCTGAGTGCCGCAGATGTTGCACTACCCTTTGCTGACATAGCTCCTACATTTGTCTACGGGGCCGACTTGGTCAGTAGAGAGCGGCTGGATAAAATGCCAACGCATATGCGGAATTTGCATCAGTGGTACCTTGATGCGTGCAAGGAGAACCAAAAGTACATCGTGGCGAAGATCCCACGTGAATATTACTACCGAAAGGAGGAGATCCATATTGAGATGAATGAACTCTGGCAGTTATTCAATTTAGAAGCCCTCGACAAATCTCTCATGAGCTGCTATTGCTTGTAAGTTGTTAACTACATCTAAATTCATTTTCATTCAGTTCATGTTCGTTTTCATTGCATATACTCATTATATCTTATGTGTTCTCTTATGCAGACTGAAGATCAGTGAATGCAAAAGTAATAATATTATCAATATTGGGTTTGTTGACCCCGATAAAGTACATGTTCAAACGGTAAAGCATAGCGCGTTAGATACGGGGGGAAACCTACTAAGGTTTTTGGGGGAGCAATATTTCTGTGATTCAATATTGTTTCCTTACAACTACGAGTGAGAGTCTTAATGATCTTTTATGCACATTCAGTTTTGCTTACTCGATGTTAAGTGTAATTCCTGACGTATATACATAAACATGTGCAGCTTCCACTGGATTCTACTAGACATTCAACTTGATAAGGGAATAGTTGAAGTAAGGGACCCAATGAGTAGAGGCCTGGACGGGTTCCGCGACCTGCAGAAGTTGCTCCAAGTGTAATTTCCTTCATCGCCGCGCTATATCTTTCGTGAGATATCAATTAATTATCCACTCATTCAATCATTCTTTTGCCTGGCAGGACTTGGAAAGCTTTCAAGAAAAACATTAAGG
The DNA here is from genome assembly GCA_030979885.1 of Lolium multiflorum. Classification (NCBI taxonomy): domain Eukaryota; kingdom Viridiplantae; phylum Streptophyta; class Magnoliopsida; order Poales; family Poaceae; genus Lolium; species Lolium multiflorum. Next base: position 310,482,978 of record CM061753.1, read on the forward strand.
GTACCTGGGCAGAGAAGCTAACATTTACTACTGTACCGTGCGCCCAGCAGCCACAAGGGACGAATCTATGTGGATACTACGTTTGCGAGTTCATTCGCATGTTAACCACTGAGAAGCAGAACAATAATAAATTCAACGTAAGCAATAACATTCACAACTTTATTTATTTTCGTCAATATTTCGTTATCACATTGATATAGTCATACTCATCATCTCATTTTCCTATATAGGTCGACTACATGCGGGACACACTCGAACCAAAGGAACACCTACTAGGAATTGCGGAGGAAGTGGCGGGAGTTTTGCTTAGAGAAGTAATAGACAACAACGGCTTGTTTAGTCCTAATAGGCGCTCTCCCTCTCCCCAAGTTTAATTAGTCCCGGTAGTCGTGAGCTCATGTATATATATATATGTAAGGGGAATCGACTTTTGTTTCCAATATTTGGTTGATCAATCTATATATAAATGAACGTGTGTACAACTTCTAGTAGCGTATAAATATATGCAACTTTTATTTCGAATAAAAGGGGGCGGTGGCGGCGGGGGCGGGGTGGGGGGGCTGCATCCCTCAAACCCTAAAGCAGCAGGTTTCTGGGAGCGCCACGTCGAGGACCTTTTGCCGCGGGTGGTAATACCGCCCGCGACAAAAGGGTCTGTCCACTGCGCGCCCCGCGTCGCCACGTGGTCGACCATATGTCGCGGGTGGTAAGTGACCCGCGACAAAAGGTGGACCTTTTATCGCGCCTCCGTTGTCGCGGCTGGCCGCCCGCGACAAAAGGGGCTTACCACCCGCGGCAAAAGGCCTCTTCTCCACTAGTGCCCTCCTCCTCCTTCTTCTCCCGCAGCGCTTGCGACGAAGCCCTGCCGGAGATCTCCACCACCACCACCACCACGCCGTCATGCTGGCAGGATTCCGAGGAGGATCTACTACTTCCGCTGCCCGGAACGGGGAGGAGGACGTCGTCTTCATCAACACCGTACGTGTGACCGAGTACGGAGGTGCTGCCCGATTGTGGCACCGTCAAGTTCTTCTACGCGCTTTTGCAAGCGGTCAAGATCTTCTACGCGCTTTTGCAAGCGACAAGTGATCGACTACATCCACCACGAGATCTAATCTCGTTAGGCTTTGGAAATCTTCGAGGGTTAGTCTCATGATCTTCTCGTTGCTACCATCTACTAGATTAGATCTTGGCTTGTGTTTCGTTCTTGCGGTAGGAAATTTTTTGTTTTCTATGCTACGAATCCCATCAGTGGTATCAGAGCCGTGTCTATGCATAGATTGTTGCACGAGTAGAACACAATGGTTTTGTGGGCGTTGATGTTTTTGTTGTCTTTAGTTCGTGTACTTTGCATCTTGCGGGATGGTGGGATGAAGCGGCCCGGGCTAACTTTACATGACCGCGTTCATGAGACTTGCTCCACGTTCGACATGCAACTTGTATTGCATAAGTGGCTTTGCGGGTGTCTGTCTCTCCCACTGATGTGGTCTAAGACCCCGTTTGTGGCCCGATCTTGCGAATTGACCCGAAATCGAAAGGGGAAAAGAGGAAGAACACGAAGAACACGACGAACGCGATGAACACGATGAACACGGGGACACACGCACGCACACCAACCCGATACAACGATGCTTACCCTCGTGGCTCGATGGACCACGCCGAATAGAATCACCCACGGAAGAGACCGCGGTAGAATTCCGAGGTGAGAGATACGGTGTTGGAGACGGAATCGGTGAGGGAGAGAGAGTGCACACACTAGAATCTCACTCACAAACTCAATCAACAACAAGGGTGGCCTTGATTACAGAGGGATGATACCCTAGGGAGACATAGCTCAAATCCTATTCTAAGCCAAATCTTGTCTAACCCTAGAAATGAGCAGCACAAGAGATACATATAGCCAGATTCGTCCAAGGGGTAGTTTGGGGAAAGAGGTAATAAGTTACAGCCGCACGATGACGATCAACGGTTCAGATTGGCTATTTGGGTGCGAGCGGTACCACGGGCGGAGGTACCGGTCGAGGTACCGGAAAACGCATCAAATGGGAGCGACGTTACCTCGGGCGTGAGCGGTACCGGCCGGTACCGGAGGCACCGATGCAGCGTTACTGGGGCTGGTACCCCCAGCGGTACCTTGGGCGGTACCTCCGGCCTGAGGTACCGGAGTCCCTCTCTTCCCCGCGCGGCCAGAATGGGGCGGCCAGCACTGCCCGGTAGTACCGGCCATGCATGGCCGGTAGTACCGGCCTTGCTCCCACCCGCGCCTGACCACCTCTTGTGAGTGGTACCAGCCATGGGGGGGTGGAGGCTCCGGCCATGGCATGCCTGGAGGCTCCGGCCTCCCTCCTTCTCTTCTTTCCTCTTTCCTTCTTCTCCTCTTCTCATGTTCTTCTTCTTTCTTCTTTGAACAATGGTGTATCCTCCTCCTCCTCCTTGATTAGACTTATACCTAATGACACAATGAATATGGACATGAGGTAGTACTCTATCCAAGGGTGTACCGAGGTCGAGGGTAAAGAGGATTGGGTTCACCTTGTCATGTATCGCACGGGTTCGGGTTGTCGGTCCACTTGGGGGACCCCTTGGCCATGGTGTAGCGTCGACGATAGGCGGGGCTGCACTTGACGGTCTTGAGGTGGAGGTGTCCGAAAGCCACCCCGCATCATCTCCCCCCCTTGGGGAAGAGTCGTCCTCGACTCTTGTTCCTCCTCACCGATGAAGTAGACGTTGATCCTTGTAGCTTGGTGAAGGACTTGTATAGGTGCCCTTGTATCCTTATGGATGCTCGTCGTAGTGCGGGCGTCTTTGTTGAAGTCCATAATGGGTCTCCCATGTAGTGGTGGAGGGACAAAGTCTCGGTCGAAGAAGAACGTGGGGAAAAACAACTTGCGAAAGGAAAGCTTGTGGATGCCAATTTGGTGACCGGCGAACAAGAGGCTTTCAATCAAATACGAAGCATCAAGTCGTTTCTCCAAAAGGCATTGGGCAAAAATGGTGATCAAAAGAGTGTCGATGTATCCAAAATGTGGTAGGACAAAAATTTGTGCAAGTAAAAGTTTGCTTTGGAAGGTGTCAAAAATGTTGTTTGTAGCATTGTCCCACACAAATGGAACAATCAAAAGGCAAGTATTGGCGGCAAAATTTGGGGCAAAATTGTTATGTGCAATGGCAAAGCTATGGAGACCTCTAGCTTGGGAAAGTATGGTTGGCGTGAGCCTATTATGGGTTTCCTCAAGTGTCAAAGAATCCATTGCAAATGCCAAAGATGAAATGAGAAATCCAAAGAAGGGCAACTTTATGAGTGACATGTGGCACAAGATGCATAAGGTGTCTCTCACATGTATGACATGGTCCTTGAGATTCTCGTAGTGTATGATGATAATATCAAGACATACAACAATCATTGTGCCAACAAGATGTTTCACAATATGTTGCATAAGAGGCAAAAGAGGTGACGAGGAATTGGACCAAACCGAAAGCTCGACAAGACATGTCGGTAACACACGAGGGCGAAGGCTTTTGGGAACATACCCTTTGGTGTGAATCCCATGGGTTGGATCATGTATCTCGTCCTTGTTGGGGTAGCTCTCAATTGCGCGTTTCATGAGCTCATGCTCCGTAGCGGTGGAAGTTGTCATTCGGGTACCTATACACACAAAGGAGAAAACAAAAAGCGTGTGTGCATGGTAGAGGAACACATCATCCATCATGATGTTCCATGTCTTGTGCACATCACCATTAGTGTCAATCAAGATAGTATGAAATGCATGGCGATGGTGCATATGGCAAGAAGGTGCATTCATGGCATGTGGTAACTCATGATCATCAAAAATAGAGAAGGCTATGGGGGCCATCTCATGGACAATGAAATAAGCATTGTTGCATACCAAGCATAAGAAAGAGCAATTGTTCACAATCTTGGATGCAAGGAACATGGAATAGTGCAAACATTTTGGGCAAAGCATGTTCAACATGTTATCATTGTTGTCGACAACCCTATGGAAAGAGCAAGTGTTCATCAAGGGTGTCACAACACAAGCATGATCATAAGCATTATCATTGCAAGCAAGCGGAGCAAATATGAAACTTTCATAGCATGGCATGTTCATGGTATCACAATCAATCAACTCCACATGATCAACAATGTTAGGAAGCAAAGCATCACATGGGAATATGAAAGAATCAAGTGACGTAGCAAATGTATCATCAAGATCATGCATGCGCTCATAAGTCATCATGTCCACTAGTGGGATCATGGCATCATCAACACCTATGTTGTTACCTTTGTAGGCCGACTCATGTGAAGTAGGTGTTGTGGAAGTAGGAGGATCCATGTGGTCGACATGTCCATATTGGAGCAAGCATGGTGAGATATCATCATCTTCATGCACCATGTACATCGTCTCCATGAGCGGGAACTCGTCCTCCGTGGAACCTAGTGCAACATAAGAAGACACAAACGAGGGAGAGGTTAATGTGTTAGCAAATGTGATGTCCTCCATGGACCTATCATCTACCTCTCTCGTCTCACTTTGTGTATCACTCATGTCCTCCAAATGGAAGCACTCAAACTCACATATGGGGTGGAAGTCACTCAACTCACTAGCACTCTCACTCAAGTGGGCTAAGTGGCTCTCATGCTCACATGGGGTTGGTACCAACTCATCAATCAAGCATATAGGAGTAGGCTCGACTTGCTCATCTCCATGCGCCTCCTTGGTTGAAGGGAACTTCCCATGCTCAACCATCTCAACTCCATGCGCCTCCGTAGGTGAAGGGAGAATCCCATGCTCACCATTCTCAACGCCATGCTCCTCCATAGGTGAAGGGAGAATCCCATGCTCACCATGCTCAACTCCCTCGCCTCCTAAGTCGTCCTCAAGTGGTGGCATCTTGGAGACTTGTGCGTTGAGCTCGTCGAAGTAGAGCTTCTTGGCGCTTGGCGTTGTGCATTGCCATGCCATGTGACCCTTGGTCTTGCACACCTCACATAGGAGATTGGGACATTCCCGTGGAAGGTGGCCTTGTTGCTTGCACTTGTAGCATCGGAGTCCATAGGCATATGACGAGGTAGGGGCCATTGTGGTGGTGGCACAAGAGGTAGAAGTCGCCTTACTAGGGAGGTCCTCTTGATGTGCTCTCTCCACCCTTGGAGTGGTAGACACCCTATGATGGTGTTCGTCGCCTTCATGTCGAGGCTCTCGTCTTCTTGCCTCATCACCATGTCTTGAGTGGTGTCGTCGAGGATGATGTGTGGACGGATGTCGATGTAGACCATGAGGTGGTGGTGGTCGATGACGATCATGAGATGGTGTGAGTCGATGACGGTCCTTGCCATGCCTAGATGATGGCTCATGCGACTTGGCATGTTGCTTGCGGCGCCTAGAGGAGCTTGGAGAAGCGTGTCGATGGCGATCATGTTGGGGACGCTCTTGATGCTCCATATGATGTCCTTGATCTTGTGCATAAGCACTCTCATGGTGGCGCCTTGTCGAGCTCGGAGAAGTGTGTCGAAGACGAACATGTTGAGGACGCTCTTGAGGATCCATATGATTGTGCCATCGTGGAGGTCCTCTATCTTCATATGTAGCTCCATTGGCCAAGTAGGGGTATGTGGGAGCATCGGCGGTATGCATGGTGGGGTCGATGTCGTCCTCGTCGTGGTGCTCCACCATGTCGTCCATGCTTGTTGAGCAAGTGTCGATGTAGAGCTCGTCGATGTCGTCCATGTTGGCGATGCTCGCGGAGCCATAGTCGGTGTAGAGCTCCTCGATGTCGGTCATGTTGGCGATGCTTGCGGAGCCATAGTCGGTGTAGAGCTCCACATGTTCCTCCACATCCGCGGTGCTTGAAGAGGTATCCTCCTCGAAGTGCTCCGTGTACTCCTCCGTATCTTCTTCGTCGCTATACATGTTAGCAAGATGGTATCTATATGGTGTATGTTAGTGGAAGAACACTACCTCGCAATCTTACCGTGGTATGACAAGATTGGGGTGATCCAACAAACCGAGAGTTAGAACAATTGTATCGGGCACTCACACAAAGACACACGCAAAAGCTAGCAAATATGGTGTTAGGTGAGTGTGGTGGAAAGCCAAAAGACGAAATCCGAAATCAAGTTTGTTGTTAAGGGTGGGTAAGATCCAAAAACTCAAATGTCAAAGCGATGATCACTATAAACACGGAAAAGATGTGGAACTCACACACGGGATAAGCGGGGTTAGTGCGACCAAGGAATGAGCGGAAAAGTGTATGAAGCCCGAAAGCAAGGTTGCTCGGTGTCACACTAACACAAGGAGAGGCAAAGCTTTGGTTGCAAACGATGAGACAACAAGATTCACACGCGGCCTCTCTTCTCTTTTCTCTCTTTTGCTTAAAAGCTTTTTCCTCTTTTTGTATTTGGTGGCACTTACACTCCTTTGTGTATTTGTATGTATGATGGCACTCGCACACTTTTGCTCTATGGTGCACTTGCACTCTTTTTGTGTTTTGGCGGCTTTTTCTCGCACTATGTTAGCGTTAGCTCGCTTTTGCTATCTTGCCACACGAGTTTTGCTTAGAAGCTTGACTCCACACTACACACACACCTCACAATCGGGGCCACGTGCAATGTCTCGCAACACTAGATAAGCAATGCTCGATAGGATAGATCGCAAAAGAAGAGGGGTTACAAGGTGGGGAGCAAGTTATACCTAGATGAAAATGTTAGGCGGTGTCGGAACACACAACTTGCGATGATGGCGGTGGTGTCAAGAGTACGTTTGCATGTTCGGGGTGCCGAGGATGTCGTCGCTTGCTTCGGAGCTGCGGGTTAGTTTCACAAACAAGGCACTCAAACCGGAACAAGCAAACACAAGTTAGCGGATAAGATGGGTCAAAATAGCTTGGCGTCGATGGCGGTGGTATGCCGGTGGTGATATCGGTGAGCTCGTGGTGGCGGCGGTGGTGGTGGTGGTGCCCCGACGGTGTTTACCGATGGTTTGGAGGGGTGGCGGTGTTTGCCGGTGATGAAGGGGGGTGGCGGTGCTTGCCGGTGGTATGCCGATGGTGGTATCGGTGAGCTCGCGGTGGCGGCGGTGGTGGTGGTGGTGCCGCGGCGGTGTTTCCCGATGGTTTGGGAGGGTGGCGGTGCTTGCCGGTGATTAAGGGGGGTGGCGGTGTTTGCCGATGATGAAGGGGGTGGCGGTGCTTGCCGGCTGCGGAGAGGAGTGGTGGTGGTCGGCGGTGGTGGGGTGGTGATGGTGGTGGTGGCCGGCCTTGGGGAGAAGGGCGGTAGTGGAGGGTGGAGCCTCCACCCGGAGGTACCGCTCGTGCACGGGTGGAGGCTCCACCCGGAGGTACCGCTCAGCCCTTCTTCCTCACGTGCACTCACACACGAGCCACACTTTCTCTCTCCTGTTCTTCCCCAAATCCAAACCAAATTGATCCAAACTCGAAAATTGATGGAATTGGAGGCTAAAAAGTGGGGGAAATAGTAGATCAACACTAGAGACACCGAATCCATGGACCAAAACCACTCAAAACGCAACAAAATCGCAGATCCATCAAAAGGCAAATTAGGGCTATTTTTGGGGATTTTTGGGGAAATTTTTCAGAGATGAAATTGGGTGGGTGGGGGGTCAAATTCGCGGTAACCTTGAGCTGCTGATACCATATGATGTGGTCTAAGACCCCGTTTGTGGCCCGATCTTGCGAATTGACCCGGAATCGAAAGGGGAAAAGAGGAAGAACACGAAGAACACGACGAACGCGATGAACACGATGAACACGGGGACACACGCACGCACACCAACCCGATACAACGATGCTTACCCTCGTGGCTCGATGGACCACGCCGAATAGAATCACCCACGGAAGAGACCGCGGTAGAATTCCGAGGTGAGAGATACGGTGTTGGAGACGGAATCGGTGAGGGAGAGAGAGTGCACACACTAGAATCTCACTCACAAACTCAATCAACAACAAGGGTGGCCTTGATTACAGAGGGATGATACCCTAGGGAGACATAGCTCAAATCCTATTCTAAGCCAAATCTTGTCTAACCCTAGAAATGAGCAGCACAAGAGATACATATAGCCAGATTCGTCCAAGGGGTAGTTTGGGAAAGAGGCTAATAAGTTACAGCAGCAAGATGGCGAATGAACGGTTCAGATCTGGCTACTTCGCGCGCGGGCGGTACTTCGGGCGGAGCCTCCGGCCGTGGTACCGGAAACAGCATCAAAAGGGAGCGAAGTATACTGTGAAGCTGGGCGGCCGAGCGGTACCTCGGCCGGAGGTACCGGGGAGCATGTGCAGCGTGTACTGGGGGCCTGGTACCCCCAGCGGTACCTTGGGCGGTACCTCCGGCCTGAGGTACCGGAGTCCCTCTCTTCCCCGCGCGGCCAGAATGGGGCGGCCAGCACTGCCCGGTAGTACCGGCCATGCATGGCCGGTAGTACCGGCCTTGCTCCCACCCGCGCCTGACCACCTCTTGTGAGTGGTACCAGCCATGGGGGGGTGGAGGCTCCGGCCATGGCATGCCTGGAGGCTCCGGCCTCCCCCTCCTTCTCTTCTTTCCTCTTTCCTTCTTCTCCTCTTCTCATGTTCTTCTTCTTTCTTCTTTGAACAATGGTGTATCCTCCTCCTCCTCCTTGATTAGACTTATACCTAATGACACAATGAATATGGACATGAGGTAGTACTCTATCCAAGGGTGTACCGAGGTCGAGGGTAAAGAGGATTGGGTTCACCTTGTCATGTATCGCACGGGTTCGGGTTGTCGGTCCACTTGGGGGACCCCTTGGCCATGGTGTAGCGTCGACGATAGGCGGGGCTGCACTTGACGGTCTTGAGGTGGAGGTGTCCGAAAGCCACCCCGCATCACCCACCATAGTGAAGATTCAATTTACTCTTTCTATTGACAACACTAGTATCACCGTTGTGGTTCATGTTCGTAGGTAGATTGGATCTTACTCGAAAACCCTAAACCACGTAAAATATGCAAACCAATTAGAGGCGTCTAACTTGTTTTTGCAGGGTTTGGTGATGTGATATGGCCATGATGTGATGATGAATATGTATGAGATGATCATTATTGTATTGTGGCAACCGGCAGGAGCCTTATGGTTGTCTTTAAATTTCATGTTGAGTATTATTTCAAAGTAGTTGTAATAGTTGCTACATGCGGTGAACAACCATGAAGACGGCGCCATGGACCTTGACGCTACGCCGACGATGATGGAGATCATGCCCGTTGATGATGGAGATCATGTCCGTGCTTTGGAGATGAAGATCAAAGGCGCAAAGACTAAAGGGCCATATCATATCACATATGAATTGCATGTGATGTTAATCCTTTATGCATCTTATTTTGCTTAGATCGCGACGGTAGCATTATAAGATGATCCCTCACATTAATATCAAGATAATAAAGTGTTCTCCCCTCGTATGCATCGTTGCTACAGTTCGTCGTTTCGAAGCATCTCGTGATGATCGGATGTGATAGACTCTACGTTCACATACAACGGGTGTAAGCCATGTTTACACACGCGGAATACTTGGGTTTGCTTGACGAGCCTAGCATGTACAGACATGGCCTCGGGACAACGGAAACCGAAAGGTTGAACACGAGTCATATGGATGATATGATCAACATGTTGATGTTCACCATTGAAGCTACATCATCTCACGTGATGATCGGTTTTGGTGTAGTGGATGTGGATCGTGTGCCACTTAACAACTATGAGGGATGTTGTATTAAGTGGGAGTTCATTAGTAATTAGATTAAAACTTGAACTAATTATCATGAACATAGTCTGAATAGTATTTTGAATTAAATTTGTAGAATTGGCATCCGTTTTCTACCATGCGTTAGTCTTGTAATTGAGATTGAAATACTGTTAAATCTGACAAGTAACTTTACGGACTGGTACCGTATTGTTAAAGAATCAAGAAATGATTAAGTCCTATTGCAAACTTTTAGTAAACCTCACATTGTTGATTCAAAGAGCTATGGTTTCAATTAGTACCTACAATTATCTTGTCTCCGTGAAACTTGATGTTCAAATTTGTTTGAAAAGTAAGGAGCTGAAAAGTTTTGTTTTCAGAAAGAAGCGAGGTATGAGATATATGCGATATCTAAGACCTTACTGCAAGATGATAGAATATAATCTAGTGAGACTACATAAACTCATAAGTTTTATGGGAATGTACGAAGGTTGAAGACGCCAGGCGTCCCAATCCTCCAACTATTGGGGCACTAACAATATTCGCATATCCATGAAGTGATCGTTCTTAGTATGCACCGTTGCTAAGACTCGTCGTTTCGAAGCATCTCGTGATGATCGGGTGTTATTGATTCCACGAGTGCATACAACGGGTGCAAGCCAGATTTGCACATGCGAATACTAAGGTTAAACTTTACGAGCCTAGCATGTACAGACATGGTCTCGGAAAGTTGTCATATGATGGATAAAATTATGAGTGAAATTGTTCATCATATTACAAAGTTACTAATAAGTGAAATCTAGAACACTTGTCATATGATGATCAACTTCAAAGTAAGAACCTCAAGGTTATTGGTATTTGACCAACAAACCTAGAAGTCAATGATGTTGAAGTGTTTTTCTGAATAATGAGGAAAGCTAAAAGAGAAACTATAAAAGATATTTTGGCAGAAAGAAAAGAAAAGACTAGAAAGTCTAGCTCAGGTGTATATAAATGATATACATGTTATGGTTGTATTCCTAGTTTGGTCACACAATGAAATTCTTGGGTATTTGTACCATATTGGTTGGTATGAAGTGTCATACAAAACAACGCAATACAAGAATACAATGGCCTAAGTGACTGACAAGGAATATGATAGGAATACACGTCTGGAACAAAAATAAAGTGTTATTATGTTCGTCGTTGGTATTCTATCTAGCCCTTAGAATTTATAATAAAGAACTTAATAATTGTTATTTTGCTCTGGTCAAATGAAAACAATAAGTTGTTCAAATTATGACATTACTCCATGTACGATGGATAAGTTATTATAAATATTAATGGTGAAACACACATACATAACACTGACGCTAAAATGCCATAAGGCAAATGATTTGAATTCTACTTATTTGTGGAACCGCCATTTAGGTCATGTTAGAAAGGAACGCATGAAGAAACTCCATGCAGATGGATTTTTCGAGTCATTTGATTTTTGAATCGTTTGGAGCTTGCAAATCTTTTCTAAAAAGAATGACTGAAATACCGTTCATAGGCCAAGAGTTAAACGGGCAACTAACTTAGTGGAAACATGCATGATGATGTATGTGGTTCACTGGGCATAGTTGTGTGCGGGAGATTCTTCTACTTCATGAAAACTTCCAACAATGAATTGAGTATATATATGTGGATATATTCAATAAGGAAGAAGTTTGAAACATTTGAATGGATTCAAATAAAGTTTAGCATGAAGTGGAAATCATCGTAATAGAAAAGTCAAATATCTATGATTGGATCATGGTGGAAATATTTGAATTACGAGTTTTAGCGAACATCTAAGAGAGTTATGAAATTGTTCTACAACTCACGTTTCTTGGAGTATCATAATGATGATGGAGTATCCAAGAGACGTATCCAAACCTTGTTGGATTAATGATGAGATAATATAAAATGATGCCATTATATTTTTGTGGATTATGCTTTAGAGACTACCGCTTTTACACTTGATAGAGCATCATCATGATCGGTTGAAATGACACCATACGAGTTATGGCGTGGTATGAAACCTAATAGTATTTTCTTAAATTTTGGTATGCATAGCATAAGTAAATAAGTTTACAACCAAAATAGGATGAATGTCTTTGTTGGTTATCCCAGAAAATTGATTGGGAATTCTTTCCACTATGAAGTAAAAAGACAAAAGTGTTTGTTATAGTTACTTGCTTATTTCCAAGAAATTGTTTTCTAGCGAAGTATTTAAGTGGGAGGACAATAGAACTTGATAAGGTTTATGAACCTGAGCATAATGATCAGAGTAGCGCAGCATCGGAATTGGTTCCGGAAGCGGCCACGATGATCATGGCTCCCATGACTACAAAGTGTTTTAGCCATGGAGATCGAAGTACATATTGAACCTTGTAGGTATGGTTTACTTTGTGATCAAATAAATGATTTGTGAACAAAGAATTGATTTTGATCAATAATAAACCAACTACAAACAAAGAAGTTATGATGGGCCCTGACTCCGTTAAAATGGTTGTACGCCATGAAATCCAAGATAGGTGAATACTTTTTGAAAGTAAATGAATCTATGAATTTGATGGACTTGGATGAAATATCCTTGAAGAAGCTTGACTTGTCGAAAAGTTGTTTACGACAAAGTTCAAAGAGTTGACTACGATAAGATTAGATCTTCCGTAGCGATGCTTATAGTCTATGTGGATTATTCTAGTAATCGCTACATATTTCTTTTATGAGATATGCTAGTAGGATAGCAAAATATATTACTTAACAGAAGTGTGTATTAAAGGTGTATACAAGATACAACCAAGAGTTTTGCTAGTCCGTAGAATACTAGATAGGAATACGAACTTCAATTGGATGAAGTGAGTATTGCGGAGTCTTCACCGGATGAAATATTCAAAGAGTTTTTGATTTCATCAGAAACGATGAAGGTGCTTGCATTTGCAAGAAATTAAGTGGGAGCGCTGAGACATATTTGTAATACTTTATGTAGCTGACATATCGTTGATTATAAATAGTGTAATTATATAATTGATTAAAAAGGTTTCATTGAGAATTAACTTCAATGAAAGGATATGGACTGAAACATATTTAGTGTCAAGATCTATGAAGATAGATTAAAACACATAATAAGTTTAAGTCAAAGTACATAGAATGGATATTGAAGTAGTTCAATATAGAAATATTAAGAAGGTGTTCTTTGCATACAAAGGTTTAACAAGACTTGAGTGTATTTGACACTCGATGAGTAAAAACACATGAGTGATTTTAGATCACAAATAATATGTACAAAATCAGATGTCCTGTGCTCTAAAAGGTTAGGAGCATATACCAGAATGATTCATTGATGATCATTGGACAAACAGTAAGAATATCCCTGTGTGCTTCAGAAGAACCAAGGATATATATATAGTATTATATGGGGTAATGACAAACAAATCGCTGTAAGGTGTTGCACCGATATTAGTTTGGTCACATATAAGAATTAATTTCAAATCTCAATTAGGCTAAGTGTTGTTTAAAAGGTAGCACAATGCTAGATTTAGAAGAGTTCTAAATGTTGTGACGGATTCTACAAACGAAGGTAGAATATGTCATTGTTTTGACAATGACTAAAGATGTTAAGTCAAAAAGTTCTTTAAGAACTTGGTGTAGTTCCGATAGTGTCAGAACTTTGAAGCTATATTGTGTGTGACAATATTGGTGACATATTTCAGACCGCGGAATTAAGGTTCCACCAGAGGACTAAGCATATATGCCGACTCATTTGGCAAATGAGTGATGCGTTTAGACGCAAATGAATTGCAAAATACATACGTTTCTGAGCATGTCAGATCCATTGACTAAAACCTCTCCCGTGAGCATAACATGATAAAACACCAGAAGGCCAAGGTGTTATATCTTTACAAATGTAAACTAGATTATTGACTCTAGTGCAAGTGGGAGACTGTTGGAGATATGCCCAAGAGGCAATAATAAAATGGTTATTATAATATATCTTTGTGTTTATGATAATGTTTGCATACCATGCTATTATTGTATTAACCGAAACATTGATACATGTGTGTTATGTAAACAACAAGGAGTCCCTAGTAAGCCTCTTGTATAACTAGCTTGTTGATTAATAGATGATCATGGTTTCGTGATCATGAACATTGGATGTTATTAATGACAAGATTATATCATTATGTGAATGATGTAATGGACACACCCAATTAAGCGTAGCATAAGATCACGTCATTAAGTTCATTTGCTATAAGCTTTCGATACATAGTTACCTAGTCCTTTCGACCATGAGATCATGTAAATCACTTATGCCGGAAGGGTACTTTGATTACATCAAACGCCACTGCGTAAATGGGTGGTTATAAAGGTGGGATTAGGTATCCGGAAAGTATGAGTTGAGGCATATGGATCAACAGTGGGATTTGTCCATCCCGATGACGGATAGATATACTCTGGGCCCTCTCGGTGGAATGTCGTCTAATTAGCTTGCAAGCATATGAATGGTTCATAAGAGACCACATACCACGGTACGAGTAAAGAGTACTTGTCAGAGACGAGGTTGAACAAGGTAACGTGATACCGATGATCAAACCTCGGACAAGTAAAATATCGCGTGACAAAGGGAATCGGTATCGTATGTAAATGGTTCAATCGATCACTAAGTCATCGTTGAATATGTGGGAGCCATTATGGATCTCCAGATCCCGCTATTGGTTATTGGTCGGAGAGAAGTCTCAACCATGTCTGCATAGTTCGCGAACCGTAGGGTGACACACTTAAGGTTTGATGTCGTTTTAAGTAGATATGGAATATGGAATGGAGCTCGAATGTTGTTCGGAGTCTCGGATGGGATCCGAGACATCACGAGGAGGTCCGGAATGGTCCGGAGAATAAGATTCATATATGGGAAGTCATTTTCCGGGGTTCGGAAAAAGTCCGGTGTTTTGACCGGAGCTTCTAGAAGGTTATGGAAGGACCGGAATAGTCCGGAATATTATGGAAGGTTCCGGAAGTGTCCGGGACGACCCGAGATGTCTAAGGAAGTCCGGAGGGTTCCATAATAGGTGCAACCACGTTGCCTTAAGGGAAAAGAAGTCTTTCCTTAATGCAATTTCGGAATTGGCAAAAGAGTCCGAGTAGGACTAGGTTTTCGGAACCGGAAACCTATCGGAACTCAGTCAAACTTGGGGGCAGGTTTTTGGACGACCCAAGGGGCTTGGCCACCTATTTAAAGAGGCCAAGGGGCACCCCAAGGGCACCACAAGTCGCAGCCCTAGCTCCCCAAGTCGCAGCACCACCCTGCGCCCAAACCCTAGCTCCCTCCTCCTCCTTCTTCTCCCGCAGCGCTTGCGGCGAAGCCCTCCGGAGATCTCCACCACCACCACCACCACGCCGTCATGCTGCGGGATTCCGAGGAGGATCTACTACTTCCGCTGCCCGCTGGAACGGGAGGAGGACGTCGTCTTCATCAACACCGTACGTGTGACCGAGTACGAAGGTGCGCCCGATTGTGGCACCGTCAAGTTCTTCTACGCTTTGCAAGCGGTCAAGATCTTCTACGCGCTTTTGCAAGCGGCAAGTGATCGACTACATCCACCACGAGATCTAATCTCGTTAGGCTTTGGAAATCTTCGAGGGTTAGTCTCATGATCTTCTCGTTGCTACCATCTACTAGATTAGATCTTGGCTTGTGTTTTCGTTCTTGCGGTAGGAAATTTTTGTTTTCTATGCTACGAATCCCATCACTATGCATGTCCGTCTTGTCTGAGTAAGAGGGATCTACCACCTTAATGGTTGGAGCATGCATATTGTTAGAGAAGAACATTGGGCCGCTAACTAAAGCCATGAATCATGGTGGAAGTTTCAGTTTTGACATATATCCTCAATCTCATATGAGAATAATAATTGTTGCTACATGCTTATGCATTAAAGAGGAGTCCATTATCTGTTGTCCATGTTGTCCCGGTATGGATGTCTAAGTTGAGAATAATCAAAAGCGAGAAATCCAAAATGCGAGCTTTCTCCTTAGACCTTTGTACAGGCGGCATGGAGGTACCCCTTTGTGACACTTGGTTGAAACATGTGCATTGCGAAGATCCGGTAGTCCAAGCTAAGTAGGACAAGGTGCGGGCACTATTAGTATACTATGCATGAGGCTTGCAACTTGTAAGATATAATTTACATAACTCATATGCTTTATTACTACCGTTGACAAAATTGTTTCATGTTTTCAAAATAAAAGCTCTAGCACAAATACAACAATCGATGCTTTCCTCTTTGAAGGACCTTTCTTTTACTTTTATTGTTGAGTCAGTTTACCTATCTCTCCCAAGAAGCAAACACTTGTGTGAACTGTGCATTGATTCCTACATACTTGCATATTGCACTTGTTATATTACTCTATGTTGACAATATCCATGAGATATACATGTTATAAGTTGAAAGCAACCGCTGAAACTTAATCTTCCTTTGTGTTGCTTCAATACCTTTACTTTGATTTATTGCTTTATGAGTTAACTCTTATGCAAGACTTATTGATGCTTGTCTTGAAGTACTATTCATGAAAAGTCTTTGCTTTATGATTCACTTGTTTACTCATGTCATTACCATTGTTTTGATCGCTGCATCCATTACATATGTTTACAAATAGTATGATCAAGATTATGATGGCATGTCACTTCAGAAATTATCTTTGTTATCGTTTTACCTGCTCGGGACGAGCAGAACTAAGCTTGGGGATGCTGATACGTCTCCAACGTATCGATAATTTCTTATGTTCCATGCTACATTATTGATGATATCTACATGTTTTATGCACATTATATGTCGTATTTATGCATTTTGAACTAACCTATTAACAAGATGCCGAAGAGCCAGTTGCTGCTGTTTTTGGTTTCAGAAATCCTAGTAAGGAAATATTCTCGGAATTGGACGAAATCAACGCCCAGGTTCCTATTTTGCCCGGAAGCATCCAGAACACCCGGAGCCGTCAGAGAGGGGCCACGTGGGGCCCACACATGGTGGCGGCGCGGCCCGCCGGCACCGCCTATTCGGCCCCACCGGACCCCTCCGAGGCTGCCCTTTCTACAAATAGCCTCGTCGCGAAAACCCCAGTGCGAGAGCCACGATACGGAAAACCTTCCAGAGACGCCGCCGCGCGAATCCCATCTCGGGGATTCAGGAGATCGCCTCGGCACCCTGCCGGAGAGGGATTCATCTCCGGAGGACTCTTCATCGCCATGATCGCCTCCGAAGTGATGAGTGAGTAGTTCACCCCTGGACTATGGGTCCATAGCAGTAGCTAGATGGTCGTCTTCTCCTAATTGTGCTTCATTGTTGGATCTTGTGAGCTGCCTAACATGATCAAGATCATCTATCTGTAATACTATATGTTGTGTTTGTCGGGATCCGATGGATAGAGAATACTATGTTATGGTGATTATCAATCTATTGTTTATGTGTTGTTTATGATCTTGCATGCTCTCCGTTATTAGTAGAGGCTGGCCAAGTTTTTGCTCTTAACTCCAAGAGGGAGTATTTATGCTCGATAGTGGGTTCATGCCTTCATTGATACCTGGATCGTGACAGTATGTTCTAAGGTTGTGTTGTGCTGTTGCCACTAGGGATAAAACATTGATGCTATGTCTAAGGATGTAGTTGTTGATTACATTACGCACCATACTTAATGCAATTGTCTGTTGCTTGCAACTACTGGAAGGGGTTCGGATGATAACCTGAAGGTGGACTTTTTAGGCATAGATGCAGTTGGATGGCGGTCTATGTACTTTGTCGTAATGCCCAATTAAATCTCACTATATTTATCATAACATGTATATGCATTGTTATGCCCTTCTCTATTTGTCAATTGCCCGACTGTAATTTGTTCACCCAACATGCTTTTATCTTATGGGAGAGACACCTCTAGTGAACTGTGGACCCCGGTCCTATTCTTTACATCGCATACAATCTACTGCAATTGTTCTTTACTGTTTTCTTGCAAACAATCATCTTCCACACAATACGGTTAATCCTTTGTTACAGCAAGCCGGTGAGATTGACAACCTCACTTTCGTTGGGGCAAAGTACTTTGGTTGTGTTGTGCGGGTTCCACGTTGGCGCCGGTTTCAGGTGTTGCGCCGCACTACATTCCTCCACCAACAACCTTCAACGTGCTTCTTGGCTCCTACTGGTTCGATAACCTTGGTTTCATGAAAACTTGCTGCTGTGCGCATCATACCTTCCACTTGGGGTTCCCAACGGACGTGTACATCTACGCGCATCAGCTACTAGGGATAAAACATCAATACTTTGTCTAAGGATATTTGTGTTGATTACATTACGCACCATACTTAATGCAATTGTCTGTTGTTTGCAACTTAATACTGGAAGGGGTGCGGATGCTAACCTGAAGTTGGACTATTTAGGCATAGATGCATGCTGGATGGCGGTCTATGTTTTTTGTCGTAATGCCCTGATTAAATCTCATAGTGATTATCATGATATGTATTGAATCTTTATTTGTCAATTGCCCACCTGTAATTTGTTCACCCAGCATGCTATTTATCTTATTGGAGAGACACCACTAGTGAACTGTGGACCCCGGTCCATTCTTTTACATCTGAAATACGATCTACTGCAATCTCTGTTCTTTGTTGTTCTTCGCAAGCAAACATTATTCTCCACATCATACGTTTAATCCTTTGTTTTCAGCAAGCCGGTGAGATTGACAACCTCACTTTAAGTTGGGGCAAAGTATTTTGATTGTGTTGTGCAGGTTCCACGTTGGCGCCGGAATCACTGGTGTTGCGCCGCACTACACTCCTCCACCAACAACCTTCACGTGGCCTTCATCTCCTACTGTTCGATAAACCATGGTTTCTTACTAAGGGAAAACTTACTGCTGTGCTCATCATACCTTCCTCTTGGGGTTCCCAACGGACGTGTGCTGTACCGTCACAAGGAAGCTTCTACACACTAGCAGTACTCTCTCTCTCATGTACTTCAATACAATGATCTCATGAGCTGCCTTAGATGATTGAGATCCACATGATGTGATTTGTGTTGTGTTTGTTGGTATCCGATAAATTGTGGAATCGTGATCAGATTGTTGATCATGTTATCATACTATTGTTTATTTAAGATCTTGCATGCTCTCCGGTACTTCTGGTTACCCTAATCAAGTAGTTGCCTGTATCTCCAAGAGGGAGTATTTATGAGATAGTGGGTTCAGTCTCCATTTAATCTGGGGGAGTGACAGCAACCTCTAAGGTTGTGGATGTGCTGTTGCCACTAGGAGTAAAACAACAATGCTTTGTCCAAGAATAATTGTGTTGTTTACATTATGCACTTTACTTAATGCAATAATCTGTTGTTTGCAACTTAATACTGAAAGGGGTGCAAATGCTAACCTGAAGGTGGATTATTTAGGCACATATGCATGCTGGATAGCGGTCTATGTATCATGTTGTAATGCCCAATTAATTACTACAGTAAACTTTATATTATCATAGCATGCATTGTCATGCCCTCACAATTATCAATTGTCCAACTGTAATTTGTTCACCCAACACATGTTATTTGTTTGGAGAGTTACCACGTACTAGTGTAGATAGCTAGGAACCCCGGTCCTTCTGTCATCATCATTGCTCTACAGTCAACTACGCACTGGAATATTTTTTGGTGCCATTGTGTTACTGCTACTGCTGGTGTGTTACTATTACTATTGCTCTTATATTACTGCTGCTTTCACATCACCCCTGTTACTAGTGCTTTTCCAGGTGCAGCTGAATTGACAATTCCGTTGTTAAGGCTTATAAGTATTTTTTTGTCTCCCCTTGTGTCGAATCAATAATTGGGTTTTACTTCCTTCGAAGGCTGTTGCGATCCCCTATACTTGTGGGTTATCAGCCCAGATCTAGATCTAGATTTGGCCGCCATTTTTTTTAAATTCAAAAAAAAAACGGTGTCGTACCACCGTTGGGTGCGCCACTGAAAGTTTTCTGTGACGACGTGCGCTACATAATTCTTATTTTTATTACGAGCATTCTATGGCGCACCACCCATGCGCCACATAATGTGGTTTTTGGTGCGCCACAGAAGAGCCTTTCCCTACTACTGAATGTGCACTAGTCCTATGAAACATTCATGCAAATTGTTGAAATCGATATCGAGGCATTAGTCTTAAGCAAACTAATCATAGAGATCAAGAGTGATGTCTTTTGTATGCTTTGAACAAAGCAATCATTGACATATTATAATGATTCATAGCCAACTTAATTATATAAAAACACAAAAAGGAACAAGGATACATAAGGTGTGCTAGAACAAAACCTACCTCGCTAGGAAGGTACAAACCCTATGAGGAAGGGCTCCGCAATGTGTCGTCACCATAATAGAAAATCTCACCTTTCGCCATGACTTGATGCTTGATGATACTCACTAAAGAGAGCTGGATCTGTTCAAACTGTTAATAGTTGTCAAATTCAGTTTGCACCATGCCCGGAAAATATGTTGTGATGTCTTCACCACTGATAAATTTCTCCTGGGAGTGTATGAATTTGTCCATATGTCACAAAAGGCAGTAGTTAGCAGACATAACAGTCTTCTGCGGACCGGAACCGATACTGGACAATTCAAATATTCTTTTCATTGATCTTGTGCCCATCGATTCCATTGCCATACTTGAAAACCTGAATAGACAGTCACGTAGAAATGTCGAGATTTTAGTGCTCTCCGAGAATTCTATGGTTCCCATGGAATCCAAGTAATAGGTTGTTCGCTCAATGGGAGTGATAATTATTAGGATCCAGTGGTCCTGCGCAAACATGTGAACACAACAACAATGTATTAACCATATACAATAATTAATAAACTATTTATAGGCCAGTCACTTTTCGATTGTGATCACATGCATAATGAAATATCAATGAATTCCAGATAGTAGAAGTTTGATAGGAGAGCACCAAATAACTCAATTAACGCTTCAAACATTCTATTATACCAAAACATAGAAAATTAAGGCAGACTGCACACCAAGTCGAGCACACCTTTTTGCTAAATGGTCCCAAGACAAAATGCAAAAATAACAAAGTGTGCGCTTGTTTCTGTATTTTGTACATAGATGTGCATGCATGTGAGGTTTCTTAAATCATCACATGGATATATACAATAGTACATGCATCTACTTGTAACTGTAAATAAAGTTTGTTTCTTCTCTATCCATTAGTAGTCGTCTAGCTACGTTTATTTCCAGAAAATATGTTAGTCAGCTTAGAAGAAAAATGTAGTACAAATTTAGAGTAAGAAGGACTTACTACCTCTTGTAGGGCATGAACAAGTACTTCTTGTCCTTATGTACTCGAAGTGCATTGTTTAGGGACTCTACCATCATGTTGTTACCTTATACTGTCCCAATGTTATGCACGTTGAAGTGATAAGGATCAACGGCTGTGCTTACAACACTCCTTCGTGTACAACTACTGCCTTGGTATCGACCAAAGCCTCACAAGCGAGGCATCAAGTACACTCTGGTCCAACATTGGCATGGTATTTTTTAGAATGTCATACTAACTACTCCCCACAAATCAAAATTATTCAAAATATCTCCCACAGATGACACATGTTATATTTTACGTAAAATTATAGCTACTACATATATAGAATCTTTTCACTTAAAATTTACCATATCACGTTTACACCATCTATGACATTGTAGATTTGTTCCATGAACAAACTCAGTGCGCCAAAGATTATGGTTTTTTATTTGCGAGGGCCATCTTGCTAGTTGGCGTAGAAAGAGGTTTTATACATGATGCACTGTTTGGGCCACGAGGGTTGATAGGGCACCACCTTTGCGCCTGCTTTGCAGGGCCGGTCCTGAGATTTCAGGGACCCGGGGCGAATTAAGGATCTAGGACCCTTAGTATAACAAATTAAATAATAAATAATAATTTTTGTATATAATAGTATTAGAAGTTACTAACAAATATTTCAAGTGCATTCTAACACATTATTTTTGACACAATAGATATTAACTTAAATTATCGCCAGTGTCTTGGCTCTTGTTCAGAAAACTACCAAACAGTGTCACACACGACGTCTTGCAGACAAGGAGCTAGACTCTATCTGGCATTGGTCTTGCAATTCCTCCATTTGTGACATCTATTAGAGAGAAGATCAACACGCCAAACAGAAAAAGAAAGTATCTCAGCGGTCAACTGTGTGTTGTAGTTTCTGTTTTAAGTATGATCTGCTGCATTTTAAGGAACGCCATGGTTTAACTACTTTGCCACAACCCACTTAATCATTGTGCGTAGCTAAATGAAAAGAAAAACCCAAAAGAAAAACCCAACCTAACCAAAGGAAAAAAAGGCCCAAAGCTAACCAAAGGACAAAAAGGCCAAGGTAACCAGCCCAATAGAAACAACCTAGTGCTTGTCCATAATGTTTCGTCCATGTGCTTGTCAACCGTACGAGAGAAGCTTCCCGACCTGCTCTAATGGCGATGCACATGAGTTCATCCGCAACATAGCTTCTTGGGGATTGGGGGCCTGGAGCGGTCACCCTGCCTGCCCCCCTTAGGGCCGGCCCTGCTGCTTTGTCATCATGCACAGTGATCTATCAACGATTTGTTCCATATCTAGTTTTTCATACACACGGGATGTTTGCCTTGTTTCGATCTCACTTGCCCATTCTTTTCTCGGCTAGCTGGTGTCACAATAATATCAAGAACAAGACAGATCAAGCCAAGAGACAATATTTCTCACGCGAGTTCGGAGTCCCCCGTCTGAGGTCCAAGTATCCAACCAGACCAATAGAAAAATGAGCCGTGCATATGTATGTAGATGCATACAGAGGCTCAAATCATGCATGCATGCGCGCTTATATACACCACTAAAGCGCTAAAATGGTACGACAGTCCGGCAAAAACCTCTTAAATTACTATTATATAGCTACTACCATCTACTATGGTACATAAATATATACATTACAATATATATATCCAAAGACAGCTCTACATATCTGCACATGCCCTAGCACAGCTTATTAGGTCAGGTGAGCCAAGAAGATGAGACGGCGAGGTCAAGGTTCAGGTCAAGGTTCAGAGCGGAGCAGCGGTGGTCACCAGTTCCCCGGTCCCTCCCCAGCACGACGGCCTCCTCGGTGGTCGTACTGGATCCATCGGCATCACTGCTTGCCTCTGCCTCATCCTCCCGCCAACCGCCAATTGATAGCGTCAAGTCACACCCCGCCGCTGTCTGACGCGTCTTGCCATCATCGTGACATGGCCAACCGACCGACTGCAATGACATACATAGCAATTCAGCAACTTTATTTACAAGAGCAGCCGCCTAGACAGTCAATGCACGTCAGTGAGTACTTATATGGTACTACAATAGTTTGGCAGTGGTGCCTGCCAACTAACAAACTAAGATAACAAAAAATGGTGCTTGTATGCTTCTAGCTATAGAACACACATAGTACATGCATGTATGACTGATGGCAATAAAGATGACTAATTTGATCAAGCTTTGCTTCATCTGTATGTATGATCTGTTCATATATTTTTTGGTTGCATCTCCCTACAGATAATATCGATGTAGTAAAAATTGTTAGCATGTATTACCTTCTTTGAGGTAGTTAGCATCCTGGAGTTCCATGGCAGAAGCCCTATACTCTGCTCCCAGCTCCTGAAAACAACTTCGAGCGATGGTCTGCACAATTAGCATGTTCAGTTAACCACTGATTTAAAATATGAATATTAATTAACTAAGTAAGAACTAAATTCAAAACCAATAGTGCTCACATTTGATACGGAGGCGACCGGTGCACGTGCTGGGTGCCGCGGCTAGGCACAGTGTAAGAAGAAGAAGAAGCGTTGATCATGTCCGAAGCACTTAACGTGTTGTTCCTATCTTGTGACGCATCATCAACACAGTGATCTTTACGACGATTCACAAACGCGTTGGCTGGGATGTCACCGTTATTGTTGCTTGAGCTTGATCGGTACATCTGTGGGATCATCAATTTTTGAAAGAGAAAGAAATGTGCGTCATGCATGGCTACAACTCATATAGTAGTATATATGCAAGTTTTATATGTATGTAATAATCTGGAATGGTTATATATGCATGTGAGCATCACGCGCAGGATAGTATGTATACCTGCAGATGGCTCTTGATGTGAGATATGCTGACTCCCTTCAGGCCCATCAGCTGAAGAATCCGTTTGGGCGTTGCCTCTGCAGACAAGATTTGTGAAGAGAAGATATATGTCAACACTGGGTTGCATGTACGAATTACTGTTAATAGAGATTTTATCCAAAATCATGATAAATGAAACTATTTTTTTTTAGCAAAACCAAGGGTCAGCTGCCATTTACTGGAAAAGAAACATCGTAGCGACTATGACACCAAACAGAACGCAACATATACTTGTAAGAAACATACAAAAAGGAACAAGAGACAGGAAGATTAAAATTTCATATATGTATTATTGTTTGATATATTTTTGGTTATAGAAAATGAAAGCCCTCCTTAATTACCCGATCTCGAATCCTTTTGAAGTTGTATAGTAGGTTTCCCTATTGTGTATTTTTTAATATATTTTCCCCAAAAAGAGTACATACAAAGGCTAAAAGCTAAGCATGGTTAATTAGCATCTATCTAGTATAGAACAAGACAGAGGGCCCTTGCATCGCAATATAGAGAAGAGTTATTGCTTTCGTTTCCAGCTAGGAAATCTCGCCATCACGTAAGAAACAAATTTAGTTTTGCGATCGAAGATAACATATGGAGTTTGGCCAAGGAGATACTGCAGGGTGAAATGTCATGAACTTATTGAGTAACCCCATCTACCAGAGCTCATCCTCCTGTATATTATTATAGTGAAATCATTCATTAAAGGACAATAAACTACGGACAGAAAAAAACACGCTGTTCATCATGCTTGAGGTTAGGTTGTTCGGATAAATTCAACGCAGAGACGTTAATATCATTTATTATTTAAAAATGTTGCTCATCATGCATGCATATCACGTGGAGCTTTCTTTCTTTTTTGCCAAAACTTTTCTTCCATGAATCGATCTTGAACAAACTCCGGCCTAACGTACCAGACAATTAAAGCAATACTAAATGGAGAAGGACTACCTTTAATTCATAGTTCCATACAATAAACAACCACTATTTTTAACAGATCGCGTGAGAGTGAAAAATGACAAAATCAAGTTTCATTTCATCCATGCAAGTGTGCAGTTAGCCATGCATCTGATGCATAGAGAGAGAGAGAGAGAGAGAAAGAGCAAGATAGAGAGAGTTTGAGAAGCAAGAACTCACCGTTTGGGCCGCCGAGGCAGTCGACGGCCTCGATGAACTGCCGGTGCAGCTCCTCTGTCCACCGCATCCGCGGCTCGTCAGACCTGTTGTACTGCCTGACGCCTCTCCTCTCAAACCCTCTCATATCTAGAGCTAGTCCTTCAAATCGGTCTGATCCTGGTCCCAAAGCTTCTGGCACATAGACGACTGGTGATGTTGCTCCTGAATCAAATACCTCTATATATGTGGAGAGAGAGAGTTTGGTTTGGCCCAACAATAGTGAGCTCTTTGCAAGGAGTACTATTTTAAGTGCTTGTTTGTTGCTTACCGTGCACAAGCGTGTGCTATATATGCCTGATAGAATGTGTGTGATCAGAGACACAGAGCGAGGGAGAGGGAGAAGGAGAGAGAGATTGGTGACTTCTCTGACCTAGTCCAGTCAAACATGCTCACTTGCTCTCAGAAAGGCAGCAAACACAAGCTAATATTCGTGAAAAAGTTGGCCTGTCCCTGTTCACGAGACAGCCAAGTACTAGCATACAATAATTCATTCATTCTTTCACATACTATTAGATATATATATAATATATATTTATCACATATGCTGATATGCATCGAGTCGAGCATCAAGCTCTCACACTATTAATGGGTGGATTTGTCTTGGTCTTCCGGCCTCACAGTAGGAGCTATGTCTATATGAACTATTCACCCTGTTTGACAAAAGCAAAATCGTTGTCCGTTTCGTGTGTGAATTTAACTTGTTCAGCGTCGCAGCATTCATTATGTGTCACTCTCTGTGTGTCGCTAGGTTTGACAAACCTATTCAAGAAAACGACTACTAGTATGTATATCAAGTTAATTTAGTATGTTTTACTCGTTGATACGTACGTATACAGTCTGCGAGACTTAGTTCAATGAGGTAGACATGAAGCTGAAATATTTAAATGTCAATTCGACTCTCTGGCATATGCATGCATGGATTTCCCCAAGGAAATGGGAAACCAACCTATATGTATGCCATGGATTATTCTAGCTGTTTGACTAATTACATTGTTTCCGTTGCTGGAATCGCACACTTGCACGAGAAAAGAAAAGCGTGTGTGGAAGCATGTGGTAAAGGACATATTCGTTTTAGAAAATTCAATTTCAAGAAGTACAGAGTTCAAGTTGCGAACTCAATTTGTTGCCTTGCATTGATTGAAGAAACGAATGTCTAGCTAGAATAGTCCCTTTCACGACCTAAATATGTATATAAATACGAGATTTGAATAGTTCCAAAGATCAGGTCGATATATGTGTGTGCTGCGAAAATTTCTCCTCTTTGCATGTGAACTTTATGTGGCTGCCATTGAAGCCTTGCACTTGATAACGCTATCGATTAGTCAAGGTAGCAGTTTGCAATTACCTATCAACATTACTTCATCTAGATAGCTAGTGACGTCACCATCAAAGAAAATGAAGAATTCTCTGCGTATGGAAAATGAATTGTGGACTTTAGGACCACATTCTTAGGGCAAAAGGAGAAAAAAGGTTGCATATGCCGATATCTCAATCAGTAAAATCCAGATTAATTATGTATTCCCGGTTCCGTTTCGATTATAGATAGGGAGAAGGACGCGGCCGGCCTTTTACCTTTCCCTAGCAAGCTAGAATTAGTATGCTAGGGGTAATTTTTATACATATACACTAAGATTGGTAGAGTTCGAGAAACATCCTCGCCATAGATTTTGTTGTGAAGGTGGCACCTGAACGAGTACAAGCCAGGAGAGGCGAGATGCGGCGGCCACAAAACCCATCTAGGGTTTCATTCTCCTCGCTGATTGATGATGCCGCTGATCCGCTTCGCCTCCGGTGGCCTTGAGGCCTTGGAGGTGTGGCATACCACGGGCTCTTGCCGGTGGGGAGTTTCCGTTCTTTTTAGGTTGTTTTTTAGTTTCTTTATCGAGGTGGTGAGGCGGCGGCTATATCCCGAAGTCAGAAGTCCTCCCCACCCTATCCTTGCTCCGGTGGTATGCCTAGTGCTGGCGGAGGGTGCATGGAGTCGTGTTCCCGGGGAATCTCGTGGGCTCCGGTCGTTTTTCGGGCTTGTTTATGTGGTTTCATGTTAGTCTCTTCCAATCTACGATTTTCATCATTGGCGATGGTTGCTACTATGTTGTGCTGGTTCTTTGGGGGGGGGGCTTAGCATGACGACTCCCCGTATGTCTACTACTATACAAGCTCCACTATGTCAATCTTTGTCCGGTTACGGCGATGGAGGGGCGATAATGGCGGAGCGCCTTGGGCTCGTGTATGTAGTCGTCGCTAAATGGTCCGAGTACCTATTTGTAATTTTATTACTTTTTAAGCAGTTTGTACTATGTGGATGATTATTAATATATTTGGTGGAATTTCACGGTCAAGAGAAGATTGGTAGAGTCCAAAGTTGCTCCTTCTTTTCTATTTGTCAAATATATGATATAATGCTTTACTGTAAGCACTTGTTATTGCCATTGAACAATTAACGAAAACAAGATGGTCCGATTTGATATTAATTCTTGAACATGTGCAAAATTGCAATTTTTTACTCCTCGGTTGAGATGTACCGAAAATATACAAAATATTCAATGAGTGAAGTTCCTGCTTTATTTTGCGTGAAGTTCCTATTAATTGTGTAGAAATGGCAAAATTATACATTTTAAACTTTTTGTGTTTGTTTGTGTCTAGAGTAATCAATTTCACTGTACTTTTTTGATGTTGTTGTTCCCTCTTGCATGAGTACGACAACACGAGAGTCTTTAGACGTAAGAAAACCTAGCCGGCACCTCCACGATACCCCGGCCCCCCTCCTCTGGCACGAACCCAATCTACTGGTGGAGTGTTCAAAAGTAGTGTTTTAGTAGAGTTGGCTATGGTTTTGGTAGCCGTCTTCTTTTTGGCTTATGTGTCAATGGAGACGGCATCGCCTACAATAATTGATCCCTGGCCCTTTGTTCAATGACCATATCTCCATCCGGATGTCAATGGTTGTATTGCAAAATTAAATTTCTCTAGTTATGGTCCTTCAGATTTTACATCGTCATATCAAATTTGTACTTTTTCCATGGTTGCCGTGAACAAAATTGTCCTTACAATATTTTTCATGGCTTCTATATATTCTTGATAATGGTGATTCATACTCTTAGCTCCACAGCGACGTTGCCCAGGCTATTCGGTTACCTTTTCCTGAAATTCCGTGTAGGTGCTCTACTCTTACATAGTGGGGTGGGGTGGGTGGGTGCGCGGGGGGGGCTGAGTGCTTGCTGATAAAATCCACTCTTGCATATCAAAGAAGCCCTCAAAACACAACAATAAAAAACTCGGAGGGTTAGAATAACATGTACTCCCTCTGTCCCCGTATTAAGATGTTATTACACCAATTACAACCTATACTGGTTGTAATAATATCGTATATAATGGGACAAAGGGAGTACTATTGAATCCTACATGGTTGTAGAATGAGATTTGAGTGGATGAAAAAAAAATCCAAACAAAGGCAAGTGAATCCTAGAAAAAAGTTATTATGATTCCAATCACGTAAATCAGACAACCAAGATGGAAAAAATCCCTAGGCAATCAAATCCTCCTAATTGATATAAAATTTATTTGAATCAATGGAGACCTTAATTTTGCACACAAATATTCCTGAACCCCAAACTATGAAATTGTCTAAAGTAAACTTTGCACTTTTTTTGTAAAACAGTTAAAACAAGCGTTATATCTATTTTGGGATATGGTTATGTAGATGAACTTAAAAATTGCTTATTGAGAGCATTCAAAAACTTGTTAAAAGAAATGAAAATTTCTCAATCATAGGAAAATGTCAACAGTTATTTATCTATATATGTTTTTGCACACAAATATTCCTAATTATTTTATGATTTTTTTACATTATGAACTCCTAACATTCCCTACATTTATGAGAGAAAATTCTCATTTTGAAGACACTAAAATGCAAAGTCACTCTCTAAAACGAGGTAATCAGGGTTCAAGTCAGACTTAATCAGCACTATAGTTCAAGCTAAAGCAGTGATCTTCTGTTAAACATTATACTTACTCCGTCTGAAAATAGGTGACTTGGATTAATTAGTTTAGATTCACATCATCACATGTAGATACGTCTGAGTCACTTTTTTTTTTCCCGAATAGAGGAAATACTAGGAATGGTATGATATCAATATATTTCGATGGAGCTTGGCCACTGAATTATTGTTGCAGAAATGGTCGACATGAACATAGGGTAATTGCCGTAAGTCATGCAAGTCATGCACGCAAGTGATTTGAATAGTATATATTTAGCATCGAGACCGTTCGAAGACAGACCACGTAAGGCAAATTAATATGCACCATACAGATGTACGTACGTGCGTTTACTTACGCGCGCATACATACAGAAGGATATATATATATTTTATATTATTCTATCCATATATATGGTCTGTCTAGCAACTATTCACGACCATCACGATAAGACTAGCTAGCTAACGAGATCATGATATGCTAGTCGAGGAAGAAACATGTATGTGTAGTGTGTACTTGTCTTGCTAGCTAACTTGTGCATGTACTGTACGTGACTATGTGGATGAGCAGCTAGCTAGTGCACAGATTAAAGTCAATGCTTTGGTATTTTCGTTGACAAAGCAGTGGTATAATTTGCAGGCATCCTCAGTCATGACAATCAAAGGCGGTGCCGAGTGCCGACTTCTTTAATTGTTATTGAATTATGCAAATATCAGGATCTCGTTTTTTTTTTCTTCGATATGGGAGCATTGCTCCGGCCTCTGCATCAATAGATGCACACAGCCATGTCTTTTATTGAAAGAACGAAGTTCAAAATAGTGCACTTATTACAATCATATGGAAGCTAAAGCTGTAACAATAAACAGCCACACAAAGATGAACAGTAAGCAAAATCTATCCATCTTCAATCTTCAATCCTTCTAGTGTGCCGCCATCCAGTAGCCTGGAAATAGCAATCCCGTGCGACCGTCAAGATTCGGTTGCATCCAATAGCCATAGTATCCCGCTGGTCCTCCGGGAGAAGATACGCCCAAAGTTGGATCCAATGCGCCGCACGAATAATAACCTGCAAAAAATTGGTTCCCTTTTGTTTATTAAACACAATATCATTTCTACTTGTCCATATAGACCAACAAATTGCTGAGATTCAAATACGAATTTGTTCCTTATCATTCTTTTTCACTCCATTCAACCAATTACCAAACATATTCGTAATATTAGTAGGGGGAGGAATGTTATAAGCAAAATATACCATTCTCCAGATTAATTTTGCAAATGGACAAGATAGAAACAAGTGATCAATGGTCTCATTATTATCACAGAAACAACACTTTTGATTACCTGTCCACTTCCTCTTAATTAGATTATCCTTAGTAAGCAACACTTTATTACTAAGAAACCACATAAATATCTTTATCTTGAGGGGTATTTTAATCTTCCAAAGGTATTTTCTCAGAAATCTAGTATGGCCATTCATAAGGTCAATGTACATGGATTTAACTGAAAATAAACCCGACTCTGTTAACTTCCATACAAACTGGTCTTTATCATTATTTAGTTGTACCATCATTAGTCGTTCACATAAATGTATCCACAAATTCCAGTTATGTTCATTAAAATTTCTCCTAAAATCAATATTAATAGGGGATTGATTCAACACCGTAGATACCAACACATTTTTCCGTTGGACAATATTATAAAGAGATGGATATTGTTGAGCTAATGACACTTCGCCCAACCAGACATCCTCCCAAAACCGAACCGTCATCCCATTCCCAACTTTAAATTTACCCCTCTTAAAGAACTCATCTCGTACGTTACCCTTTATTCTTCTGGCATAAGTTCTTCCACACTAGCTAGCTACTTCATACGTGATGGCGTGCTGCTAATTATTTTAAGTCATATTTGTCGACGTGATACGTCCATCCCATTCTTACACTAGTACAAGTACCTAAGAGGGAGAGAATGTATTAGGAAGAAGAGTACATAAACACAACTAAATATAGTACTAACTCTGTCCCAAAAAAGAATATCGCAAGTTTGTTTAAATTTTGATTATCTAGACAATCTGTAGTGTTTTAGATATTTTGAATTTAGACAAATCTCTCATATATCCTTTTACGTATGAAGGGTGTTGTAAAATGACGAGATATTCACAATTTTATCTAGATATATGTAGATATATTTTGACGTACTTTAATGTGTAGATAATGTAGGGATTCATAGAATAGAAAACAGAAATATTCCTACCGTCAAGAACAAATAACAAACCAAGATCTAATCTAGTAGATGGTAGCAACGAGGTAAATATCATCATACCATTGAAGATCGCTAAGCGCTAACGAGATAAATCTCGTGGTTGATGTAGTCGATCACTTGCCGCTTGCAAAATCGCGTAGAAGATCTTGACGGTGCCACAATCGGGCAGCACCTCTACACTCGGTCACACGTTCGGTGTTGATGACGACGTCCTTCTCCCCGTTCTGGCGGGCAGCGGATGTAGTAGATCCTCCTCGGAATCCCGCCAACACGACGGCAAGGTGACGGTGGTGGTGGAGATCTCCAGCAGCGCTTCGCCGTAAGCACCGCGGGAGAATATGGAGGATGGGAGTGGCTAGGGTTTGGGAGAGGGGCACTTGGGCGCCGGCCTTGGGTGCCCTTTGGTGGTGCGGCTCAAGAGGTGGCCGTCCCTCTCTCTCTCCCTCTCTTTATATAGGTGGACCCCCTAGGGTTTTCCCCAAAACTAAATTGAAGTCCAACTGCAAAATTCCCATATGGGTGAAACCTAGGGGAAGTGGGATTGCTCCCTTTCCTTCTCCCTTGGCTGGCCAAGGTGGTGGAGTCCACCATGGACTCCACCTTCCCTCTTGGTTGGCTGGTTAGGGTTGGTGGAGTCCATCCGGGACTCCACCTTCCATAGTGATTTATTCCGGAAGGTTCTAAAACATTCTAGCGCCTTCCATAAATGCACCACCGGATTATTTTCAAACTTGGAAAGTGACTTCCTATATATGAATCTTATTCTCCGGACCATTCCGGAACTCCTCGGGATGTCTTGGATCACATCCGAGACTCCAAACAACATTCGAATTCCATTTCATATTCCATATCTACTTAAAACGACAACAAATCTTAAGTGTGTTACCCTACGGTTCAAGAACTATGCGGACATGATCGAGACTCCTCTCCGATCAATAACTAATAGCGGGACCTGGAGATCCATAATAGCTCCCACATACTCAATGATGACTTCGTGATCGAAAGAACCATTTACATAAAATAACAATTCCCTTTATCTCACGATATTTTACTTATCTGAAGTTTGATCGTCGGTATCTCCATACCTAGTTCAACCTCGTTGCTGATAAGTACTCTTTACTCGTACCATGATATGATATCCCTTGTGAGCCAGTCACATGCTTGCAAGCTAATTGGATGTTATTCCACCGAGAGGGCCCAGAGTATATCTATCCGTCATTAGGATGGACAAATCCCACTATTGATTTACGTGCCTCAACCCTATACTTTATGAACACTTAATGTCACCTTTATAACAACCCATTTATGAAGTAGTGTTTGGTGTCATCAAAGTATCCATCCGGTGTAGGTGCTTAACATGATCTCATGGTCGAAGGATTAAGTTACTATGCATATTAAAACTTGAAGCACAAAGAACTAAATGACTTGATCATATGCTAGGCTTACTATGGGTGTATGTCCATCACACCATTCACCTAATGATATGACCTTGTTATTAATAACATCCAATGTTCATGATCATGAAACTATGATCATCTATTTAATCAACAAGTTAGTTTAACAAGAGGCTTACTATGGACTCTTTTATGTTTACAAAACCTACATGTATTAATGTTTTCGGTTAATAGAATTATAGCATGAGATGCCAACATTTATCATAAACATAAAGATATAATAAAAACCACTTTATTATTCCTTCTTGGGCATATCTCCAACAGTTTCCCACTTGCACTAGAGTCAATAATCTAGATTACATAGTAATGTACCTAACACCCATGGCGTTCTGGTGTAGGTCATGTTTCGCTCTAGGGAGAGCTTTAGTCAACAAATATGCCACATTAGAGAAATGTGCTTGCAAATACTCTATCTTAACTAGTTGCTTGTGCAGTTACGTAACCCGACGGAATTTGGTACATATGGTGCAAACTTTTCGATTGATTAGGTGCACGTGCACGTGGTAATGTGCTGGATAAGAATTCCCAATCCTACCCAACTCGTGAGACTTCATGACCCTGCCAAATCGAATGGAAAAAGTTGCCCAAAAAGCCCTAAAGAAGCCTAGAAAGGCACGAACTATATAGCATGCCAAGGTCGCGGTGCCCTGCCGGACGGCATCTCATGTCCCCATGCCTCCAAACTCCAAAGCTTCTACGGCGCCGCAGTGTTATCACACTCAAAACTTTCCCTGTGTGCACGCAATCATGCTCATAAACATTCCACCGATTTCACCACGTGATGCATGTATTACGTGTATAAAACTCAAATTTCAAGTGTTCAATCGCATTCGTAAGATATGAAGTCAAGGCAAGTTCGGTATAAACGACAGTAGTGGTTATCAGTCGACGTAAGCTTTCCCTATAATTTTTTACAGGTCTCTTCAATCACCTTGGTTTTGTGTATTCTGACGAATGGAACTCCATGTTGCGCCAGCTACTCCTGTCTGTCTGTAAGATAGCAACAATTATAATCCAAGGAAGTATTGTCTCTGCCGGCCGATTACATACGCTTTTTCAAACCTGATGATGTAAATTAAATGTCAAAGCTAGCTCTGTCTGGACTTTCAACGTTTGATCGGAGAATGGGCAAAGTCAAACCAGACGTACAACCCGAAGTCACTATTGGAAAGTTTCCTTCTCACCCCATGCCCGCGCCGGTCAGGTCGGTTACATCTCGAGGTTTCCTCCTGTGGTTCTGTACGTGGTATGCAGTCAAACAAACGCCCTGTCTCTAGAAATGCTTGTGTTAATCTTGAAATGGATTTGTTTTCTACGATTTGGTATGGAAGCTCACCGGAAACTTAGTCGGCCATGCTCCCAGAAGCCCACAGGAAGAAGGGAATTGTTGCCGTTGGCGACAGGCGATATATAACAGCCGAGTGTTTCGCATAGTCCTCTCTGACGAGTCTGGACCCAATTACTAGCTAAGCGCATGATCAACTTGTTGATGCATAAAACCCAACATTCCACGCGCGAGAAAATAAAGTCCATAC
Source organism: Lolium multiflorum (assembly GCA_030979885.1). NCBI lineage: Eukaryota > Viridiplantae > Streptophyta > Magnoliopsida > Poales > Poaceae > Lolium > Lolium multiflorum. Next base: position 310,517,289 of record CM061753.1, read on the forward strand.
ATCATGTGGTCAGATTTATTTTGCCGGTTTCTAGCATATAAACGAGGGGGTAAACCTGGGGAAAGTGCAAATGGAGTTGAAAGCGAATGTTTCACCATGGAGCGAGCTGATCCACATGTCATATTGTTTTTCACTGCCTACAATGTCAAAGAGGCGGTGCCTGGCTTAGTTAGCTGCAGCCATGCATACTTTTATGCGTGAGTTTGTCGCTGGAATCTGCACGAAATCGTCGCGGCAATCGAAAAGTCGGAGTCGGCTAAATATTTCTCTATTGACTACAGTGAAGCTTCCTGAAGCCAAGATCTCTCGCAGACGAAACCACACCACACTAGTCAAACAAGGTCACATCACAACCAAATAGTCCGTGATCGTGAGTGTTCAAACGTCTCCACAGTAGCAAAATTGGGCTCAAATGAACCAATCACAGTCCTGAACTCCCCGAGACCGGCCTATTGGCCTTTCACGGTTACGCCTAGTTGTTTCTCAGATTTTCTACTTAGCTCTACCTCACTACGGTGTATTACTACATCTTCTCCTCTTCCTCTTCCCATTGCAACGCCTTGCCCCATCTAGATGTCTTCCACCGCAATCCTGCGGGAGCCTTTTTGCGGGAGCCCAGGTCTGAAATCCTACCCCTTGGAGGTCCGGACCAAGTCACCATCGTTGCAGAATAAGGTCCATCTTTGGCGAGGACTCGACGCTCAGATGTCCCAATCGTCAGTTTAGCCAGTGTGGTAACAATGGTCGGCCTCCAGTGTTCCCCTCATGTTTTTGTTGGGTCTTACCCATGTGAGAACTAAAGGTGGGGCCAGGTGACATGGGAGGGGCTCTCTACGGCGCCCCTTGTCAATCTTGTGATCTTAGGTGTTTGATCACCCAAAATCTAAGAGGTTGTCTTGGATCCTATCCTTGGCGTCGTAGGGTTTGATGCAAGCCTAGGAGCTTCTAATTAAGCTGTGGGGGAAGCCCCAACCAAGTTTGTCAAGGTTCCACGTCTCGCCTTCAAAGGCATCACTTGTGGATCAAGATACTTAGAGCATCTCCAGCCGCATCCCTCAAAAAACGTCCGGCATGATGATTTGAGACGTATTTGGAGACAGCGCCGAACAAAAGGAGACTAAAAATCTGTACAAAAAAGAGGCCCTTCCGAGCCGTGTCCCTCAAATAGGGTCTGGATGCATGCATTTTAATATAGGGGACCACCCCATATGGGAAAAGTATGTGAGAGAAAGTGTGGGAAAAGAGAATGGCATGTGGGGTCTAGGGGCTGCATGCATGCATCCGGACGCTGTTTTTGTGTCCGACGTCCCTGGTAGAGACTCTATACAAAGAATCTCGACGCCGGACAAATGCAGCGCTATTTACCTTTGGAGGACGCGACTGGATAGTAGTTTTCTCCATTTCTTGTCCGCGGTCGTTTGGGGGATGCGACTGGAGATGCTCTTAAATGGCATTGTGTGAAGGATTGAGTAGAATATTGTGAGCCATTGTGGCTATTGGTGCATTGTTTCACCTCACCGCTCCAACGAAGATTAGCCCCCGAGGTATGAACTTCGTGATGCATCACCGTCTCCATTATGTGGTTATGTCTAAAAATTCACTTACTTGTTACTACCTTTTGATCTTGTGAAGCTAGATGTGCCCTTTCACACCTAGTTGCATATGTAGATAACCTATTTTATTGTCGAAACCAAATTCTTTAAAGAAAAGTTTCAAATTGGTAGTATCGTATTCACACACACCCCTCTAGCTGACCTCTTCAATCCCATACCAACTTTCACAAGGGTGAAATATACTGCTTGGGTAGTGCTATTGAGAGAGAGAAGAAGAGTTACATTGACACCTCTACTTGTCCTATTACAAAAGTTCATTCAAAATATGTTGGAATGCCTATGATGAAAAACACTAGAAAAATTTCAATGAATAACCTGAGGAGAAAACAGGGAAAATACTCATAGACTGGAAAGGTAGAATGCTCTCTTTGGGTGATAGATTGACTTTGATTAATTCTTGCTTGAGAAGCATTCCTTTAAGTATGCTATCTTTTCTTGAGGCTTCAAAATGAGTAAAGAAGATGAAATCACATAAAAAGAGGATGGTCTGGCATGATTTAGATGACATGAAAAATTATCACTTGGTAAATTCGCAAATTGTGTGTTTTCCCAAGCATTGTGGTGGACCGGGAGTGCTTAAATTGACAACAATGCATAAAAATCATCTTTGTAAATGGTTGTGGGAGCTAGAGAATCAGAAGGTAGTTGGCAACGACTAGCAGAATCTTATCAAAAGGGTTTGGAGAGGAGACCGACCGTGTCATGCATTTTTGTGGTCACAATAAAACTGCGGATTGTCTCATGTTTACATGTGTTTTATCTAGCTTTTTGTGGTAGGTCGCCTTATGTGATTTGGTCTGACTAGACCACCTGAAAGTGTTGACGAACCTGCTTAAAACTTGATTCATTCATTTGTTAAGTAATGCGCAACGAAAGCTGGTGCTCTATGGGTGAGCGGCAATGTCCTGGCCAATTTGGAAAACCACAAATGATGCTAGGTTCAAACAAGATCCCGTGATAGTGATATATAAGCTTTTGTACTCTAACGGAATTACATGTTATATTCTAGAAAAAAAACACTGACGGATTGGTTCTTGGATGATCTAATAATATGAATACTTCAAGATGTGAAACTCATTTTGTTTGGAAATAGGCTATTGTTTCCAGGAGATGCTCCTATCTGCTGAGCTTGCTTTAGGCTATGCATAGTGAGAGCAACTTAGGTAGTACTACCTCGGTTAGGAAATATAAGCCTACAAATTTCTAGGCTTATAATTTTAAACAGATGTAATACATGTAACTGCATGTAGCCCACCATGCATATTCATAATATGACATGTAAGATACAGCCATCTCTCTCTTAATTTACAAGCTAATAAATTCAGCCACTGTGGACGAAACATCATGTGAACTAGTCTTAAAAGGTAGTTTGTACATGTAAGACAACGTGAAGAGTTCAAAGTCAATGCATGGTGTTTGACAAAGTAGATGTACCGTTTGCAGTCATTCTCGTGCCGATCAAAGGCGGTGCCAATTTCTTTAACTAGGATGTCATTGTGCATACATCAGGATCACATATACTGGTATATGTTACCCTTGTTTCTGTCGAGCGTTTTTCCACACATGCTAATAGCTAGATGCTACTTACGCACTACTGATTCATCTATGTCATATTTCAAACGGGACTACCTGGCCACGTCGATCATGCTTTTACAGTAGTACGGATGTAACGATAATGTATCAGAAAGAGGAGCACAACACTCAACTTATATTATATACTCCTCATGGGCGGGCACACAGCTATTCATGGGTATTCAGCTGAATACCCATTAATTTCAGTTAACAAAATCGCTTAGTATTCATCCACCTAACCTACCAAATCTTGCTATCATCTGGCCGAACAGCAACAGTATTAGCTCCCATAATATTGCTGTGAGGCTCCAGCAGTCTAGCAGACGGTGACAGAGCAAAAGACGAGGTGGCGATCGATTCAACTCATGACCGGAAGCAGGCCACACGCAGCCACAGAAAGCCAGCCGAGTCACTGCAATTGTTAATCTTTCTATCATGTACTCCGCTGTTAAACAAATTGTGAACGTTCGCGTTTTTTATTGGACTTCTTTTACTGACTTTGAATACCCATTATAAATAACCTGTGCCCGCCCATGATACTCCTATCAATCATGAAATTAGGGAGTTGAATGTGTATATATAGATAATATATGCATCTATTACCTACGAGAGAGATGATGAGACTATAGTAGTCTTGACTCCATGCTAATTAACTAACTAACTACTCTACCACTCATACTTTTCGGCCGTCATGGCGCTTTTCGGCCAAATCTCTAATCAACGTGTACCACTAAATGCTTCTCTCTAGCTCGGCCATTCTACATGGCGGACCATTTGATCGCACGCCCAATATCCGCATTTTACTATTATTTTTCTCCGCCCTTTAGATTAATTCATTATGGTGACATGCATTTACAATCTGTCTAAATAGTTGATCATGCACATAACTCAATGGAATTCGATACACTCAAACTTTAAGATTAATTAGGAGCACGCACTTGCATGTGGTAGTGTGTTGGATCTGAATTCCCAATCCTATGGTGACATAAATTTATAATATATCTTGAGACACCTTATTAGTATAGTATTTTTCCTTAGAATTATTCCTCAGCTAGCCGCCGAATCAAATGGGAAATGTTGCCCAAAATGCCCCAAAATCCTAAAATAGATTACACATTTCCATATATGGCTTTACAAACGTGTCTTTGTGCGCGCGCGCGTGTGTGCTGTTTTATATTAGTTTCAAGCAATTATGTGATATTTCTATTGGTTTTAAAGAACTTATTTGTTTATTTCTCATGTGAACTTTATATGTGTCATTGTATAGTCCTAAACATAGTCATGTTGAATTGCTCTGATTTGTGGTTATTTTGCAGCTAGGGTGCCAAAATGTTGTAGAAATTTGTGTTATGTTGTATATTACACATTTGTTGTAGAAATGCTTTTATTTTGCTAACATTTTCTATTATGTTGTCTAAATTTGGAAACCCGAATTAGCCAACACAATTTTTTTGGTATTCAGTGTCATGGTATGAAATGTGGAGTACTAGAAATGCTTGTTGATTTTAGAGTTGGAAGTTATTCTCAAGTTCGATAGGGTTTTTCTTTTATAAAAGGAATATATCAATACCAAGAGAGTTCACTAAACATGAATTAAAATATATTTGGTTACGGGGATAGACACCATGATTCTAGCAGGAGCGGTTGGTGCTTATCCATGATAAAATTAGATCTAGCCAAATTAAGATCGATGCTTGATGTTGATGATGTTGCTTCGTGGCTTTGATATTAATGTTCCGGTAGTGCATTGTAGATTGCTGGCCGATCCACTCGAGTTTCATGTTTGATTGTGGCCATATTTGTTTTGGAGTTTTTTCATCCAAATTTCTATAATTTCTTATTCGTCAACAAATCCGACTAGAGGCAACATGGAGGATCTTAGAGAATCTTAAACCGGTGTCCTAAATTTTGAACTCTAATACTGATATAAAAGTTCCTCCAAACATTTTAAACACTTTTATTTACTCGGTAGCAGGTGCAAATGTAGACTATAATTATGGCCTCTAACTATTTTATTGCATTTTTCATTTGTTTGATCATACAACTGTTCATCATCATGGCAGCTACCATCATCCAAATACACATATAACAAACAAAGACAAAACATCGAAGAACATACATAAAGGAAGTTTACCACATTGCTCCAATGAGCATCACACATCACCACTAGAGGGTGGTGCACTCTTCGAAACTAGGATCTCTAAACGAGTGATCTCCTAAAAGGCTCTTGCCTTCTCATCCATCCCACTCGGATCCATCATCGTAAAATTGCTATCTTGAGTAAGTTGCAACACATATCCTTGTCGGCCTCTTGCTTCATTTTGACATCTTGTTGCTTTAACATGGTCTCATCAAGGGATCATATCCTCCTCAAAGGTAGTATTGCACCTCAATTTTCTCCATACAGACCTCGTGCTCCTCCAGCCTCTTCAACCTTAGTTTCATTGCCTCCCCTCACCATGTGTACCACTCCTCCTATTAATGTTTCTTATTGTAAAGATCCAAACTAGATTGAAGATCCTGCTTGAACATATCCTTCATTGTCTTGATCATCTCATCTAGCTTGTCCCTCATGGAACCCACCTCAGCGTATCTCTTCAACTTATCCTTGGCCATCTTACTCCCCTCTTTCTTACCACTACTCGATCCCTTACTAGGACTCCTACCTATTCCTTCATCACTATCTCCATCTCCAGTTCTCTCATCTGTGTGTTCTTCAAAAGATTGAGTGCAACTCCTAGGCTTATTTTGTGGATCCTCATCATTCCCCGACTCCCATTTCAAATGACCCCTGAGAAAGTCCCAATAATTGTTGAAAGTAAAAAGTATGCCTTCGGCCTTGGGCATACTTGTCATGGGTATACTTAATCTGTAACATCAAATAATTGCATTAGCACAATGAATGCAAAAAAATGAAACATCAAAGAAATGTGACACCTAAGAGCTCACATAATCATCTTATTATGCTCCAAATAACCGTGACATAAAAGAAGTCGGCATACATTGCACAGTTGGTGAGCCAATCTACATATCTACACTGGTCTAGCTATCACATTGGTTACCTCCATACATCGATAAGGTTAGGTGAGCCAAGAAGAAGATGAGACGGAGAGGTTGAGGTTGAATTTGAGATTAAGATCAAGGTTTAGACCGGCTCGATCCCTTGCCGGCGGCGTGGCCTCCTCGATTGTTGTGGTTCTGTCTTTGTCGTTGCTGCTCGTCGCAACAACCTCCTCCTCCCACTGGCTCCCAATCGACAACGTCAGGTCACACCCTGTAGCCGTCCAATTCTTGATTTGAAGTGTATTGCTACACTGAGATGGCGAGACAATTGCCTGCAATAACGTACATAGTAAACCATGTCAGCCCTCAACAAGGTTAATTAATAAGTTTCACTGCTAATACACTAATCCTACTAATTAAGAATCTTGGTTTACAAGAGCATATATCTCATGGACAGTCAATACACGACAGTTAGTATATGGCAAACATAGTTTGACCGAGTCTGGTGCGTGGCTGACACCTAACAAACTAATTAAGATTACAAAAAATGAAGCTTCTAGCTAGATAACATTTTTTTAAATGGAGGCAAAACATTTACCTCATTCCATTATTTGAGAACAAGTGTCATGACATGACAAACTGCGTTACAAAAGTTACAAAAAAGGGATTTCTCTACTGACATTACAATACTCAAATTTTTGGCACCCGCGGTGATCCAAAGCCTAGACTTTCTCTTAATGATCTCAAGTAGAATAGGCAGCGGAGTGGACTTGTTTTGAAAAAAACCCTTGCGTTTTCCTCTTTCCATATTGTCCAACTAATGAGCATGGTTAACGATGTCACCGACTTCCTATTTGACGTAGTGGAGAGGTCAATGGACCACTCATGGATCCGAATAGCATGGTGCCCTAGAAAATCTTTCACCATGCTCCATAGGCGCTTGGTGTAGAGACAATGGGAGAAGAGGTGCACCGTCGTCTCTTAGGTTTGCTTGCAAAGAGGACAAAGGCCGCAATTGGTCCATCATCTCTTCTCAAGGCAGCCCGCTGTCCATATACTATTTTGAGTGGTTAGGCAAGCAAATAATTTTATCTTGGATGGAGCCCAATTCTTCCACACCATCTTATTCATGAAAGATTTCGTGGGGGCATAAACTGCGCCTTGTAGGTCGAAGAAAAAGAATACTCCCCACAAGAAGTGAGAGTCCACAAATCGTGTCCTCTAGATCCTCTCTAAGATGGATGGTATTGAGCTACGGCCATAATCAGATGTATTGTTGAATGAGTGGGATAGTTAGATTCATGTCCATCTTGATCTTATAAATCCAAGCATATTGTTATGCATGGCTTGCCTGACTTTCCATTTCTTGCGAGTGGAAGCTTCGAACACGAGAGGGGAAATATCTTTGGGGCTTATTCCGTTAATCCAAGGAGAGACCCAGAAAGGGGAAATTCTCCCATTACCGAAGGTGATTTTGGTAGCAACGCAAAAGAGCTCCATATCCACCCCATAACAAGAGTTTCACATCCCCACCCAAAGCTTGTGGGGGTTGCACAATTCATACCGAGGCCATCTAAAACGTATGGCACGTGCAAATTTTTTTTTTGAGGTGAAGAATCCCCTAACCTCCAAGGTGTTTGGGCATGCAAACCGCCTCCCAGTTGATCTTGCATTTTCGTCCAGATATTTCTCTTGTGCCCACCCGTAAGAAACCTCGCTCCATTTTCTTCATGCTTTGAAAGCACCCTAGCAGGATGGTGAGGGGAGTGTGGTGGAAGATTGTTTGCGAGCTAGAGAAGAAACAAAACACATATATGAAACTATGAAGGGCGCTAAAGAAGGATGATGGATTGAGCAACTTTTGCTTCCTCTTGAATCTGGATTTGTTCATAGATTTTTATAGTTGCAGCTCCCTACCGATCGATTTACGTACTATGCTTAATTCATGTTTGTCTCTAGCGAGAAAAAGAAGTATACTAGATTGCTAGTATTACCTTCTGTGTTGTAATCAGTATGTTGTTGCTGGATTTACATGGAAGATGCCCTTTACTCTCCTCCCAGGTACTGAGAACTTCTTCGATCGACGGTGGTCTGCACAGCGATCCAACTACCGTGTTCAATAACACAGCTATACATGTGGGAAAAACCGAGAACTGGATTCATAATCTGTTTTGACACTCACATTTGGTACGGATACGAGGGGTTGTCGACGCCGTGGCAAGGCAAGGCGTAACAAGCGTTGATCTGGTTTGGGACCACTGCCGCCGTGTTGTTCCCATAAGCGCAGTGATCTTCACGATGATCCAGGGGCCCATTGGGTGGATTGTTATTGTTGTTGGAGCTAGAGCTTGATCTATACATCTGAAGATGGCTCTTGATGTGGGATATGCTGACTCCCTTCAAGCCCATCAGCTGAAGAATCAGCTTCGGAGTTGCCTCTGCACACAAGATTTGCAAAGAGAATAGTCAGTACCAGATATCATTTGCAATGATATCTATTCTGGTAAAACAACATGAAAGCTCCCATTGATTGCAAAAATGCAACACCGACGCCGAGAAGAAGAACACATATATACTTCCGTGGTTTCCTAATTCTCAATTTGCTGAATTCGTAACTAAAGTTGTACTTTTCTAAATGGATCGGGGCTGAAGAAATTCTCATTGAAGAACTAAGACATGTTGTTCGACAAAAGACACAAGCATTCATAGATAAACGGACCCATGCATAAAAGGAGCAACATATGGATATAATTATTTGGAATATTTAATTATGAAACGAATCTTTAATTGATCTCCCTTCGTCACCGTGTAAACCTCCACCATGTAGGAAATAGATTTGAATTTGGCAAAGAAGATACATCACGGTGAAACTTTCTTACTCCCTCCATACTGGCCTCTTAGGCCTTCACATATTTTAAGAAATAAATTGACCATTAGTTTGGTCAATAAAATATGAAATTCATGAGATAAAAGTTATACCATTGATTTTTTAAAATGAATACAATGATATAACTTGTGTGGCATGTATTTCATATTTTTATTGATTAAATTAGTGGTTAAAGCTTTCCCATATTAGGAGAGCAGTAAATTTGTAAATTGGATGACTTTATTTAATAGGTAAGAATCCTACAAAATTCCTCTGTAAATGCTTTGTATCACAAGCCCTTAGCCGGTATGCAAGCATGCACAGAGAGAGAAAGAGTACATGCGAGATTCCATGAGAGAGAGGGAGGCAAGAACTCACCATCAGCGCCGCCGAGGCAGTCTACGGCCTCGATGAACTGCCGGTGCAGCTCCTCCGTCCACCGCATCCTCGGCTCGTCGGACCTGTTGTACTGCCGGACGCCTCTCCTCTCAAATCCTCTCATATTTCCTCTCTCCTTGCAGCTAGAGCTTCTGGTACACACACTTTGACTGATCCTTCCCAGAATCAAGTACATGTAGTATATGTAAAGAGAGCCAGAGAGGGAGAGGGGGGGAGGAGGTTCCCAGGGGGGAGAGAGAGAGAGAAGTTTAGTTTGTCAAAACAGTGATGAAATCTTAGCTAGGATCGGAGTACTATTTTTAAAGTACATGTTTGTTGCTTACCGTACGTGCACAGACGTACTATATATGTGCCCGATAGAATGTGTGTGATCAGAGAGGGAGTGAGAGAGATGGGTGACTTCTCTGACCTAGTCCAGTCAAACATACCCAGTTGCTCTCTCTACAGAGGTTGCTCTGAGAAAGGTAGCCAAGCTAGCGAACACAAGCTCGAATTCGAGAAGAAGTTGGCATCCTGCCCATATCCACGAGACATCCAAGTTCATTCCTTCACACGTAAGTATATATTAATCACAAATATACGCACGGATATGATCCATCCATCAAGCTCACATCATTAATTCCTTTGTCCGGGTCTCTTCCTGCAAAGCTCTGGGTCTGTTGCTGTACAGTGACAGCAATATGAACAGTTCACCTGTTTGACAAAAACGAAAATGGTGTCCATTTCGTATGTGATTCAATTCAACTTGTTCGACATCGCTGTCACCGTACGTCTCTGTCGCTAGGTTTGACAATATTTATACTACTTCGTCTGTTCATTAATCTACAATCTTTTAAATATTTTGAAGTGGACTAGATAGGATCAAAATGAGTAACCTACCCTAAAATTCGTCTAGTTGCATGCATTAACGAAGAAAGCTAGTAAAAGGTTGTATATTAGTGAACGAGAGTAGTATGTATACCAACTTAACTGCATCGATACGTACATATGTACATTGTCTGTGTAGACTTGATTGACAGGTAGATCGACATGAAGCTGAATAATGTAAAAGTCAACCCAACTCAATCCGGTGTCTCCAGGGAAATAGGAAACCAACCTATAAGTACTCAGTGGAATTATAGCTATTTGACTAAATACTTTTGTGGCCGTTGCTGGACTCTTACACTACTTCTCACGCGAGAGAAAAGGCGTGTGTGGAAACATGTAGAAATGAACATATTCGCCTAGAAAAGTCGATATCAAGAACCACAGAATTCAAGTTGGTAATAAATCAAATTGTTGCCTTCTATTGATTGGAGAAAGAGATGTCTATCAATAATTTTCACTTTTTTTGAACGGTCATCGGGTGGACCCACCCGATAAAATGCTGCTATTAAAAAATTTGGAGTACAACCAGACCCAAGGGGATACAAGGAATTACACAGGACCCTGGAGAAAAACTCGACCTAATTAAGTGTATATATATATAGCCTACCTTTGGTAAAGTCGCATAATTATGATCACTTGAATAGTTCCAAGGATCAGATCGATATATGTGCTGCCAAAATTTCTCCTCTTCGCATGTGAATTTATCAATAAAGAGTTTATACTTGTGGCTACTATTGGAACATTGCAAGATAAAAAAACGCTACCAATTAGTCAAGGTAGCAGTTCATGATTACCTATCAGCGTTACTGCACCTAGCTAGCTAGCGACGTCACCATCAAATACAATGCAACATTTTTGATATATATAAAATGAATTATGTACTTTATGGCCACATTATTCAGAAAATATAAAAAAGGTTTGCATCCGTCGACATCTCGATCAGCAAAATTCAGATTCATGGATGCACTCGATCCTGGCTCAGCTTAGATTGTAGATAGGAACAATGACGCGACCTTTTGAAATGCTTTCCCTAGCTAGCTAGACATATCATTCTAGGGGTTCTCCTGGTGTCCAAATTCACTTCTTACTTTTCTCTTCTCATGTTTTAAAATATTTGTCGAGTGGACACTTGAGAAACACTGATGATAGGGTCTTCGATGAGTGCCCCTGATAGGGCACTCAACAAGTAGCACGACACCATGAGTTTCCCGATAGGTACGACAGAAAGAGAAACGTGTATATCTGTTTTGATGAGTTCCCCGTGTCAACACTCAACATATGTGATGCTTTTTTGCCCAGCACCTTCAAGAAAACATTCGACATTCATGATTCTTGCCGAGTGCATGCCTATTGCCGGGTGTAATTTAATAGCACTCGACATACCATCGTTTGCCAAGTGACCAATAATTTGCACGCGGAAAACGCTAGGACACTAGAAGAAACTTAACCGTTTCATTTACTGAGACAAGCTCATCCACTAAGTCGTAAGCAAAAATATCACCATGCATATGCCGTTTACTTACGCATGCATATGCTATCTATCTACTATTCATGACCATCTCTCGCGAAGTTGGGATGAAACTAGGCAATTGGATGAGCTATGCTTGTCGAGTAAGAAACATGTGTGTGCACTAGACTACTAGTCGTGCTAGCTGACTTGTACGTGTAAGACGATGCCACTACGTGCAGTGTGGATTAAAGTCAATGCATGGCGTTTGGATTAACAAAGTCGAGGCCGTACTGTTTCGCAGTCATCGTCATGGAACCAAAGGCGGTGTGTTTGGTAATTGGTTAAAAGGGGTGCAGAAGAAAGACAAAAATAGAATTCGTATTGGAGTTTCTGCTCTTTATTGGTCTATTTGGCGAGGCCGAAATGATATTATTTTTAACAGACAGAGGGGAACTAACTTTTTGCAGGTTATTCATCGGGCTACGCACTGGATCCAGCTATGGGCTTTTCTCCTTCCGAAGGATCAGCGGAAGGATATGGATATTGGATGCAATCGGCTGCTGATGGTTGCTCAGGACTTCTATTTCCAGGCTACTGGGTGGCGGCATATTAATAGGATACAAAATGGGTAGCCTGATTATGTGTCTCATCTTCCTTTGGTTGATTCATGTATCAATCTTGTCTGATCCATAATTGTAAACGTTATTGTACTCGATACTTTTAATAAAAGAATGGCCATGTCCATCTATTGATGCAGAGGTTGGGGCTTTGCTCCCATATCAAAAAAAAAATGTACACGGAGGAGAATGGGAAGAGTGCACAATCCTGAGTCCTAACTACTACTTCTGTTTCAAAATTATTGTCACAACTTTATTTAAATAAAAATGTATCTAGACATATTTTAGTTTGTAATACGTTGGTTCTCAGCAAAAATTGTGACACTTGCTTAAAACAGAGAAAGTATACGAACTAGAAATACGGCCAAAAGACGAATGATGTGACTACATTAATTGATCTAGACTCCATGCTAACCAGCCAACTAATTACTCTCCGAAGCCAACGCTTAAATAGTCACGTGTCTATTTTCAGCTTGATAGCGGACGCTCATATGTACTTTTCGGCCTTCATTCCGCTTTTCGCCCAAGTCTCCAATCAAACGTGTACCACACTATTCTCTCTTCTCCCTAGCTCGGCAATTCGGCATGGACGGCCGCCATCGGACAACACGCTGAGTCCACATTCTAATTTTCTTCCGTGTGATTCTCGATTAATTCTCTATAGAGACAAGCATGTACTTACAAGTACTCTGTCTATAAACTAGTCTAGTCGCTTGGGAAGGCACGTAACTCGATGGAATTTGATGCACTCATAGTACAAACTTTTCGATTAGGTGGACGAACGTCACGTGGTAGTGTGTTGGATGCAAATTCTCAGTCCTACCAACTCGTGACTTTATCCCTAGCTAGCTGCCGAGTCTAATGGAAAACGCCCTAAAAAGACACCATAGCATGCCTCCCGGACGGCATCACATATCCGCATACTTCCAAACTCCAAAGCCTCTACTTTTTCTTGTTCTTCATTTTTTGTAAAAGACTAGAAAGCTTCTGCTTCTTCTTCTTTTTGGAATGACTCCAAAGCTTCTACGACGCCTCATTATGTCACACACAAGCTCTCCATGTCTGCACGTACGCGGATGCTGCAAGCTTTTTAAACATTTTCGAGTAATACATGTGTATACTTACCTATGAAATTCTAAATTACAATGTTGATCAATTGTATACATGTAAGATACAAAATTTAGACAAGCTCGGAACCTTTCTCACTATAGGAAACGGACAATCTGCCGACGGTCATAACCTACGCCGGCGGCGGCTGTTAGCATGGGCCCTAAGCTCGGGCACCCCAACAACACGGCCGTCGGTCCAGGTAAGTCATCGGCGTAGGGAACGTTAGGCCGACGGCAACAATCGGCGTAGGTTAAGCCATCGGCGCAGGGCATGGCTGACAGTCGGCATACAAATGCTGTCGGCGTAGGCTGGAACACCGTGTCGGATCGAGATGCATGTTATTGTTCAAAGTTCTTTTCACCCCATATATGCGCCGGCGATGCATGCATGTCGACATGTCAATTGTTTCTCCTGTCACTAATACACTAATCCCAGTGGAAGTAACATAGCTAGCAACATGCAACTACATGCAATGCCACATGGACATTATGACATGTCATTAAATGAGGAGAAAGATGTTTGTGGGGTAACTAGCTATGTTATCATAACATCATCTTTGTCAAGACAAAATGAGTTTATAACCTAATAAATATTATTTTACATGATACTATGACATATGTTACTAAGGTCAGTCCCAATGCGGATACGATCTTCATTAATTCTCCCTCCACCTCATCATTTCTCCTAGCCGGCAAAATTAGATACACTCCACGGTGGAGCATTGTGGGTGCCCTAACCAATATCACAACAGTAAGTTGCATCCATGTCCCGTGTTGAGTGTTTTTTAGTGTACTCGGCAAAGCGCACCTATGCCAATTGTCGGAGTAGGGTGCACGTCAAACAAAATTGTACCGTTTACGGACAATAGGTAGAGAAATAACACACAGTACAATAAATAAATAGACTCGGCACCGAAAACTAAACGGAAAAGGGGCTTGCCGACTATCGTACCACGACACTCAGCAAAATAAGATGCCACATGGCTTCCCTTCCCTGCTCGTGACGTTTGGGCTGATAGCGTCTATCTTTTCCGAGTGCCATATGGAAGGAACTTGGCAAACAACCCCTTTGCCGCATGTTTTTTTTGTAGACACTAGGCGAAGAAAAGATTTCATGTTAAAAATAAATTCGGAGAAGGGTGGGAGTTTTTCTGCCAGATGGTTACTTACTGCGGATGTTCTTTGCCTAGTCCCTTCTGGAAGGTACATGTAAAATAGCTCTTTGCCTAGTGTCCTATCTTGATAGTAGACAGAGACATGCCGTTTTGACAGAACAGGCATGACGGGGCACCGGTTCGAAATCACGTGAAAACGAAAGATAACCACACTATTTTCCCAAAACATGATCAATGGAAAGTTGATATTTATTTTAAATCTGGCACGATTACAACAAAATTGGCAGGAAGACAACACAAAAATCCATGGATTCCTAGAAAGCTAGCGTGCATTCACAGGTACGTGATATTAGACATGTATTATGGTATGTATCCAATATGGTGTAGTACACCAATTGGATACGTACACGACCTGTATTGGCCATGGTGGAGGCTCTTTCCACATCTATAACACGTAACCGAGCCCTCCAACAAGGGCATCGTTCCACCTACGAAATTCTATATGGTATCAGGCCCCTCCCTTCCCTCCTAGCCGCCGCCGGTGCTCTCCCACCGTCGTCCTCTTCCTCGATCTCTCACGACCAGATCATCGTCTTCAGGCTTCCCTCCCGATTCCCCTAGTCCTCTGCCCCCTACACCTCTCCCTCCCACAAACATACACCACACAATCCGAACCCTAAAACAAACCTCCGCCGTCTCCCTTCATGGCGTCCTCCTCAACATCATCTGTTGCGGCCATCATTGGCGCGTCGCCGGCCACCAAGCTCACCCGTGCGAACTTCATGTACTGGCATGCCCAAGTGCTGCCTACTCTTCGTGGCGCCCGAGTCATGGGCCTCCTCGAAGGGTCAGATTCGTCTCCACCCGAGGTTCTTGATGCTGAAGATGAAAACAAGAAAAAAGTATCCATCCCCAACCATGCCTATGACACTTGGATTACACGGGATCAACAGGTGGTCAGTTTTTTCGTCAATTCCCTCTCCGAAGAAGTTCTTCCTCAAGTTTTTGGTTGTACACATGCCTCTGATGTTTGGCGTGCCCTTCAAGAACTATACACCTCTCAATCAAAGTCGCGGGTCTCAACTCTCCGCGGTGCTCTTACAAACACAAAGAAACTGGACATGACTGATCAACAATTCATCACCAAGATGAAGGATATGCCTCTGAACTCGCTGTTGCCGGCAAGCCTGTTGATGATGATGAGTTGAAGGAATATATTCTTAATGGTCTCGATGGCAATTTCAACGCACTTGTGGTTGCCATCAATGTTGTTCCCTCCACTTGCCTCAACGACATGTGTTCTCAACTATTGTCCTATGAGACTCGTGATAATATGCTGCTCTCTACTGGAAAATCTTCAGGATCATCGTTTATGTCCTCAGTTAATGCTGCTCCTCGACGTCCAAGTTAGTCCTTTGGGGGAGGACAGACCCGGCCAGCATCCTCTCCCATTCCATATGGGTATTCCCCGCAGCAGCCACACCCCTACATCCCTCCACAGCATCCATATACACCTCCTTATTCACCCTATCAACCTCCCATGATGCCTTACCAATCACCCTATCCGCAACCTTCCTATCAACCACCACCACAGCCTTCCTACCAGCAACCACTTCTCCCTTTCCCACCACCATCATATATCCCACCTCCTCAGTACCGACCTCCTCGCCCGCCTCAGCAGCCGCCTAAAGGGGGCGACAGGAACCAGCTCGGACCCAACCTCAAGGGCGCCATCCAAGGGGGCGCGCAAAGATCAACATGGCCGTGTTGCGTCACCTTGGCAGGAAGGTGTTTTTTTTGTCAAATCTGCAAGAAAGAAGGTCATTCAGCAAATGAATGTCGGTGGCGTTATGGTGATGATGATGACACACATAAGGACACCAAGGGTGCATATGGCGCAGATACAAATTGGTATATTGATACATGGGCTACACATCATGTCACCAGACAGCTCAACAAACCCAATGTTCATGAAACGTATCAAGGGCGTGATCAAGTTCACAATGCTAGTGGAAAAGGTATGGACATTGCACATATTTGTCATTCTACATTGCACACCCCACATAGCTCCATACAACTTCGTAATATTCTTCATGTTCCAGATGCTTCCATGAGTTTTCTTTCTGCACATAAAATAGCCCTAGATAATAATGCATTTGTTGAAATTCACCCTTTCTTTTTCTTGATTAATGTCGTTGCCTAATCGACGGTACCCCGGAGGAGGGATCCTCACGAGGGGGAAAAGAAGTAGGGGCCATAGGGCGGAGTGCACACGGGACGGTGGTACGCGAGTTACCCAGCTTCACACCCCATGACGGGCCTCGCGCTTGTGCGGAATTATCTGGGTGCTTGCGCGTTGTTACAATGGTTGTGTTTGTGCCTCTAGGGCTCCCGGGATCCGGCTTATATAGACGCACGGATCTAGGGTTTACACGAAGAGTCCTAGCCGGAATACAAGTTTCCTAACTACGGTACAATATCTTGCCGTGTACGTCAAGGATCCGCCTTCCCTCTTGGCGTCTGATCCGATACTTTATGGGCCTCCACGGATCCGGCCTCCTTCGTAGGTCGGTTGAGATCCGGCTCCTCGTTCCTGGGCTGGACTTCATCCTTCATGATCAACAACTAGGCGCCCGATGGGCCGTATGCCACCATCACCATCTGTGGGCCACCGGGCTTGCCGGATCCAGGCCATGTCGTTGATATACCCATAAAGTATACCCACAATAGTAGCGAAGTTCTCCGAGATTCGTCATTCCTCGACTTCAAATAACTCGGAACCGAAGAGAATCTTGAAGAGCTTCCAAACTTCGATTCGTCGTCATGTTCTCGAAAATCTTCTGTCCTTTAATAATTGATAATGTAACGGAGTTTCTTTCCCGCGCACAACTTCCTAACTTCCCGCGCCAAATTTTCGAGATGCGAATCTTCAGCCGGAAATTTCGGGAGCGCACGGTTAAGTTACCTCCACGTCATTTTACCGTTTTTACCTAAGACACGCGTCATGCATCCAACGGTGAGACCGTTCAGTTTCCACCGTCGGATCCGAAACACGAATCTCCGCGCTGGGTCTATAAATAGCCAACGCGTGCGGTAACTTCTCATTCTTTTAACCTTCTCACCCGCATCGTCTTCCTCCTCGCGCCGCGCCGCCCGACAGATCTCATCTCCGGCGAACTCCACCACAGAGAGCTTCGTGCACCGCCACTCCAAGCCTCCCCTCGCGCCAAGATCATCTCGGTTGATCGGGAAATTTCTCCCGCCGCCGATTCGTGGTCACGCGGGTTGATTCGCAGCAAGTCCGGCGACCTTTGCCTCACCGGAGCTCCGTCGAGCCACCGCGCCATTAACGGTACGTTCGCCGGCCTCGTAGAAGATAGCCCTAGCATAGACCCGGATACTTAAATAATCTGCATGGGTGCAGCCGGAAGCATGCCACTTGATTCACCGCACTGTACTGGTAGTTCTCCGAATAGCCCGGATCCCAGTTCGCTAGAACCAATCTGCCCGGATCCCATTGCATACCTTCCACCATATGTTTCCGACATCCGGCTAGCTCAACCATTTTCCGCATCTTCCAGCACCGCTCCAGGCCGGATCCCCTCCCTCAAAGAACTCCAAGAAGAACTTGAAGGTCAAGCGAGAATGGCAGCCAAAGTGCAGGAGGCGGAAAACAAGAGGGCCTCCAAGGCTCGCATCCGCGAAGGAGAGCGGGGTCAATGGTGGCCCTGTGAAACTACCGACGTGGAGCTTAGAGAGCTCCAAAACGAGGGTATGATCTCCGCTCACTGGAGCTTCATACGCGACACCGACGTCCCCAAGCCCGGAGCCGGAGAAGTTGTCATGACCAAGGCTTGGGTAGAGCACGGATTATCGCTCCCCTGTTCGGAGTTCTTCCTCTCCATCCTCAACACATACGGGCTCCAGCCCCACAACATCTGCCCCAACGCATACCTTCTGCTTTCCAACTTCGCGACACTCTGCGAAGAGCATCTCGGAATCCGACCGATGTCAAGTTATGGCAGTTTTTTTCCGAGTGAAGAAAGAAACGAAGGACAAAGCTATGTTGAACTGCGGGAGCATGACGTTCATGCTCGGCCTGGCCGCATGTATCCACCTCACGACTCGCACGAATCCGTCCGTACTGGAACGCCGGATGGTTCTACGAAAAGAACACCTCAGTTCCGGACATTCACAACGGCTTGCCCAAGTTCAACAACGAGCCTCCGGAAGAACTCGCAAGCTGGAGCTTCGTTCCTCGCTCGCCCAAACCCCTATTCGGAGAAAGCGGCGCGGAGAATCTCCGGCTAGTCCACGACGGACTGAGCTCAGCTTACTCTTAGCTGGTTCACCGGATCCAGCCACTGGTACAATGCGCGGTTAATCGCGCATACACCGGGCGGATGACCAGCTCCGAGCTACCCGCCACGACCTTCCGGTGATTCCCTCAAAAGGAGAATCAAAACGCTCGTGAAGATAGGCCGGGGCCAACCGGTCCCGGAATTGATCAAGGATATCCATACAAACAACCAGTGTCCTCCGGTAAGCTCTGATCCTTTCGTTACTTCAAACTTCACAAGTTTTTGGATGTTGACTAACTTATAATAGCTTTCCTTCCAGCTCGATACTTTGCCGGAGGAAAACTTTCGCGCCATACTTCGTGTCCCCGTTAGCGGCGGCGCGGAGGAGGTTCCGGAAGACGAAGAGGAGGAAGAGGAGCAGGCACCCCGCAAGGCGGCCCCTCAACCTTCGAAGCGTCCCGCGCAAAGCTTTCCGAAGCCGGAGCGCGCGAGGCCTCCGCCAAGAAGCCCAAGATCACCAAGCCACCTCCGCTGAACTCGAAGAAAGCGGAGCGTGAACGTTTGAAGATGCTTGCAACTGTAGGCAAACGCTCTCGCCCCATCATCCCCGCCCCGTAAGTTTCCGAGTATGGCACATCTCTATTTTGATGTAATTATTTCTTATGTGATCCCTTTTACCTGTTTACAGAGTTCCGACCACCGCCGCCACCCGGACCACCAGCCAAGAACCCATTACCAAATACATGAAAAAGTCTCCGGCCCTCCGACTCGCTCCGCCAAGCACTTCCCACACTGCTCCACCGCCGTCTCCTCCTCGGGCTGATCAATCTCCCCCCGCCGCAAATACTCCTCCGGAAATAATTCCGGTAGCAGCGAAAGGTGGGCGGAGGATCCTAAGGCCAAAGGCCCTGCCCAAGACGAAACAGAAGTACAAGGCCAAGGAGAGGCTGAGGTCACTTCTTCCGAGAAGATCGGAGCCGGCGCTGGCGACGTCGTCATTTTTCCGAAAAACTTTGGAGATCCGGCTGACCTCACTTCCACCCCTAAGGCATATGCTACCAAGTTTTTCAACAAGCTAACCGAGGCGGAAAAATGGGAGCTTGAACAAGATTTGCTCAACGCCATGCTGAACAACGCCTGGGAAAGCCGGATGCCGCGACGTCGGAGATCCAAGACTTCAAGAAGGACGTCGGCCAGTTCTTCGACAAGCTTATCTGCAAGCAAAAGGTACTCCCCAGTAGCCCCCAAGCATGTAGGCGGAAACTAGATACTAGTTATCGCTTAGATGCTTTAGAATAAAGTCACTTCTGGAGAGATTTTTAAATTGTCGCAGAGCCCCAAGCATTATGTCGGAAGGATTCCGGTGATGCTTCAAAGGACCCCACTATTGTAGGCCGAATTTTTACTCAGCACGATCTTATTTTTCGAGGAATGGGCGCTGCACTATGAGCTACACAAGAACATTGCCCTTCAGCGCCGCGTTACCTTGGGTCAAGCGGAAAATATCCGGACCCTGAAGAATGAAAATGCGGAATTGAACAAGCAGCTGGCGGACGCCCAAGGTTGGTTTCCGCCCTTTTTTGGTATTAGTTCACATTCCGATCTTGAATTTGTTTTTGACCTGAATTCTTGTAGGCGCATCCTCTTCCCTGGCTACGACCTCCTCCGAGCTTGAGAACCTGCGCTCCTCCAACCACTGGAAACAAAATTGAAGGAGGTGGAACAAAAGAAAGAGCAGGCCGAGAAGCAGCTGGCGGAGAAAAATTCCGAGTTCATCAAGGAAAAGGATGAATTTGCGCTGAAAAGAAATGCTGATAGCGAGACCATCAAGAGGCAGCAAAAAGAACTCAACGGACTCCGGAAATACATGGAGACCGCGGAGCGCCATTGGGACTTGCTGACCGAAAACATCCTGGGTACTTTTAACCGGAGTTTTTTATCTTGATGTATAATTTTTGTGCTCAACTTGTATACTTATTCTTGTATCTTGTGCAGAGCCGCTTGGATACCCGGAAAAACGTCGGAATCTATTTCCCCAGGACGATCTCCTTACTCTCGCCGGTGATGATTGCAAGGATCTCATCTCCGCCTCCCGGAAGATATGCCACAATTTGTCGCTGAAGAAGAGCCGCACCTGCGGTCTGCGAAAACTTGTTAAGAAAATGGATATTCTTCCGGAGCTGGTGACGGATCTGCAAGCTTCATCAGCCCGAGGCAGCTGCAATGACCTTGACTATGTGCTTGGCGCATAACCGAAGATGGATCTTGACCGGGTAACCGGCGTTCCTCCGTCAGCAGATGTCTGCGCTTTTAGACGCAGAAGTGGCTATGATACCCGCATCGCGCGGAGGATCCGGCACGAAGAATTCTACGACAAGGTCGTTCTTCCGCCGACGAGCCCCTTGAAGCTGAACTTCAAAAGGAGCGCGACACGGAGGCCCGACCTGCGGAATCCGGAACCGCTTACGGACCAGCTCTAAGGATGCTCCCCAAGAAGAAACCAAGGACAGTGCTGCATCTTCTGAAGATGAAGGAGAAAGCGACGAGGACGTGTCGTCTCCGGCCGAGGGCACCGAGGGAAAGACTCCGGAGGGCAATACTTCTCCGGCTAAGGAGGATTGAAAACTTTGTTCCTGCGGGAAAAAATAATGCATCATTTTGGCCCCAGCGAGGGTTTGTAATATAACTTAAATTCTTAAGTAGTTAGGGACGAAACATTCATGCATGTGGGCGGAAAAAACTCATCCAGCGATCCGTTTAATATATTTGCATGTTTTCGTCTGTTTGAAAAAAGCAAGTGCTGTTTTATGAATGTTTCCGGCTTGTTCACTTGACCTTCCACGAGCCGGAAAACCTTTAGCCGGAGATACTCGCATGCGGCGACGAAGCCCAATGGCGTCCGTCCATAACCGCGGAAACAAGCCCCCCAGCCTAGGTGCCGGAAGTCGCTACCAGGAATCCATGAATTCGCAACGAAAAAATTTTCCACCAGAAAACTTAAGCTTATGTCCTAAAGGACGATAAAATAAAATCACAACTTTCATACACGCCTAGGCGGAAAAGTCCAGCTCTGCGGTTTTAGTCGGAAAAACGTACACGATCCAGAAATGAAAAATTAAAGGAGGTAAAAGACTCTAAGAGTGAACCAAAAGCTTTATTTCATTGATCATGTATCATATATATTACAAGGTATGTAATGCGTAAAGCGCTAAGTGTGGAAAGGACGTTGTGCTATGTTCCAGGGACGGTCTGTTTCATCAAATATGTCACCCGAATCCTCTCGTTTGCGTTTCCGGTGCCGTTGGCAGGTCTATCCTTTAATTCCCGGAAATCGACAAGGTAATAAGATCCGTTGTGTAGTACTTTGCTGATGACAAAAGGTCCTTCCCATGGAGATTGCAACTTGTGGTCTTTCACCGGCGAAGGCGGAGGACTAAGTCTCCACCATGAACGAGCGGTTCCGAACTCGACGTGATAGCGTCGGAGCTTCGCGATAGATGGTGGAGCGTTGGTCGGCTAAATTCCGAGCTTCTTCGATCAGGTCCAGATAGTCGTGAGCCTCGTCGCAGCTTTTCATTGTAGGCGGAAACTTCGCGGTGAATCATGGATGATGTCCGTGGGGAGCACACGGATCCATATACAGGAAGAACGGAGTAAATCCGGTGACTCGTTAGGGGTAGTTCGCAAACTCCACGAACAGAGTCTAGTTCCTCAGCCAGCTCCGCTGCGCGACGCAGCGGTTCTTCTAGGCGAGGTTTGATTCCGGCTAGTATAAGGCCATTGGCTCGTTCGACCTGACCGTTAGATTGTGGATGGGCCACAGATGCAAGGTCAAGCCGGATCCCAACTTCCTCGCAATAATCCTTGAGTTCCCCTTGCGCAAAGTTTGTGCCATTGTCTCGTGATTATGTGTGATGCCGAATCTCGTTACGAGGCCGCAAACAAATTTTAGTGCCGTAGCACCATCGGCTTTTCTCACCGGCTTTGCCTCGATCCATTTACTGAACTTGTCAATAGCGACCAAGAGGTATTCATGACCACCGGAGACGATTTCTTTAACTTACCAACCATATCGAGCCCCCGACCGCAAAGGCCAGGTGATAGGTATGGTCCTCAGCTCTTGGGCTGGAGCGTTTGGTTGAGTAGCGTAGTACGACAACCTCGGCAAGTTTTCACCGCTTTCTCGTCTTCTTTAGTGTTAGCCAATAAAATCCTAAGAAAAGCTTTTGCGACGAGGGACCTGGGGGCGGCATGATGCCCGCAATCCCCTGCTTGGATCTCTCGGAGAATTTCAATGCCATCTTGATTAGAGACGCATTTGAGAAACACCCCGCTTGCGCTTCGCTTGTAGAGCTGTCCATCAACAATTGTGTAGGATCTTGCTCGCCTGATGATCTGTCGTGCGTGGACCTCGTCCTCCGGCAACTTTCGATCGATGAGGTAATCTAGGAACGGCGAGTCCAGGCCGGAATGATCGCCATCACTTCCTTAGCCGAGAAACCGTCGATCGGGATTTTCCGGTTTGCGCCCTTCACCGAGGGTACTCGTAGATGCTCAAGGAAAATTCCGGCGGAATTGGTTTCCCGGATCCGAGCTTAAAAGCATGTCTGCGTGTGTTATCGTCTCTCTGACGTACTTGACTTCGTATCCGAGGAAGCACTTGGCGATCTCGTCAACTTCGTCTCTGGAAGCCGCCATGACGGAGTTTCGGCGTTCCAGGTTCCGGCTACTTGTTGTGCCACCAAGTCGGAATCTCCGCAGCATATGATGTGCTTGATTCCAATCTCCTTAGCGATGCCGTGTAGTAGAGCCTCGTATTCCGCCATATTGTTGGTAGCTTCGAAGTGAATCTGCAACGTATCGCAGTTCTTCTCCGGTAGGTGACTTCAGGGTAACTCCAGCCCCCGAGCCTTGATGTTGCTTGGATCCGTCAAGTGCATGACCCAAGCTTCAGGTTCCGGCAGGTGTGCCCTCCGGCGCTTCAGTCCAATCCGCGATGAAATCTGCTAGAATTTGAGACTTGATTGCAGTTCGCTTCGTAGTTGATGTCAAAGGCAGATAGCTCGATGCCCCATTTTGCTACGCGCCTGTTGCGTCGGAGTTGTTGATGATTGTTGCTGGGGAGCCTTGCTCACCATTGGTATTGGGTGCTCCTGGAAGTAGTGTCTCAGCTTCCGCTGCCTAGGAATACTCCATAAGCTAGCCTAAAGTGAGGATATCTCTGTTTGGATTCCGTCAGAACTTCGCTAATGTAATAGACCGGCCTGGACTCCGTGCTCATACCCTTCTTCCTATCGTACCACCACAATTACGAGGTGATGACTTTGTTGGTAGCTGCCATGTAGAGGAGTATAGGCTCACTCACTGGAGCTGCCAATATGGGTGGGGAGGAGGATGTTCTTCTCCAAATCGCTGCCTGCCCGGCAAATTTGTCTGCTTTTCAAGCTTGTACAGAGGTAGGGCTTTCTCGCCAAGACGGCTAACAAATCTACTGATTGCCGCGACGCAACTAGCTAATCGTTGCACATCTTTGAGACAATTAAGTTGGCCTCTTGATGTTCAGGATAGCCTTGATTTTTTCCGGGTTAACTTCAATGCCCCTGTGAGAAACAATGAAGCCAAGGAGTTTTCCAGCTGGCACGCCAAAGACGCATTTCAGCGGATTTAACATCATCTTGTACCGTCGGAGGTTGTCAAAGGTTTCCTTCAAGTCGCTGATCAAGTCGGATCCCTTCCGGGTCATGACCGCGATGTCGTCGACGTAGGCGTGCACGTTCCGATCTGGTCCTTCGAGCACCGCCGCATCGTACGTTGGTATGTGGCACCTGCGTTTTTCAAGCCAAAAGGCATGGTAACATAGCAGTATGCCAAAGGGTGTGATGAAAGAGGTCGCCTTTTGGTCAGACTCTTTCATCCGGATCGATGATACCGGAATATGCGTCAAGAAAACACGAAGTTACCCGCCATCGAATCAATGACTTGGTCAATGCGCGGCAAAGGGAACGGATCCTTCGGACAATGCTTATTCAAGCCGGAGTAATCGACAGTTATATTAATTTTTGGGTACAAGGACGGGTTTGCGACCCAATCAGTATGGATAACTTCTACTACAAAACCTACCTCTAGTAACTTTGCTAATTCCATTCCTATGGCGCGGTGCTTCTTATCTCAAAGCGTCGCATAGCTTGCTTCACCGGTTTTGCACCCGGATTTATGTTGAGGTAGTGCTCGGCGAGTTCCCTTGGTACTCCGGATGTCGAAGGTTGCCATGCGAAGATATCCATGTTAGCTCTGAGGAACTCGACGAGCGCGCTTTCCTATTTGGGGTCCATGTTGGCTCCGTGAAACCTGCTTGGAGCTGTCACCTTCCACGAGGTCATGCTTCTTGGTTTCTATCGCGGCTTTGAACGAGGTCTTCTGTTCGAGATCTGCTTCTTGGTGGTCGCATCTCGTCGGATCCACCGCGGCGTAGCCTTGCAGCTCTTCTCCGATATGACGGATTCGCAAAGGCGGCTTCGCCCTCCTCTGCTTTTTGTAATCTCCGGATACGGTGATCATACCGTTAGGGCCCGGAATCTTGAGCTTGTTGTAGATGTAGCATGCCCTGGCGTGGAACTTGTGGTAGGTGGGCCTACCGAAGATGACGTGGTAGGAGCTTTTGAAGGGCACTACTTCAAACGTGCTCATCTCTTCGCGATAATTGTTAACATCGCCGAAGGCCACGGAAGTTTGATGCTACCCGGGAGTTGGCCTTTTTACCCGGAACCACACCATGAAATTCAGGTGGTGCTTCAGCTGGTCCTTGGTTAGGTTCATCTTCTCCAGGGTCTCTGTACATGATGTTCGGCTAGCTCCTCCATCCATAAGGCACTTGGAAAAGTCGCATCCGTCTATGCGGGGACTTACAACCAGGGCGTAGCACTCTTTGGGGATGACGGCGGATGATCCGACCTGTCAAAAGTACAGACTTTCTCCGACCACTTGACATCTTGCGGCACAGCCGTAGCAAAGATCCGGAGCGCCGATTTCTTCGCGTGGACAGTTGGGGTTCCGAGGAAAGTGTGGTAGGTTCCGACACTCTTTTTGCCGAAGGGATTGGATTTGTTGGCTGCGGTACCCTCCTTGGGTTCCGGCGAAGCGTCATCCTCGTCCATAGCCTCGGAACTGTCCTCTTCCTTGTCCTTGTTCTTGCCCTTGCCTCCTTTGCCGCGTGGGCGGTGCTTCCGGGCGTACCCCTGCCTCCGGGTCGTTCTTCGATCGTTGACCCACTTGCGTTGCGATTGGTGAGTGGATTTGCCCGTAGCCGGATCCAGATGAGCCAGGCACGACATATCCCTGTATTCTTCGTACGTTTGGGGGCGCGGGATCCGGCCGGTGACCTCGTCGACGCCGCTGGCCCCCGCCGGCTCCGCCTCCACGTCCGCGGCCTCTTCCTCCTCCTGAACCTCCACGTTGGAACGTCATGGAAACCATGTCGGATCCTCCGCCTTCGGTCTTCGGGGTTCTTCCGCTTGTTGCTGTTGCTGACGTCGTTGTCACGGCTTTTGTTGGTGCAGTGGGTGTAGTGCGAGATCTCCGCCCGTCGTCATCGGCGGCGGTGATCGCTGGCGATGTTTATCATCTCGTCAAGAGTGAGCTTGTTCGCGTTCACCGGGCAAGTAAGCTTGGGCGCAGCAGCCCCCACGCTGCAAACCACCAATGAAGGCGTGCATTGCCGTGCGGTTATCTACGTTCTCGCACTCATTTCTCGTTGCCAACCATCGGAGGAAACTTCTGGATGTTTCACCCTTCTTGGATGCAAGCTTGAAGGTCGCTGGTGGTGGCCGGTCTCTTGTAGGTGCCTGAAGTGGTTCTCGAAAGCCTTCTTCAGGTCAAACCAAAAAGACGGTGTTTTCCTCGAGGTCGCCGAGCCAAACTCGAGCTGGACCAATAAGGTACAACCGGAGCATGCGGCTATATTCGGGGTTCCTCCGCAAAGGTTACTGCATTGTAGTAATCCTCAATCCGGTATCCGGCCTCTCGCTGCCATCATAATGCTTCAGGTTGCTGGTAGCTTAAGGTTCAAGCTTCTGGCTTTGGTTCCTCTCGGATCATCCGACCAAAGCACCTTGGACCAATGTAGTCGGATCTGTACTCGTTGAGGCGTTCCCGAGCGTCGCGAGGGACCGCCGCCGGTGACTTTGAGCGGAACGGATCTCCGGCCTCCGCTCCACCTCCACCTCCGCCTCCCTGGTGGTGGCGAGGAGACCTGCGAGGGGCCTGTAGGATGATCTTCCGCCTTCGGACTCTGCCCGCGGCTGGCTCCGGCTTCGGTGACTCCCTTCCTCTTGGTGGTGGTCACCTCCGTCGTTCCGACTCTGCGAGGCTCGGCGCGCGCTCTTCGTCCGGCCCTCCTAGGTTCAGCTCGCGCCCTTGGCTTCGCGAGACTCGGGCTCGCGGTCTTGGTTCCGCTCCCCGTGGCTTCGGCGTACGCTCCTGCTCCTGTCCCTAGGAGGTGGCATGTTGTCGCGGATATTGATTCCTCCAGGCCCATGGGGCCTGGTGTTTCCAGCAGGCTGCGACGTCGAGGAGGTAGCGGAGGACGCGAAGCTCGGGGTGGCGGTGATGGAACACGGTACTTGTCTCTGCCAGTACATCGGGTCCTTTCCCTTTGCCGGGTTTTTCGGGGTTGAATCCGAGGACCGGGATTGGATTCGGATGTTCGACTTTCCTCCGCGCTCCGTGGATCCGGTGCGCGACTCGCCATCACGGTGTTGACTTGCTATGGCGTCCTTCGCGCGTGGATATGCAATAGTCCGGATTGGATTCTAACCTGCGCGAAGTACCGCCTTGCTCTGGCTGCATTGCTGAGGTAACGAGCTTCCACGTAGTTGATGTCAATCTCCTCCCTTCTTTTTCAGAGCTCCGCAGCCTTCTTCATGTTATCTTTTGGAGTTGCGAGCGGCTGTTGCTCCGTGGGTGCTGCAAAGGTAATCTTGCGGGGGGGGATGGCTTCTCGCGATCCTATCAACCTCCTCCTGCGCACAGGCCACCCTTTCCTCCCATTCCTTTCGGAGCTTCTTGACTGTCGCAAGTGACTCGTCGACCTCGCGATCCTTCTTTTGGAAGTGGTCCACAAAGTTCAGCTATGGTTCTTTCTTCCAGCATTGCGGCTGGTCCGGCAAATTTCTCAGCTGCGCATCTCCGCCTTTTGGCTTCTAAGGCCTCTGGATCTGCAGCCTCCTCGGGAGTTATTGGTTTATTGAGAACATCAGACTGCGCGACTAAATCCATGCGTGCTTGCTCGACCATCTCTTCTGGTGACAGGACATCCTTTCGTGGTCGTGCCCAATCTAAGGGAGACCTTACGTTGGATGGTCCTGGGTCGGAGGTGGAGTCTTCGTCTTCCGTTTCCTGCTGATCCGGTGCTACGGTTGCTAGAACCGCATTGGGCGGATTCTACGTCACTTGCTCACCGCCCTCCGAGTTCCTCGAGCTTGCGGTTGAATTCTTGTATTCATGGATGAGGCACCGTCAGCTCTTCCCCGATCTCGAGCTCTTTCGCAAGCGATTGTATTCTTCTGTGCCTATTGAGAGGCATCGAATTTGGACTCAAGTTGCCGAGGATTGATTCCTCGTGTTTCCGGCTTCCTCTTGTCTCGAGTGTCGCTGTCTCCGACGCTTCAGTCCGGAGCGACGTTGTTTCCGTGCCTCAACCTGCAAAGGATCGGCCCGTCCCGGTGGAGGGCGTCTCGATGGGCCAAGAAGTGCACGTGACACCTTTGCTTCTCTAACACTGGGAGACCCAGGCGGATTGGTCTTCCAGTTTTCCTGGGGTGGATTGGGTGGGCTTTGATTTTTCGAGGCGGAATCTTCCTTAGGGAGGTCTGCGACTCGATCGATCTTCGCGACGGCGTCCAGCCGGCGGCGGACGCGTCGGCGTTACTTACTATGCTTCCATCGGAATCGACGGTCTCGCCGATGAAGATGTGGATTCGCCCGGGACGATGGAGAGCTTGACTGGTTTGACCTAGCCGAATCCGGACGTCCAGACGATCGGAAAATTCCAAGGCATAGAGTACTCGCGCGCGATCGAATCGTCGTAGCTTCCCATGGCGGAGCCCTCCCGGTTCCGGCCTCGAGACGCCTCAGGCCCCACGGTGGGCGCCAACTGTCGTTGCCTCGACGGTACCCGAGGAGGGATCCTCACGAAAATAAATAGGGGCCATAGGGCGGAGTGCACATGGGACGGTGGGCGAGTTACCCGAACACACGATGACAGGCCTACCGCGCTTGTCAATTATCCGGGTGCTTGCGTTGTTACAATGGTTGTGGTTGTGCCTCTAGGGCTCCCGGATCCGGCTTATAGACGCACGGATCTAGGGTTTACACGAGAGTCCTAGCCGGAATACAAGTTGCCTAACTACGGTACAATATCTTGCCGTGTACGTCAAGGATCCGCCTTCCCTCTTGGCCGCTGGATCCGGATACTTTATGGGCCTCCACGGATCCGGCCTCCTTCGTAGGTCGGTTGAGATCCGACTCCTCGTTCCTGGGCTGGACTTCATCCTTCATGATCAACAGCAACTGGGCCGCCCGATGGGCCGTATGCCACCATCACCATCTGTGGGCCACCCGGGCTTGCCGGATCCAGGCCATGTCGTTGATATACCCATAAAGTATACCCACAACAATTAAGGATCAGGCAACCAAGCAAATCGTGTTTAGAGGTCCCTTTCATGGTGGCTTATATCATCTTGTTCCAGTTTCATCGGGTTCATCCAAGCATGCACTAGTCACCATCAAGCCATCATCCTCTACGTGGCATCGTTGTTTAGGGCATCCATCCTCTTTTATTGTTCAACAAGTACTTAGGAAGAATAATCTTTCATATTCTCCAGAAATAAATTCTTGCATATGTGATCCATGCCAACAGGCCAAGATTCATCAACTACCCTATCATGTATCCACTAGTGTTTCTACAGTTCCTTTGGAACATATTTTTTCTGATGTATGGGGTCTTGCTCCTCTCTCTGTAGGCAAACATGCATATTATGTAAGCTTCATTGATGAATTTAGTAAATTTACTTGGATCTACTTGCTTAAGAAGCGTTCTGATGTTTATCAAGTGTTTCTTGATTTCCAACAATATGTTGAGCGCCAATTTAATAGTAAGATTATCACCATGCAAACTGATTGGGGTGGTGAATATGAAAAATTGAATGGCTTTTTTTTCAACGAGTTGGTATTGCTTATCATGTTTCCTGTCCCCATGCTCATCAACAAAATGGTTCTGCTGAACGTAAACACCGTCATATTATTGAAGTTGGTCTTGCGTTGCTTGCCAACACTTCCATGCCACTCAAAGTTTTGGGATGATGCTTTTATTACGGCCACTTTTCTCATAAATTTGCTTCCTACGAAGGTGCTAAAATTTTCCACTCCCACCGAAAAGCTTCTTCAAGTTAAACCCAACTACGAGTCTCTACGTGTTTTTGGTTATGCCTGTTGGCCCAATCTACGTCCCTACAACAAACATAAACTCTCCTTTCGTTCTAAACGTTGTGTGTTTCTTGGCTATAGCCCTCGTCATAAAGGATTCAAATGTCTGGATGTGAGTACTGGCAGAGTTTATATCTCTCGTGATGTTTTGATTGATGAAAACATTTTCCCGTTTGCATCTCTTCATCCTAATGCCGATCGTCGCCTCCGTGAAGAGATCATGCTTCTCCCAGAAACTACATCACCATCGGCATCCGATGATAGGGGTGTGCATACTAATGATCAATATTTGCACATTGTTCCTGTTGTTGATCCCCTGCAGGTTACAGAAGAAATATCATCGTCACAAAATTCTGGGCGAAATTCTGCTGAAAACAGTAAAAACAGCACATCCAATCATGCTTCAGCTGCAGCACCTGAAACAGCAGACATCGCTGATCCCGAGGCTGAAATCTGTTCAAAATCTGCCTGGGATCCCTCCCCTGACGAGCCTGCTGTGGAATCTTCTGCGCGCGGCAGTCCAGGCGTCTCTGCACCTGACGCGCCTACTGGAGATTCTCCTCGCCCAGCCCCGTCCGCTCGCGCCACGTTGCTGCTGTCCCCCGAGCCGGCCCACTCTCCTGCAGC
Organism: Lolium multiflorum; assembly: GCA_030979885.1. NCBI lineage: Eukaryota > Viridiplantae > Streptophyta > Magnoliopsida > Poales > Poaceae > Lolium > Lolium multiflorum. The sequence continues at coordinate 310,548,309 of CM061753.1, forward strand.
GCACTCCCCCGAGCTGCCCCCTGGATTCCCGACCGTGGCAGCTTCCGCCACGTCGCCTGCAGACCCTGCTCCTCCATCATCACCCGACCAGGAGTTTTCTGCCACCAACAGCAGTACTGATGATTCTGTTCTGCGTGCTGCTGCTCAGCCACAGGTTTCTGTCCCAGAATCTGGATCTTCTATGCAGCCTCCTCCTCCTGCTGCTGGCGTAGAAACGCGTCTCCATAAAGGTATACGTCAACCAAAAAAATATACCGATGGCACTATTCGATATGCTTTACTCACATCTATAGAAGAACCACAAAATTTTTCCGAGGCTCTCACAGATACACATTGGAAGCTTGCCATGCAGGATCAATATGATGCTTTACTTGCTAATCACACATGGCACCTTGTTCCTCTAAGCTCTCGTCGCAATATCATCGACTGCAAATGGGTTTCTCGCATCAAGAAAAATGCGGATGGTACAATTGACAGGTATAAAGCACGTCTTGTTGCCAAGTGATTCAAATAATGATATGGCATTGATTATGAAGAAACTTTTAGTCCTGTTGTCAAGGCTGCTGCAATCATACTTGTTCTTTCTATATCAGTCTCACGAGGTTGGAGTTTACGACAGCTAGATGTAAAGAACGCGTTCTTACATGGTGTTCCGGAAGAGGAGGTCTATATGAAGCAACCACCTGGTTTTGAGTCTTCCGCTAATCCTAATTATGTTTGCAAGCTTGACAAATCATTGTATGGTCTCAAACAAGCACCTCGAGCATGGTACTCTCGTCTTAGTTCCAAGCTCCGCGCTCTAGGCTTTCTTCCATCCAAGGCCGACACCTCCCTTTTTCTCTATAATTAGAAAGGTATCACTATGTTCATTTTTATTTATGTTGATGACATCATTGTGACGAGCTCCTCCGATCAAGCCATTTCAGCTCTTCTTCATCATTTGAGCTCAGATTTTGCTCTTAAGGATCTTGGAGATCTTCTTTTTTTTTTCTTAAGACTTGAGGTTCATCGACAGTCTGGTGATCTCATTCTGAATCATGAGAAATATGCTACAAACTTATTGGATCGGGTTGGTATGAGCTCCTGTACCCCTTGTCCAACGCCACTCTCTACCACAGACACGCTGGCACTGACTGATGGTTCTCCCCTTGGTTCTGAGGTTATTACTCGCTACAGAAGCATCGTTGGTGCCCTTCAGTATTTGACGCTAACTAGGCCGGATCTCTTCTTCTCAGTGAATAAGGTTTGCCAGTACCTTCATGCTCCTACCACTTCCCACTGGACGGCTGTTAAGAGGATTCTTCGATATATTCATGGCACTCGCACTATTGGACTCACTTTTCAGAAGTTCTCTTCTACACTTCTTAGTGCGTATTCAGATGCAAACTGGGCCGGTGATCTTGATGACAACCGTTCTACTGGGGGATTTGCTATTTTCTTTGGTCCAAATCTTATTTCTTGGAGTGCTAGAAAACAACCTACTGTGTCTCGCTCTAGCACGGAGGCTGAAGACAAAGCACTTGCAAACGCCACTTCTGAACTTATTTGGGTTGAAACTCTTGTTTGTGAACTTGGTGTGACTCTCCGTGAACGACCGTGTCTATGGTATGATAATCTTGGTGCCACCTACCTGTCTACCAACCCATTTTTTCATGCCCGCACCAAGCATATTGAGATTGATTTTTTCTTTGTTCGAGAACGGATTGCTCGCAAGCAACTTGATGTTAGGTTCATTTCTAGCAAGGATCAAATTGTTGATGGTTTTACTAAAACCTCATGTTCCAGGAAACTAGATGAATTTAAGCGTAATCTGAACATCACTTCGGTTCAGATTAAGGGGGTATTGGACATGTATTATGGTATATATCCAATATGGTGTAGTACACCAATTGGATACGTACACAACATGTATTGGCCACGGTGGAGGCTCTTTCCACCTCTATAACAGGTAACCGAGCCCTCCAACGAAGGCATCGTTCCACCTACGAAATTCTATACGTGAAACATGGGGTGTAGGTGATCTTCTATGTTTGTGCACGGGTTTTGCGTTCCTTGGAGCTGCTTTAAAAAAAATCAATTTCGGCACTTCAGAAAAAGCTAGACAACACTTTTACGTTCTGCACTTTAGGTGCAACTAGCATAGTGGCCCTCGCAAATGTGAGGGCATCACTTTTAATCTCGTGCAATTGTTTGAAATGCAAATTTATAATTTCATAGACATAAATGTCATGGTACTAAAAAGAAAAAAAAACTAATAGTTTTTACTTTAGAATATCGTAAGGAAATAGAGACATTTAATTTGTGTCTTAAGTATTAATATGTCACCTAGGAAAGTACAATTTCAATGATTTATTGTATGGTCAGTTACACATAGAGTTATGTATAAATAAAATAACATTCTAGAAATTTAATTCTTTATATGACATGTCTCATGGAATGGAAGAGATAGTGAAGTGCTCAGTATTAGATATATTGACAAGATTGGAAATGGAAGTCTGTATTGTACAGTTATCTAAAGTTATTGATCTATCATAGTTTCTCAAATCTCTCTCCGCCGAGTGATCTTCATTTTCTGGCATTCAAGAATTTAAACCTTTATGTTAAAATAATCTTGATGTTTTAAAGTTATTGGAATATTTTACGTTGGTCTCTAGTCTGTTAGTACTTGCTCTATTTGAATTTCTTAAGTAGGCCATTGTGATCTGCGCGGAAACATATTTAATTTATAAATCCAATCAGTGGATCATTGTTTTGCATATATGAACGCTTTTCCTTTTTGACACAAATTATGAATGCTTTTCTTATATGATAAAACTCTTTATCTCATTTTACACTTCTCTCGAAGGTATCTCTACAATAATTTTTTAAGTAATATTTCAAAATATCCGATATTCTGGCATCTACTTCCTTCACTACATATCGAAATGGAATTTGATTTCTAGTTTTATCTTCAATGTTCTACATTTGTAGATATGTGTTTTTTCCACTTTCAAGGTTTCTTGAGCATTTACAACGGTGTCCTCCCTAGCTAATTTGTAGCAAGCGCAAGCACACGCATGAATTATCATTATAGCGAATATTCTGAATTGAATTTCTAGTGACATGCCATATATCTATTTTTTCCTAATACATCCGTTTAAATTATATGGAATATGTTGTACTTCTAGGTTTAAATATTTGGCCACAACCTGCTCCACTTTAGTTGCATGGATTTTAAAAATGTAACCAATGTTAGAATTAAAAATATGTTATCTTAAATCCCCATTTATTTCCTTATTTTCTTTGATAATTAATCTTTCCCAACATACATTATAATACTTTAACTCCTTTCGAAAATCTAACGATGATCTGAACTTTTCCTTTTTAATTGGAGAAGTAACAAAATTCCAATTAGCATCCACTCGTACAATTCAGAAAGTGGAGCCTCATGCCTTATTCACTCTTTCTAAATGTATTAAAAATTACTACACATGAATATTTATATAGAATTTGCAAGTCCGCGGGATAAGCTTACCTAATCTCCAACTAACAACCCCAGAAAAACACTCGTGGCTTGATTATGCATATTGCCATGCTTAGGGATACGTTGACTTCATGATTGACAGTTTATTATGGCTTTTCCATCATTTGATATGAGAATACACATATGTAGTGTAGGTTGCTTTACGTGATGAATCCCCACAATGACTCTCCTCTATGAAGTTGGTGCGCCTCTCCTTCAATAATAATGTGTCAATTCAACCTATGGTCTATAATAGTAGTACCTTGCGCAAGCTGCAATTGCATGAACCATGATCATACCCACAATTAGGTTTAGGTATTTAAAACAAACACCTTACCTAGGAGATCTGAAAGGCTACATGGAGCTAGCAACGACATCGAGCTTCAACCACTGGGCACACCATCTTCTCACCCATGAACCGCTTAGACCAAGCCATGTGCAGCATGATCAGTCCAACGATGACCTCGTCCCTGGTCTGGTGCCACCGCTCTCCTCCCACATGGACATCCGTGTGCTGGACTACATCGATCCGTAGCACTTTAGTTATGTCGCCATATCCGTCGTAGACTTGTAAGCCCAAAACCTCCCAGATCCATAAGCAACCTTGTGAGCTTCTTCCTCCTACCAGCTGGTGTCGCGGCTGGAGCGGTAGCTTCAAGATCGTAACAGGATCATCTGGAATATCGGACATTGTAGAACGCAAAGAAGCCCCGTAGAGAGAACTCTATCGATACTCGTATTATTTTTATCTTGACAAAATCGAAGTCACCCCTTCCATTGTTAGGGTTGGCAGCTTGTATCGCTGGCTGTCGACATGATATTTAACTTAGCCTGTGTGTGTGCTTCTATTGCTGGCCTCACACTGTCGCTAGCGATCACGGATGGATCCGATTTATTCTCCTGCCCATGCGTCTAATTCCGCCAGTCAGCGGAAGGCAATCAATTGCTCGATTTGACTATGTCTACTTGCTTTCTACCGCAGTTCGAGTATCGACATGCCTTCTTATGCTTGATGTGGGGAGGGCGAACTGGGTCGTCGGTCTCTAGGCGGAGGTGGCCATACACATTGTTTGCTGCGAGCTTGCGCCGGTGAGTATACAAGCCTAGGGTGAGGCGGCAGCGCTCACACTTGGTAATGGCGGCCTGGAGTGGCTTGAGTCCTGGACCGTCTGGCGGTGTTCCCCATCCGGCGCAGCTAACGACAACCGATGTTGCTAATAAGGGCCTCCAATTATCCCAGCCGCCGGCACGTCGGCCCCTTACTCCTCGGCCGACGTTCGTTGCTTCGTCGATTTTCCCTTCTTCAGCCTTTCCAATTTTTTGCCACGTTTTTGTCAAGAAAAAGGAAGAGGGGTAAGGAAAGAGAAGAAAAAAAAATCCATGGGTGCTGGCCCATCAAGCGAGAGGCATAGGCATGTCCTTCTAGTTCCCTTCTTTTTTAACGTAGCAATAGGACTTTGTTTCCTTAACCTTAAACCACAAATTTTCCTCAAAAAAAAAACCTTGAACCACAAATTTATTTAACGTACTTAGACCATTGCATGTCAAACGGAAAATTGGGGTGGTTGCATCTACGTGTCAAACGTGACATATCAGGTATGTCCACAAAATATATTCATACATGTTACGTAATTTTTTTAAATCTTGACCGTTAAATTATAGATCTAAGAGCTAAAATAATTCTAATGATGTGGATTAACCTCGAGTCTCTATTTAAAATCCATGTATTTTGCTTTTAGTATATAATAGATTACATTAGGTTACACCTGAGCAAAACTCGGGCCATCCGGGCTTCGGGCCAAGCCCGAAAAAGCCCGAATGTAAAATGCCAAGCCCGAGCCCGAGCCCGGCCCGGTCAGGCCTATAAATTAAGCCCGAACCAGGCCCGAACAGGCAAAAAGCCCGACCCAGCCCGAGAAGCCTGGCCCAAACCTGCCTAAAGTGCGAAAACTGCAAGCCCGAGCCCGGCCCGACGTTCGGGCTCAAAATACAAGCCCGCACCCAGCCCGAAGTGCAAGCCCGACCCGGCCCAGCCCGGGATTTTCGGGCCGGGTCGTCCGGGTCGGGCTGCCCATGCCCAGATGTAATGATTAGGTGCACCACATACTTTCATGTGGTGTGCGGTGATATCGACAAAGGGGTGTGTTTGCCGAGTCTCTCACGTGTGCTGAGTGTGCCGGCATGAGGCACTCGGAAAGGATATTGTTCACCGTTAATCCAAGCATTTTTGTGTGCGGACGGTTTAGCACATGTGGGTTGACCGATATAATGCTCTCGACAACCACACGACACTCCGCACAAAGCTCGTCCCCATGGGTTCTTCGTCGTCGTATGGGGCACATGTGCTGATCAATCTATCATTTCTTACATGTCCATCTATGTTTGTCGTACATGCAGGATGTTTGCCTTGTTTTGATCTCACCAGTTTTTTTTTCTCTCCTTTCTTTTCTCTCGTAGCTAGTGTCACAGGACAGGTCAAGAGATGGGACAAAGTTCCTCACCCGGCCAAAGTTCTCTCCTCTCGGCTCTTTCTTTTTGTCTGAAGTCCATCTATAATCCGAACCAGACTAATAGAAAAAGGAGCCATAGATAGTATACGCACTCATGACTCATGCATGCATGTATAGTGGCATACTCCTCTCAAATGATATGGCTATCAAAAAATATTTCGAAATAATGCTAGCACGTACGATCTACAATATATACATCGATATGTACATATGATGTATACAAAGACAGCTCTACGTATTTACATAGGGGGCCTAGCACAGCTTCGCAGGTCAGGCGAGCCAAGAAGATGGGACGGCGAGGTCGAGGTTCAGGTCTAGGTTCTGACAGGTGGAGCGGTGGAGGTCACCGGTGTTAAGCTTCATGCACTAGCCAACGCAACCAAAAGTCCGAACTTATGGAAAGGCTAGGCAATCTACTTATACACTTCACAACACCCACTCGTGACGAGAAGAGAAAGTCAACACGAAAGAAAGAGCACACCGAGACATGGCATCGGGTGGCTAAAGAGAGGACAACAAGCAATTTAGCTTAATTGCGAAACCATGTGAAAGCAGGATTTGAACTCGAGACCGGGGCTCGATACCATGTTAGCTTCATGCACTAGCCACTTGAACCAAAAGTCCGAATGATGGAAAGGGCAAATCTACTTATACACTTCACAACACCTCCACTCGCGTGTGACGGGAGAAGAAAGTCAACACGTGTAGAGAGAGAGGCGTGCCGGACCACACGCCACACGGAGGCGCAGAGGGGGCAACAGCAATTTTGCCTAATTGCGAAACCATGCGGGATTTGAACTTGAGACCTGGGCTCGATACCATGTTAAGCTTCATGCACTAGCCACTTGAACCAAAAGTCCGAACTGATGGAAAGGGCTAGCAATCTACTTATACACTTCACAACACCCCCACTCGCGTGTGACGGGAGAAGAGAAAGTCAACACGTGTAGAGAGAGAAAGAGGCAGCGCCGGGACCACACGCCACACGGCAAGAGGCAGAGAGGGGGCAACAGCTTTGATACCATATAGAACTGCATGCTCTAACCAATGCAACCAAAAGACCGATCTGATGGAAGAGATTAGGCAATGCATTTATACTTCAACACTCCCCCTCACGTGTGGCTCCCTCAGGCCTAAACGTGGACCGAAAGTGGGCTACAATATTTTTATTTTATATTGCGCCAGCCGGGTCTTGAACTCAAGACCTCTTGGCTCTGATACCATGTCAAGCTTCATGCACTAGCCAACGCAACCAAAAGTCCGAACTGATGGAAAGGGCTAGGCAATCCACTTATATATCTCAACAATATATATCTCAACACCCCTCCTCACGTGTGACCGGAAGAAGAGAAGAGGAGGCCAACACGTGGAAAACAGAATAGCACACGTATGAATGATCGTATACGCGGCGGACATAGGGGTGGGTAAATATTGCGAGAACCAGGACTCGAACTCGAGACTCTGGGTTCTGATACCATGTTAAGCTTCATGCACTAGCCAACGCAACCAAAAGTCCGAACTTATGGAAAGGGCTAGGCAATCTACTTATACACTTCACAACAACCGGCTCCTCGATCCCTCACCGGCGCGGCAGCCTCCTCAGTAGTCATGCTCGAGCCGTCAATGTCGCTGCTCGCGTCCGCCTCATCCTCCCCCGGGACGCCGATCGACAGCGTCAGGTCACACACCGCCGCCGTCTGCTTCTTCTGACGCGTCTTGCAATCAGCGTGACACGGCCAGCCGATCGCCTGCAGTGACAAGTACAATAGTCAATACATTGCAGTGAGTATATATGGGAGTAATAGTTTGGCAGAATCTTGGGCCTGCCACCAAACCAACTAAGATAATTAACAAAAAAAGATTGAAGAGAACATACATATATACAAGCATGCATATGTATGATCGAATAATTGTAATTAATTGAAGCTTTGCTTCCTCTGGATATGTTTATTCATTTTTAGTTGCATAAATAAAAACTGAGAATATTACCTTCTCTGTGGTGATTAGCATGCTCGAGTTCCATGGCGGACGCTCTCTACTCTGCTCCCAACTTCTGAGAACTTCCTCGATGGACGGTCTGTACAACCAGCATGTTCGATCAGCATCTCAGTTATGCACATGCACGTTACTTTAAGAGCTGGTTAACACACTCAAATTGTTATCCTCACATTTGGTAAGGCGGCGAGGTCGAGTGGTGGTGGCCGGGCGCCGCGACAGCGACGCACCTTACAAGAAGAAGCGTTGATCATGTTCGAAGCAGCTGCCGGGTTCCATTCTTGTGAAGCATCATCGACGCATTGATCTTGATGATGATCCACAAACGTATTGGCTGGGGTGTCACTGTTGTTACTGTTGTTGCTTGAGCTTGATCGGTGCATCTGTGGGATCACCAATTTTCGAAAGAGAAAGAAGGGCATCATGCATGGTTTCTTGGATAAAGCTATATATGACTAATTCATATGAAAGACATATATGTATGTATGGCCTTTTGGTACACAATCTGCAATGTTTTTGCAACGTATAGGATAGTCCGTACCTGAAGATGGCTCTTGATGTGAGATATGCTGACTCCCTTCTCACCCATAAGCTGAAGAATTCGCTTCGGTGTTGCCTCTGCAAACAAGATTTTTGAAAGAGAATTTGCATGTCAACATCGGATTAAATTTTCAAGAGATAGTTTGATTTATGATAGCCAGATTTGGGATCGATGCATGTACGAACAATAGTATGTTATATGTATATAATACTCCCATCCATGCCACGAAACTTAATTACATAGTGCCTAGATACGTCTAAACTTAGACAAACTTCCAACATGTTTCATTGGACAGAGAGAGTATAAAAGTTTTATCCAAAATTGGGATAAATGATACATTTTTTCGGCAAAACCACGGGCCATTACCAAAACGACACCGAGGAGAACACAAGTACTTCTAAGAGCCATACAAATAAGGAAGAAAAAATGGGCAAGATTAGAGTTTCATATGCATTATACTATATTTTTTGTGTACTTCCTCCGATCTAAATTAATCGACTCTACTTTGTCTAGATAGATCGGAGGGAGTATAAAAGAAGGAAGCTGACCATTACGCGCCTTTGCATTGTAGTATTCAGAAAAGTTATTGGTCTCGTTTGGACCGTGTAAATCTCGATCCATCATGTAGAAATTAAATTTAGTTTTTTGTTGTGACGGAAAATGGTTAATTAGTTTGGCGAAGGAGATAGATCAGGGTGAAAACTTCTTACTGAACCTATTGGCAACCCCATTTAGCAGATCTTATCCTCTCCTACATATGCATATCTTTGATATCCAGTAATTTTGGACGGGAGAGGTCTTAAACACCGTTTGCACCATTAATTGTAGTGACGTCCTTAAACAACAAATTTCCGCTAATAAATGAGGAGCGAAGTTCATCATGCACGAATTCCGTCCAAAGGGCGTTGATATCATTTGTTTATTTGCAGAAGGAAATTATCTTTTGCCTAAAAAGTTCTTCATCCTGCATGCGCGTATCACGTGGGGTTTTCTTTCTTTCCTCTTCCATGAACTTGAACTAGCTTGAAGTTGAACGAACTCCGGCCTAACCTACCACGCAACTAATATAATACTGAATGGAGAAAGGACTGACTTTAATCGATCCATACCGTGATTTTGAAGTTTGAACAGACTGCCAGCTGTCTAAATTCATGAAATCAAATTTCATATCCACAATTCCACATGCAAATGTGCAATTAGCAGGCCGGCATGCATGTGATGAGAGAGAGAGAGAGAGAGAGAGAGAGAGAGAGCAGCTTTTTGTTTTGAGAGGGAGGGAGAGGTAGAGAGAGCAGCAAGAACTCACCATCTGGGCCGCCGAGGCAGTGGACAGCCTCGATAAACTGCCGATGCAGCTCTTCCGTCCACCGCATCCGCGGCTCGTCAGATCGGTTGTACTGCCGGACGCCTCTCCTTTCGAACCCTCTCATATTTTTCCTCTCTACCTGCAGCTAGACCTAGCACTTCAATTTGATCTGATCCCAAGCCACACACACACGACGACTGATGCAACTGCGGAATCAAGTAACTATATAGAGGGGGAGAGAGAAAGAGAGTTTGGTTTGGCCAAACAATGATGAACTCGAAGCCCGTATTATAAAAAAAATTAAGTAAGTACTTGTTTGTTGACTACAGTGCACAACGTACTATATATGGCATATGCCCGATAGAATGTATGTGATCGGTGAGAGAGAGAGAGAGAGGTTTCGCAAAAAGAGAGAGAGAGAGAGAGAGAGAGAGAGAGACACTACCAGAAACCGTCTTTTTCCTCTCAGCTATGAATTTTCCTGTGAGGCCCGAAGTAGATATCAGGATAACACGTTTTCCTGTGTCCTAGTCAGCTCACAGGAAAAAAATTAGAGCCCACCCGCCATCAGATGCACACGACACGCAAGTTCGCGCCGAAATTTTACATCCCGGCGCCACACTGGAAACTTCGCGCGATATTTTTCATCTACAGATAAGATTAGAGACAACCCTAGAAAATTTCCCCATTCTATCCTCTTCTCCACGCACCGCCGCCGCCCTCCTCCCACTTCCTCACCATTGTCGCCGCCCTCCTGTGCCGCCAGCCTCCCTCTCCTTCGACCTCCAGATCCAGCTGCGGCCGCTGGCCACCGGATCCATCCACGACCGTGCGCAACCAGATCCAATCGCGTCGGCCGCCTAGTTCCCATCTACGTCAGCGAGCTCCGCCCAGTTCCCTTCTCCGAAATCCACCGCCCAACTCCTCTCCCTTTTGTCCAAAATCAGTGTTTCAGCTTCCGTATTATCTTTTTGTGAGGAAGTTTTCTATTGCTATTGATATATCATTACATATGCAGATACGTGAAATCGCTCAGGAGGTAGCAGCAGCAGTTTCATTTTGGTGTGGTAAGTATCAGCCATGGTCGTTGGGGAAATCATTACTCATAAATGTGACAAAATGAGGGCTTTTTGCATTTTTAGTGCATTGTTTTATTTAGTTTTCACCATGCAAGAAACAGCTTTGTTCTATCTTGTAGATTGTAGATTTAGGTGCTACTATAGGTGCGTTATTAGCATGCCATTGGGAGACTCGATAGTGTCATGGCTATATAGTTTGCATAGTTGTTAAGTACCTGATCTACTTTCAAATTACCATATCTTTCTCATGTTAATTATTTGCTTCCATGTGTAACTGAAATGTTGTAGGCCTGTAACTAAGTTTCAAAAAACAAGTTTTGTAGGCCTCGTCAGAAGAAGCAACAAATAATCTTATAAAGCATGGTGCAGATGATGTGTTCGCAAAAAGACTGCTAAATGTGAAGAATGTCAATAGCTTGCTGGTACTACTCTAGAACATACTTTCCTGGCTAACATGTATTTGTGTTGTATTTCTTATGCCAGTCCTATTTTGGTCTCTATCATGTTAGGGTTCTTTGTTAGTATTTAACTGTGATGGAGGAGATGCTTCATCGTCTTATTAAGGTGTCACTATTTTGTAATTCTACCATTCTCTTCAGGCCGGAGACATCATGATGACATATGGTGGAATGTCCAACAAACCTGAGAAGGTTTCTTTCTAATTCATCTTTCATTATATCCTGCTTATTGCTACATATAGTTATTGAAATGCAATTATTTGAATTATTTCATAAGAAAGAATGTGTGTTTATATAAAAGATAGCGTGCTTTCTTTTTATCCTTACATATTGCCATCTTTTTGAATAAGAAATTGTTCCTGAATTTGGCTCTAAAGAGCATTGCATATACTACACATGGCTTGTTATTTCACTGTTAAAAAACTTTTGCTGCCAAACAGGCTCTAAACCGCATTGTTTTTATATACATGGCTTCTGCTGTGTAGTTATATATACAGAACATCTGAAATGTCTTGCGCAACGAAGTTTTTTGGATGATTTTGCTGTGAGAGTAAGTTTGTAAATTTTATATAATGCTGGTCCTTAAAAGCTATATACAAATTTATATAGTTAATCTGTTGGTGCAGCCTGGTAAGGTAAACTATGATAACGATACAAGCTCATTGCAAAAAGAAGGTTTCTAAGTTGGAAAATAAGTTTGTATTTTCAATTATTCTTACAACACTCCAGAAAAAGGATAGTTGCATCAAGTATTCTGTAATAGTGATGCTTTTTCATGTTTACAAGTACAAGGGTTGTACATTATTGACAATTTCTTTTTGTAAATATCTTGTGTTGTTTCATTTTGAAAGATGTTCTCACATGGTCTCATTTACGTGCACATGACTTTGTAGGGGAACACATATCCATCCCATGTTAGCTTGGATGCTGCTGCTATGGACGATCTCTTCGGCCATGGTAACATTGTAGGTAGAACAATGGTGAGAGAAATTGTGCTTCTGGAGGAGGATCTCTTTAGTGTACCCGTACTTCAACTAATTATTGACACTCCTATGTTATGTTCGATCTCTTGTTGGATTCAGTGTTAGTGTAATTTGATGGATGGCAAATAATGAATATATGTACCTGCACTTGGGCAAGTCTGTATATGCCAATTATCATTTGTTGGAACATGTTGATTGTTATAATCTTATTTATAGACTGATTCTGAATGTGTGTATTTGAATATGAATTGGATCGTTAGCTAAATGTGTACTGACTGAATGATATTGTATATGATGCGGATTATACTCAGATTAGTTTTCTGAGAGCAGTCTAGGGCCATGCATATTATCCGTGATGGTACCATGGTGCGGCAGCATTTTCTTGTAGCGAGCTGGTCAGGCCTTTCCCTGTCGGTTAACTGACGTAGAAAACAACAACTTGGTAAACCTGACGCTGGTATTTTCCTGGGAGCAACTGACAGGGATAGCCGCCAGGAAAACAGTTCCTGTCAGCCAACCGTCAGGCAATAAGAATTTCCCTGTCGGATTAGTCCTGGCGGTGTTTTCCTGTGGGTCAGCTGACAGGAACAATTATCCTGACGGTTTTCGCTAATTTCCTGTAGGTTCTTAGCCGTGGGGAAAATACTGGTTTCTGGTAGTGAGAGAGAGAGAGAGAGAGAGAGAGAGATGTCTGACTTCACTGACCTAGTCCAGTCAAACATGCTCGCTCGCTTGCTCTTACAAAGGTATAGGCGTATAGAAGCTAGCGAACACAAGCTCAAATTCGAGAAAAAGTTGGCCTGTCCATGTTCATGAGACAACCAAAGTAATTAGTATACACTACTTTATCGAAAAAAACAGTATAAATTCATTCACATATAAGATATATATTTATCACATATGTTGATATGCATCGAATCGATCCCTCAAGCTCTCACACTATTAAAGGATCCATTTGTCTGGGTCTTCCGGCCTCGTAGTGACAGCTACGTATGTGAACAGTTCACCTCTGTTTGACAAAAGAAAAAAAAAGGTTTTCTGTTTCGTGTGTGAATTTAACTTGTTCAAAGTTGCAGCATTCATGGTGTGTGACTCTCTGAATCGCTAGGTTTGACAAACCTATTCAAGATTTAAAACTGCCAGTATACACCAACTTAATTACGTTGATGCATAAGTATATACTGTATGTATGTATAGTATACGTGTAGTGTAGACTTAGTTCAAAGGTAGGAGTAGCATGAAGCTGAAGTAGTGAAAGCAAACCCCCCCCCCAAGAAATGGGAAACACACATAAATATATTTGAGCCCTGGGTTATTCTACCTAGTGGACAAGTTACATATATAGAAAAGCGTGTGTGAAAGCAAGTGTAAGTGGACATATTCGTTTAGAAAATTACATTTTCAGGAACTACAGAGAGTTCAAGTTGCTAAATAGGTGCCTTGTTATTGAATGGGGAAAGGGATGTCTAGCTACAATATTCACTTTCACGACCTAAATAGGAATATGTATAGAACCTACGTTGAAATATACCCCTTCCTTCCTAAATTAGGATGCCTGTAGTTTTCAGTTAAAGTCAAACTTTTTAATGTTTGAGCAACTATGTAAAGAAAAATATCAACATCTCAAATTTTAAATGCACATAATATAAAAATATATTTCATGATGGTTTTACAAATATTAATTTGGGATTATAAATGTTGACACTTTTTTCTATATAGTTGGTCAAATATTAAGAAGTTTAACTTTATTCAAATATTATAGGCATCCTATTTTAGGATAGAGGGAGTATGATTTGGTGAAGTCGCGCAAATTATGCCATTTGGATAGTTCCAAGAATCAGATCGATATATATGTGCTGCTAGAAATTCTCCTCCGCATTGGGAATTTAACAACGAAGAGATATACATGTGGCTGACATTTTAATCAAGGAGTAGAAAGGGACCAGGAAGCAGCCTTTTGAAATTCTTTCCTTAGCTAGCTAGACTTAGCATTCTAGGGGCTTTTGCTAAGTACTCCATTCGTTTGGGATTTTAGGCCAAATAGATTTTTAAATATGATAGGGATTATAAGGTCTATCTCATTTATTTTCCCCTCTCCTTCAATGCATGTTTACCATTTTCTCTCTCTTCTCTCATGTATGTGGAACTATTAGTGCATGTGGTAATTAAGGAGAAGAGTTATGGACTTTCTTGGTTTTTCCAAATTGGCTCGCTGGCCTTATAATCCTGAACAAAGGGAGTATATAGTAGCATTCTTGGTAGTGCCCAAGCTCGCTGAATCCTTTCCATTCTCACGTTTTACTATAATACATTATTATTCCTTTTGAACAATTAATGAAAAGGGATAGACTGGGTTGAGAATAATCATTGAACATGTGTGGAAGTGCATTTTTCCACCCGGGTTGAGATGAACACACAATTTATAAAATAAAATACAATACACAAGTTCTAATAAGTATGTAAATTCTCATGCATGTATATATTCCATGTTATAATATACATGGATATGCTTGCAAGATTTTGGTGTAAAGTACACATTTTAAATGTTTGGTTAACCAACATAACTACTAGAGATTTGTATAAACTCAAGTGGTATATGTTTTGGATGATGTAGGGAATAGGAGTCTATTACACTCCTGTTTTTATTGCCCAGATACATGGTCGACACATTTATTTTAAAAAATAAATTTTTAAATTTGATCAAATATATGAAAGGGGGTATCAATAACTACAATATCAAATAAATATGTTATGAAAATATATCTTGTGGTCCATCTAGTGATATGAATTTGTTATTGTTGTATATGTACTTAAAATTTTAGAAAGTGTTGACTTCTTGACTGAATTTATATGACCTGTAGTTCAAGACCCTAAAAGTGAAAAGTTCTTCATAAACACCTTTTGGCCTCTACAATCTATAGGAATCTCAAAACCCTATAATAGGTAGAAAAATGCAGGATTAGAATGACACGCCCTCTTGAATATCGTGAATCCTACATGATTGCAAAACTATAATAATTTGAATGAACCGTGTTTGCACACAGAGGAAAGAAAAGAATTATAGCATGAGGTTTGAGTGGATAAAAAGATCGCCTAAAAGAAGTACAAATGAATCCGTAAAAGAAAAAATCTTAAGAATTTAAATCATTTGATCAAATAGCTAACGTAGGAAAAAAAATCCAAAGGAATCAAATGCTCTAAAATTCCTTTGAATCAAAGGAGCCCTCAACTATTTTTGTTGGTATGACGTGACCATAACCTGTGTGAAATAGTCTAAAAGTAAACCCCCACACTTCCTAAAACAATCAAAACTTAGATCTCCTTGGAAAAATGCTTTTTCATTGGGCCTTTTAATAAAATAGACGGAGAACATGCAAAAATTTGACAATAATAATGACAACTTATCTTTTATGGAAAAAATTCAAGAGTAGTATAGTATATCTATATGTATTTTCATTCAAATGGTGTTATTTATCTTATGAAATTTTCTACGTTAGAAACTCATATCATTAGCTGTTCTTTTCTCACAATTTAGAAGACACTAAAAATGCAAATATCACTATCTAAACAGGGCAATCAATGTTCAAATCCGACTTAATTAGCACAATGCTTTAAGCTCAACTTTAAAGTGGTCATTTTCCGCTAAATGTGTCCATCTATACATTTGACTTTGCACCTTGCTAGTTAGTATGAATATATAGCTAATTTGATATATCATTCGAGATGGGAATGAGAGGCTGCTAATGTAGTTACGATGTCACGTCTCATGAAAAGCGTTACAACTGAATTATTGTTGCTGAAATGGTCGACATGATCATATATAATTACACCAGCCGCCCTAGAAACGGCCATTTGAATTTCATGGCGCATGCAAAAGTATGTACTACATACGCAAGAAACCCGAATAGTACAGTATATTTATTTAATTCCAAGCAGGCTCAATCACTCAAACGTAAGCAAAATCTGCACCATGCAGATGTATGTATGTATTCTTTCAAAATATGTACTCCTTTCAGTTCTAAATACTTTGCACGCGTTTGTCTAGATACGTATATGATTTTAGCATGTAGATACATGTGAGTTTAGGCAATCCTACGACAAGTATATAGAGCCGGAGGTAGTCACTACAGGAGATCGTTTCTTTGCTATATATGTACCGAAAATATGCGGCAAAGCCCTAAAAGCACTTGGCCGGCGAAGATGGTACCGAGTATGACACTCGGCGAAGCGTGGATGGTAAGGATTGCCTCGGTATAAAACACTTGGCATAGGCTTTTGTACGCAGCACAGATAGCTTTTCCGGTAGTGGGTATTGTATTTGATTTTACCAGTGAACACACACTATTAATGACCATCACGATGTGAGGAGCTAACTCGATGACCTATGGTGGTTGAAGAAGGAACATTTGCATATTAGTCTTGCTAGCTAAGACTGGTCGTAGTGCATAGTATCATATACTAGTATCACGCATATGATACTTGTCTATGATACTATCTCTATAGTGGATGGTATTATACAGTAGTATCATAAACTTTCAAATTTATTGTTTTGTAGAATCTCAATCTAAATCTATGTACAAGATTTATTTTCCATTTACTTTTCTCGTAACATGTGTTATGATACAGTATCCACCTATGTTACTCTAATCCTATCTCTTCTCTTTAATTAGATGCCACATCATTATTTTTGTGGGCCTAAAATGCATGATACTACAGCAAACTGGGAAGTGATTTGTGCTTGTTTCTGATAATTGGAAAGTGCATTCTCTCTCATCTTGATATTAGGAAAGTGAATTTCTCTCTTTTATATACCTACGATGCAATCTAGCACCCACGATGTAATTGTACGGTCATGATGCATGGTGTCCGGGCACCATGATATATATAAGTATAACAAATTAAGGATGGAGGTGCATATATGTAGACCGGAATGCTTAGATCTGTACATCAACTGGACAATAGGGATAGGGCCATATATACATGATACCGAATACGAACGTACGTGCTTTACAGTAAAATGCAGACTCGTAGTAATCAACTAACTAACACTCTAATAAGCTAACCCTTGAATAATCACATGGCTAATTCCAGTGTGACAGGGACCACCCTTACTTTTCGGCTGTCATGCCGCTTTTCGCCCAAGTCTCCAAGCAAACGTGTACCACACAATCCTCTTTCTCTAGCTCAGAAATTTGACATGGCGGACAACAAACTCAAAATATCTACATTTCCTTTTTCTTAAGGCATTATCATTAGAATCCTTTTAGAGGTCATGTACTTTCATGGCCACATCACGCATACCATCTCTTTTCCTAGCTCTTATTAATTTAGTTTCAATCTCTTTTTGTTGTGATTTCTATAATTAATAGTAGACGGAGTAACACCGTTAGTACATGAAGTTGACGAAGTGTTCAATTTACTACATAAACTTACAAACCGTCCAGTCTTATCAACTCGCCTAAGTGAGACAATAGAGTTAAAACAGCTAACTCGCAATGCTGACATTGATCGTGCACCATTTCACCGAGTATTTTCAGGTTTTTCTTTTGTTAAATAACAGGAAATCATGCACCACATCACACATGTAAACACCCAAGATCACCAATGGAGCATCACCTTTTTTGCCAATAACATCAAGGAATCTGGACCAGACAGCTATGACTGAATTTACAAAAAATATTACAGTAGTAAAAAATTATAGAGAACTATTATTTGGAAAATTGCGAAGAAATAATATAAACGATATACTATGTCTTAAAACCTCATCAATATATAATGATCTCAACATAGAAAACAACAACTAAAGTTTACAAACAATAATATGTGTCTTAAAAATACCATAATATGATTTACAGTAGATACTTAGAGAAAAATAATAATAGACCGGTTTTGACCTTTTGTGTATCACTTAGACAAATTTATGTATTAAATCAAACATCTTACAAGTTCATGTATTAAACTGAACATCCTTGACAAGTTTATGTACTAAAGCGTGTACTTGAAAAATATGAAGCTAGCTAGCTGCTCGTGCACGTACGTAACCTGGCGGAATTTGGTACACCCGAACTTTTCGATCAATTAGGTGCACGCATGCATGCACGTGCACATGCTAGTGTGTTGGATGAGAATTCCCAAGTCCTACCAACTCGCGAGACTTTATCTGCCGAATCGAATGGAAAAAAAAAAATGCCCCCAAAAAGCCTTTGAAAAGGCACTATAGCATGCCGAGGTCGTGGTGCCCTACCAGACGACATCGCACATCCACATACTTCCGAACTCCAAAGTTTCTGCTTTTTTCTTTGGTTTGTAAAGATCCCAAAGCTAGCTTCTTCTTCTTTTTGTAAAGACTCCAAAGCTTACAACAGGCGCCGCATTATATCACAGCACGCGAAAAAAATATCACAGCACGCGAAACTTCCATGTCTGCACCTACATACGCATGATGCTGCTGCTCCATAAAGGCATAAACATTCCAAGATCGCACTCCATCACGTGATGCATGTGTACACGTATAGATACCCTACTAAAACTCAAATTTCAAATATTCGAAGTCCATACAACTTTGGTATGAACGACCGTTAGTGGTTATCAATGGGCGTAATCTTTATCTAGAATTTTCACTCACTCTCAATACAAGAAAGTTTGAACGTAGATCATCATGTACGTACGGTAATAAATTTACCTGTTCTGTTTTCAACGGCCTATATACTGCGACAGTTACCTCAGAGAGCAATAATCCAACCGCGCGCTCCAGGAGTTATTGCCGATCGAATACTCCCTGGAACCACTCGTTTCGTCCTGGCTCCCGCGAGTCCCAGGGCGAAACCCTAGATCGCGCCGCCCGCCTCCTCCTCCCCGCCTGCCTCCGCCAGAGTCGCCACCGGGCGAAGCCTGGGTGGCGTCGGCGGCGGCGTCCTCTCCCCTCGGCGGTGATGGCGGCGCGGCGGCACCGGCTTGGAGGCGTGACGCTGGGCAGGGGGCGTGGCGGCGCGGCCGTTCTGCGGCGGCGTGGTGGCTCTGCGGGCTCTTCGGACGCCGGGGCGGCGGCCCTGGGTGGAGAGGCGGCGCTGGCTTCGCGGCAAGCAGCGCGCGCAGGTGCTGGCCGTCTCCTTGGCCGTGGGGATGGCGAGGAGGCGACGGGTGCTGGCCGTGGAGCTCGGGCTGCTCGTCAGCGCTGGCTCCAGATCTGAAGTGGACGCCTCCCTGGACGGGCGCTGCCGGCTGGTACTGCCTCCCGGTGGCTTCTTGCTGCCGGATCTGGCACCCAGCTAGGTGTTGGAGGTGGGACAAGGACCGGGAGAAATCCCTGGCTCGTCTCGGCAGCCACGACGGCGGCGACGCCTGTGGGCGCCGCTCCCCTCCATGGAGGCGCTGTTGAGGTACTCTTCCCTCCCTCCCGCCCCTCTACTAACCCGGGAGAAATCCCAAATCCTCTGGATTGAGCGGCAGCGGCGTCGTGGGCGTCGTCACCTTCCTGAAGGTGCCGTTTTTGGGTGAGAGGGGTGAGGGCTTGTTCCAGCTATGGTTGTTCAGCGCCGAAGGGGGGCCTTGGTGATGGCCGGGGGCCCTTCTTCATCGCAGCTTCTTCATCAACGACGGCACCAAGCAGCTTCTCTCATCGTGGGTGATTCCGTGTTCGTGGCAAAGCTTCTGTTGGAGAGCGGTGAAGTGCAGTGGCAAGATTGGCTTCTGGTACGTGTGGTAGCCTGGTCCTTGTTCATGTTCTTTGCTCTAGGGTGAGCGGCTCCATGGCCGACGGTTCGGCGCCCTCCGAGCCAGGGCGAGGGGGCAGGGGCCCTTTTCGGCTATGGAAGAAGATGATCAGGCGATGGTTTGCCTCCTGGAGCAGACGTAGGCTCTTCTCACCTCACTGGCCGCTTCTCCCGAAGATTGGCGGCGTCGCTGACCT
Source organism: Lolium multiflorum (assembly GCA_030979885.1). Lineage (NCBI taxonomy): Eukaryota > Viridiplantae > Streptophyta > Magnoliopsida > Poales > Poaceae > Lolium > Lolium multiflorum. The sequence goes on from CM061753.1 coordinate 310,568,592, forward strand.
GGTGCTCCACTCGCGGCTGAGAGCATCGTCGACTTCTTGCTGTTCTTTTCTGTTTTTATCTTCTGTTTGCAGTTTGTTCACGATGTTGTAAGCTGTTCACAGCATCTTGTACTTGCCGTTAAGGCCTTATTAATTTAAGGCAGGGCTACGGCCTAATGTTTAAAAAGTTATTGCCGATCAATGCCTACCGTCGTTTTTCCAACCTGATAAACGTCAAAGCCCTGTCTGAACATTACGGAAGAATTGGCAATGTCAACCAGACGTACACCCGAAGTTACTGCAGATTTTTTTTTCTTCACCCCATGCCCATGCGCCGGTCATGTCGAGTTTTTCTCCTGTCTAGGTATATATTCGGTTACATGGTATGAAAAGTCAAACGAACGCCCGGTCCCTAGAAATGCTTGTTAATCTAGAGTTGTAATCACGTGGTTTGACAATCTAGTGCCTCTCATAAAGGCGGAATCTTTTTTTTGTGGGAGACGACGTTCTCATCGATAGCAAAACGTATGTGGTGACTTCGTCAATCTTAAAACCCGCCGGATCAGTTTTGTTGGACTCGGTTTCTCTGATTTGCTCATAAGGGTAGGGTATGCGTGTGTTCAACCGTTCATAGGATGAGTGTATATACGTATTTGTGAGCGTCTTCGTCCGTACTATGTTTTGAAAAAAAATCTTTCTCTCTAGTTCGGTTACTCATCCATGCAAATTTCAAACATGTTATTCGTCTATGCATATTTTTGCTTGTATAGATAGACACCGTGATGCTAGTAGGAGCGTGTTGGTGGTTATCCATGATAAAATAGATCTCGCCGGATTTAGAGTGACGGGGAATGTTGATGATGCTGGTTTAGCTTTAGTGTAGGTCGGTATTTGGGTTAGCCGGTAGGTGTGTTTGTTTTGCATGTTTCACTAGATTATTCTCTAATTTTCTTTGTGACGGTAAATCCTTCTAGACATTAGCGAACCTAAGCTTCTCAAAACATGGGTAAACATGTTTAAGATGCTAGTTTTTTAGACAAAAGCATTCTTAGGAACATCATGTTACGCAAGAAGGGGTGCTGCTAGGAAGCGTGGCGTGCTGCCAAGGGCAGGAGAGATGCTAGATCCACCCATGTGTGTAGAGGACAAGCCTCGGGCCTCGGAGGAGCAATGGAGGAGCTCAAAGATATTTTATTGTATTTTGTCAAACTTGACACAATGCATTATCCCACTCAAACTTGTTGAAGGCTCATTTAGTCGCCTCTAAATCTTGTCTTTTGCCACGCTCCCGCAAAAATCATGTTGAATCTCGCAGTTGGTGGTTATCCATGATAAAATAGATCACACCAAATGATGAGTGATGTTGATGATGTTGCGTGATGGCCTGCTCCATGTTGGTTTCATGGTAGTGTGTGTTTGGTCGGTGGCGTGGCAAGCTGGCTTCGTCATTTCGTATGAGTTGCCTATGATCGTATTTGTTTACACGTTTTCACCCGCTATTTTTTTTGTCTCCTAAAATCTGAGCAGTGGCCATGTCTCGGGACTAGAGGAGCTTAGAGCATCTCTAACAGCTGTGAACTCGTGAAAATTGTAAAATAACCGACTTTTTCGATTCTATGTTAGCTCACAAAAGTTTTGCGGGAAAGAAACATGTTTTGTGGCTTATGTAAAAAAGATAAAACAAACATATACATCTCGTTAAAAGTTGTTTTGAAGCACCAAAAACTGTCTTTTTTAGACATGCCAGAAAAAATGACATTGTTTTGGAAAAAACTGTGCGTGAACATGGAATGTGAGAACATGCTCCTCGATACTTATTCAGAATTTATAGAAATTTTGAAATATGAGGCAGTGGGTGTATCTTCTAAAGACTGGCGCGCGCGCGAGACCATAAATATGAAGATGTCCACACGGAATACCCTTTGGTTCCTACAATTTCAAATAGGCGGTGCCTAGCTCAGTTTGCAGCCACAACTTTGTCGCCGGAATCTGCAGGAAATCCTCGCGGCCATCGACAAGTCGGCGTCGCGGTAAACATTTTTCTCGTGGAGACTACAGTGTTCTTCGTTCCCATCGCCGACTTCTCGCGCAGCCCAACCCAGACTGGTCAAATCACGCCACGTCATTATCACACAGTACAGTTCGCGATCGCGACCGTGGGAAGTTGTCTGCAGGCCCAAACCAACTAATTATGACAGTGCGGCCCGGCAGTAGAACTGGGCTGAAATGACCACACACGGCCCAACAATTAAAACAGGCCGAGACTCACGGAGCCCGGCCCATCGAGATTGGCCCTCTTCGCCCTCGTCGCCTCTGACCTTCTTCCTGCTCACTACGGCTACATCCCATCTTCGATTTCAAACGGCCGTCCTCGCCTCACCTCGCCTCCGCCCCGATCCCGCCGGAGCCCAGGCGCGAAACCCTAGCCTCCGCCGCCGGCGGAGTCCCCCGATGTGCGGGTGCGCGGCGGCGATCGCGCGGGCGGTCGTGGACTTCCTCGACGCCGTCCTCGTCGTCTGCTTCCGCTCCTGGTTCCGCACCGGCCCCGTCGCGGCCCACCGGGTAAGGGAAACCCTACCTACCTCGCCCTCCCGCCTCCTCCCACCGTCCTTCGCGTCGTACTGCTCGGTCCGGGCTTCGGATCGAGGCAGCGGCCTGCCATGCGGCGCTGATTGCTTTTCGTGCGTTCGTGTGTGCAGGATCCGCCCGTGCACAGGGATCGGCTCGGAGAGGTGCTCTCGGACGAGGAGAAAGGTATTCCGTCGCCTTCGGCACACCCCCTACATCCTGGATTGCTTCAGCCAGATTTGGGGCTTTTTGCGTCACCCCCTATTTCCTCGATTGTTTCGCTTGTTGCTGCCTACTAGTGCTTAACCTCGGCGCCGTTCCGTGTGCGCGTGGTGCTGCTGCAGGTTTTGGAGCGAGCAGAGGCTCGGACGAGCATTTGGAAGATGATACTGGCATCGACACGGAGCTCAGGCAAGAGGTACGCGTCCGCTAAGCGCCCAGGCGGTCTGATCTGATGTATATCGTCAACTGTGCACTGCAGATAGTTAGCTGCTGGTTAACTGTACTTCTATGCTATGAATTGAATGGGATTGTTCTGGAATTTCGTGGAGTCCCCTCGAAAAAACGCTCTCGCGACTCGCGACCCGCGCCGCCCCCCGCGGCGGCCGGGCCGCGCCTTCCCTCCGGCTTCCTCTAGCTCTCTCTCGCGTTCTCCCCTGCCGCCGCCGCCGGCCTGAGCCGCCGGGCCTTGCCTGTGCGGTGCCGGCGGTGGCGGGGGTGGCTCTACCCGCGGCGCAGCAGGGGTGCGGGGATCTCGAGCTGGCGGCGGTGTTCTTCGGCGGGCGATGGTCCGGCGCGGCGGCGTGATTTCCGTTCGTCGGGTGGGAGGAGGTGCGGCGGCGCGGCCCTTGGTGGCGGAGCGAGGCCGGCGGCCGGGATGCAGGGCCTGCTAGGCCCAGATCTGGGCCCAGGCGGGGCCCGGAGGGGCTGGGCGGGCTGCCGCGTATGGCTCGCCGGCGGAGCTCCCTGGAGGCGAAGAAGTCGCGGTGGTGGTGGCTGGGTGTCGGCGGCGCTCCGGCCGGCCTGCTGCAGCTCGGCAGTGGGGACTTTACGGGCCTTTTTGGGCCCGGCCGGGCCAGCTGGGCCTGGTTTGACCTCGCTGCCATGTCCGGTCGGCTACCGCCAAGGCGGTGGAGGTAGTTCCCTCCCGCACGGCTGAGGTGCTGTGACCCCCGGCCCGGCTACTGCTATTCTCTACGTCCAGGCCCTGCTCCGGTGACCACAGCGAGATGGCGATGATGGCTTCAAGATCGCGGTGGCGTGTGCTGGTGGGCGGAAGTTAGGTGGAGCACATCGAAGCTTTCGGGGTTGTGGGTTTGGTGGGCGGGAGAAATCCTTGTCGGCATGGCGACGGGAGACGCCTGCGGGTGTCGCCATGCCTTCTTGAAGGGCGTCGGGTGTACCTCCTCCCCAATCCCTTCCGCGTATCGGGGGAAACCCTAGGACTAGTCCGGGCAGCAGCGGCGTCGTCGTCGCTTTCCTTGTTGAAGGTGTTGCTTGATACGCGGGGCTTCGGTAGGCTAGGTGTGTGGTGGAACTACTCGGAGGGCGCAGCGGTTGCGGAGTCATCTTCGTTTTTGTCGAGCTGCCAACGTCGGCATTGTTTTCTCTTTTCTTTCTTTTCTGTTCCTTTGGACTTGGTTGTGCTGCAGTCCCAGCGTGCCTGTTGTATCGGTTGGTTGCTATATTAATATAGCGGGGCGAAAGCCTATTTCGAGGAGGAATTTCGTGGAGTGGGTGTGGTATATGGTCAACCATTCTTTTGATATGTTCTGGTAAAATGTACTCCCTCCGTCCCAAAATAACTTGCTCAACTTTGTCTAGACACGGAAAGTATATTGTATATATCCGCATCTAGACAAAGTTGAGCAAGTTATTTTTGGACAAAGGGAGTAGTAAGATGTAAGATGCTGATACAAGTAGAGAATTGCTCTGCGACTGCTGTGACAGTAATGTCTTAGTTTGATCAAGGTTGATGTTCTGATTGTGTACGTGTTACCTTTAGCTTTCCAACTCCTACGAGGGTACACTACAGTAGCTGTGGCATTTTTTTTTCATGAACTTTAGTTACCGTACGTTTTCAAATGACCACAGCGAATAGCTACTTGCTGGTTGACTGTACTTGTATGCTATGTACTGAATATGACGGTTCTTGAATTTCATCGATTATGTGGCCAATCATTCTTTGTTATGATCTGGTAAAATGTAGAATCTCCTACGTTCCTTTTTTACTGAACATAGCAGTCGTGATGCTGGGATAGCTAATGTACCCACAGATGTCTGTACTTTGCATTTTGGTCAAATATATCATGTAAAAGTAACTTTTCTTGTCTTGTAGCCATTACAATATTTCGATGTTTTCAAGATTTTATGGCTATGAGTTAGACCATTGAAGTTGCTGATAATAGTTCTGCTTTAAACATTGGAACATACTATGCTTTTAATACAGAATTTTTCATCGCTCCTAGTCTTATCTTGTTGGGAAAGCTCACTGTTGCTTATTTGATTATGATTATATTTCACTTCTTAATTTTATCTTCTGCATTTGTTTCCTTCTTTTACATTCAGACAGCGCATGTCTCAATTTTTATTCCTTTGAAAAGACGTAAATTGATTTTCCATGTTTCTCTTAAATCTACCCAGGCAGATTACCTCAAGTTATGTGGCACAATATCTCAAACCCCGGCTGAACTCCAAAATGCTTCACCTGATATTAATTTGGAAACCGCTAATGAGGTGGGGAAAATATCTGGAATAGGAGCAACATCAGTATCTGAATTTAATTCATCTGAATGGTAATAACTGCCTTAGTTTTCATGAATGTCTGGAAATCATTTAAAATTAGTGTGATTAGACTGTATAATTGATATTTATGCCAACCTTTCAGCTTCAAATGTGAGGAGGATCATACTTTGATGACTGAAATTGAAGTTCCACGAGTTGAATCAGTTGATTCGGTTCCTCAATCAGTTCTCCGTGAGAAGTCGCCATTTTGGAGCATCAAAAACAGGTTTTCTGGTTCCAGTGGCTCACCCTGCCCGACACCTTTGGTTCTCAGCGATGATATGCAGACGCCTGGAACAATTTATACTTCACATACAGGGTCTTCTATGTCTAGAAAGCGTGTGCGCACCCGCAAACAGTTTGTCTATCCTATCTTGAGACCCATAGAGAACAGGCTTCATCCGATGGAACTGACAGGAGATTCTCTACCAATGCTTCCCTTGAATACGCCTGGACAGATAAATTTGAGAGCAGATTATATCAAGAAACCGCACAAGACCTCTTCAAATTCAGTGGCTAAGGTGGGATTTTCAAAATCTCCACCAATCTGTTTTCCCAATGAGAATGCTCTGTGCCAAGAAAAAGAAACACACTCTCCTGAGGAGTTGAAGTGCCAAATCAGCAGCCCAAAGTCTAATTCGGATGAAAAGCATGCTGCATTGAGCCTGGCTCACTGGCTTAAACCTCCATCCCCAGAAGGTGAGAATCAAGGTGCTGTCCGTTCACCAGCTTCCGACAAATTGCATGATGAGAACGCACCTATGATGAGTACTGTCTTTACATCAGCTTCTGAAATGAACACAGATGTTGAGAATCCAACTCCAGAATTATGCAAGGCATGGGATGGCAACTGCATTCCAAACACAACTACTAAGTACAAGGAGGTATACACTGACCGTTTATAATTTATCTAATGTGTTCCTTAACTCGTGGTTCTATTAGCTAACTATGTTAAGGTATCACTAATGTTAGGATCAGAAGGTCAGCTGGCATGCCACACCATTCGAGGAAAGGTTGCTGAAGGTTCTATCTGATGAACCTAACCATCCAAGGTTTGTTCCTTTTTAGACATGAAGGAAAATCTTTCCTTTGTCCTTTTCCCAACTCTTTGTTCATGTGTGAAGCTACTTACTACAATTAAACTTACATTGTGCATTGATAATATCATGGTTCTAATGTAGGAAACTTGTCAGCGGAAATTCATTCCAAGTCGAGGATGGCAGTGGCATTCCGAACACAACCACCAAATATAAGGAGGTATGTATACACTGATCGTTTATCTAATGTGTTCCTTAACTTGTGGCTACATCAACTAACTATTCGAATATATCAACTGATGTTAGGATCAAAAGGTCAGCTGGCACGCCACACCATTCGAGGAAAGGTTGTTGAGATTTTCATCTGATGAACTGAACCCACCAAGGTTTGTTCCTTTTTAGACATGAACCAACATTTGGCTTTTCTCTTCTTGTCAGCATGAAGCTATTTACTGCTAATATTGTACATTTCACATTGCTAATATCATGATGCTAATGCAGAAAACTTATCAGAGGAAACATGTTCCATGTCGAGGAAACTTGCTAGAGGAGAAAGCTGAATATAAACGTCAGAGATCCCAATCCAAATGGTTATAAATCAAGTCGCCAACTTTTGAAGCTGCACAAAGTTGATTTGGATAACAAACTTGATGCTGTAATTTTTTGTCTTCGCCATATACAAATGGTAGATGCTATAGGTGCTACCCTGATATAAATATCAACTGCTGATAGAGTATTAAAATGTAAGAAACGTTACTTAGCTAGAGTACCATTTTCCCTTTCTCCTGCAGATACAACATTGTTGAACCTTGTTACTGCTCATGCTAAGCAGTGAGCTAAGTAGTGAGTGAGCTCACATTCATTGCATATATCAAACTAATGCACCTGAGTGTCGTTTATTCTCTTGTTTCGGATAATTTTATTTTTGGCAAAGCAGCCAAATTTGGTTATGAAATTATCATGAATTCATTACGCATCATTATTCTTATTTTTTACATGTCCAGCTGTGTACCACTCCCTATGTTCAGAGAAACAGCAGTCCTGAGGAACTCTGAAATCTGAACCATAGTTGACTAAACAATTTCCGTTTCCTTATATTTCTTTCCTTTTACACTGGAAAACAGGCATCATGTTCAAAAAGTATTACATACATTCATTTAAAGAATTGTTATACACGCTTGGTCATGTAGAATATCTGGTCGTGCAGAATATCTTCTACATTGATCGTAACTAAAAATATCTCCATTTGTTGTATGCGTATCTCCCTACATTCCTGTATGTAGTGACTCAACGGTCGCCAGGCATCTTTCTGGTGTAGCTGCCGTTGAAGGGTGCACTTCTTGCCCTACTTGGAGCCATCTCTCTGCGAGAATCTCCCCTTCTCCGTCTAAGCCGTCTTCATAGTTTAACAGGACACCAAACAGAATCTTGCCCTAGCAACGCATAATTTGATTTAACCACATAGCGGAAAACACAAACATTGGCTCACTCATGATACAACAACTCACCTTTTCTCGTCTGTAGGATGCTAAAGTTGCCAATGGTTCCTTCGACTTGAGCACCTGCCCTGAGTTCTGCTGTAGGTTGATCATCTGGCAACGGTTGCAGCCTCCCATGGACTGCAGACGAACCATCCAAAACACAAATGAGCAACTCAGCAAGGAAGTTCAATTGTGTTCACAAATTACAAGAAACGCTTCTGTCAATGCCTCAATGGGATCTGAGATGAAAAGGACACTTTACAGTAAAATAGGCATCTCCAATGTGAATCCTTCTCCAGTTGTCCTCGTTGTATGGCGTCGACCCAGAGATAACAATGTTGGGGCGAAATCTCATTGCATCAACAATAACCCGTTGCTTGCCATTTCCATTATTACCTAAACAATATTTAGATCAGGTTGTAGCAAGAAAATGATATGGAAGTTCAACTACACATTATGTACTGACTATGTCAAGCAATCACCATTGCAGCTTGCAAGAGCTATCTCGATCATTTCAATGAATAAATAGTCTTTTTGGTCCTTGATCAATAAGTAGGGAACAGGGAAGGAAAATTGCATACTTGAACTAAGCCGACTGTTGAGATCAGAGACACTCTCTTCAGATATTAGTAGCAGTTGCCCTTCATTGACAAAACTAAGTTTGCTTCGAGTATCCCTGCATAGACGGCCGTTCTTGCCAGTTTGTGAGCAGGGACGGTTTTTGGAGCTTGAACATCTCATAAAGGTACAATGACGTCCAATAGCTTCACTGAACCACGTGTTTACATTGTCATCATAACTCTCTACCTCGTACCTGAAGCAATTTGCCACAATTAATGACCATTCTAGATCTGAATCTACCTGTAAAACTTGACAGAATATCACCAAATAAAAGATGCAAACCTAAAATAAACCCAAGACTATGTAAATGGAAAGATAGTGGATCATATCATTGTGAAAACTGGTTCAATTTAGAACAGCTGGACAAATATCTGATGATGCAACCATACCTTTGCCCATACACATCTACTTCTGCAGTCAAATGAGTTAGATTCTCCAGAAGAGAAATTTCCAATTTATCCTTGAGTTTGGGAGACTCTATGAAGAGCTTCCCAAGTTCCAGGTTGATCAATGTGCGGATAGAACCCAACTCTGGTACCTGAAGAATATGAAAGCCGGCTAAGACTAGAAATAATGGAAGACAGTGCGTCAAATAATTTAAGCAAGATACAAAAAATTATGTAGTTCTATTTAAGTTTGCTTATGAAATTATTTTATGTTGCTCTGTTCATGTCTAGAATGCAAATCTATCTTCATGTTATGTAATTACGTTATTTGCGTGTAAAACAGATTCTCAATAACTAAATGCAAAAGGTAGTGGGCAGTTACAAATCAGGCCTTCAATTGCTTTAAATTTGCGTTTTCATCTCTGTGGAGAGAGCATCAAGGTGCTATCCTTGGAGGATTAATTCACCACAGCTAAACAAATATTTCAGTTACCTTCTTTTGTGTCAAAATTTCACCACCAGATCCTTGGAGGAGCCATTCTCTGTCATATTTTAAACCTAAGAAAAAACAAAAAAGAAACATGATTTATGCATATGGTGAACAAAAATACTGTTGCCAAATGTAATCGTGAAAGATAATCCATTCTACAGGATGTGCACATACCTCCAATGGCCAACGGCCAAATCTGCGCACTAAATCCTTGGCAAGATTTCACCGGATAAATAGTTATGGTCTTCAAGCGAACATCTGGAACAGCTTGTTGACTCTGGTTGTCTGCAATTAAAATTTCATATGAACTACACTGGTAAAAAAACATACTAACAGATAAACAATATCACTAGTTTCATATCATAAAATTATTACCTACTAAGTCAAGGCCATTACTGAATGTTATTGGTTTGGACACAAATGAAGACTGCAGGAACTTCAAAAATCCCTAGAAAAGAAAAGGATATGAGAATACTGATGAGTTATTAGAGAGGATCTATGTCATTGGTAAGTTTCGAAGAACTATATGTTCAGTCCTCAAAACAAAGAAAGTGCAAACTTGATAAGAAAAGCATACCGCTGCGTCTTCATAAGTGGACATATACCCAAATGATATCCTGACAGCACCTGTTGGTTTTCCTTTTATTACATCATTCTCATCCCAACAAACATGCCCAGCCTAGCAAGCATGCATGCACTTACGTTATTTAGATGTGGAACAGTTACAATCATATGATTATCATTGAGCTAAGCAGAACGTTGTATGGTGTACCTCAAAATTAGACACTAGATCCGAGTGCGACAAGCCAAGATACTTGGCACAAGCCCCAGGGTTACAGAAGCAACCTGTCTGCAAAACGGCAGAGAGAGAAATCAGCAAAGGAATCAACATGGGTAAAATGTCACTACAAGGATGCTCCAGTACATCAAGTAAAAAGACGGCTTGGTTTGTACACTTACACGAAGATGAATTCCTGATAAGGAAGCAAGCTTCTCTACCTCTCGGTATCCAAACCAGGTGCCATCTTCTCTTTTCAAATTGAATGTTATTGTGGGGCTCATCTTCAGATCTGCCACCTAAAACATATGTCATATTTCAGGCAAGAAGTCCAGAACATCATGCTCATAATGTGAGGATCATTCCCTACGATAGAAGAAACTCAACAGCAACTAGAATTTTTAAAAAGAAGATAGGATTACTTGCTTTGATACCTTAGAAGCTTGATGTCCATAGATTATGCAAACTTTTTTGTTGTTTCTGTGCTTCATGTCCAGCATTTCCTTTCTCACATAAGTAGCCAGAGATGCAGTGTGCCTAGAAGAGAACAACTGAGTGTTTACACAGAACATCTGGGACAGAAAATTATGCCCAAACCACCTTTAATATATACCGTGAAATAGCTGAGGTAGTTAGCATGCCAATTATCTTAAACCCATGACGTAGAGAAGCTATGCTCAAGAATGAGATTGTTCCATCCTCAAGAACTTGTTCAATGCTCTTTCTTTTTTTAACAAAGTCGATGTCAGCAATTGAAACAGCTACAGTTCCTAGAATGTCACACCAATTCCAAAACTAAATTAGTACCAAGACATAAGACAAATAGAACATCTAATTAATTAGAGCAGCAAGAAACCTCCACTGAAGTATGCCTTGTTCAGCAAACCAGCAGCCTCTGCAAAACGGAAATATGAAATTTTTCATAAAGTTATCTATTGGGAGGAGGATTTCCCGCAACTACGTGAAGATTGTTTTAATAATTCCATTAATGTTATGCTATTTAATGTAGCTTATATCATGAGAAAATACAATACAGCTCTCATGCCAAATTAAAGTGACACATTTTCTTCAAGAAAACGCAAAGGAATGAAACGCAAATTAAAGTGATACATGCTTGTTGCGTACCATTTTTTACAATCAGAGCACCAATACCAGTTGGATAGCCAAATATCTGCAAAGTTTATCAAAATATAACAATTGGTGACATCTCTAGGACCCAGTTTTTCAAGCCAATAATAGGTGCATATAGGTTACCTTGTAGAATGAACAGACAACAAAATCAGCAGGATATACATCTAAATTTGGTGGCTCAGTTGCACATCCTTTTGCAGCATCTAACAGAACCATCCATTGATCCCTGATTTCAAGCAATAATTATTGTTAAGATACTGAAGTTCTGCAGGAAGAGGATGACAACATTTGTAAAATAGTGTCGCCTTATCGAAAGCATGGCTGTTATAGTAATCAACCATCTTACTGCTGCTGCGAAGGGAACCCTGCAACTTTTCCTTCCTTGATGAGCTTGACCAAGTTAAGGTTGAATTTCTGTCCCGAGAAGTTGCACTCAGAAGGGAAAGCAAACAGATTCCAATTGTTTCCTATATCACAGAGAGCAAAAACGTAATGAAAATATGAAATAAGAACCACGCCAGCTTTGCTATTTAGGTACATTAGAGTAAAATTTTAAATTTCCCTTTCGCTGTTGCTTTGCTGTGATTCATTATACTCCCTCTCATCCATAATAAGTATCAGGGTTTTAGTTCACTTTAGTTCAAATTTGAAGTAAAACCCCAACACTTGTTATGGATCGGAGGGAGTAGAATTTTTTATTTGTTTTCTTGTTCTATGTAATCGCTTACCAGGGTTTGAAGAACAGAGCTTTGCAGTTAAATATTCGAGTATTTTATGTACATTTCAAGGTACACAATACTACCTTATAGTGCCAATTAACGAAATCAAACGTGCAGACATTCCAGGAACACTGACAAATATGTTGCACCTAGCTTGTGGAAGTTTCACACTTCCCTTCGAGCAAAATATCTAAGGATATAGCGAGTCAATCAGAAGCTACATAAAAATATAATTCTTAGTCCGCTGATCAACTATTACAATGGAATGTAAGATTGTATCATTGTATGTTGTGAACGAATGATGCCAGTTAGCAATGATGTTAATATGTCAGGTAACTAAAGGAACAATAAAAGCATACGGAATTTACCTGAAATTGTTGAAAGGTTTCCATTCTGGCAATTATGTGAAAGCGCATCTTCACCTCGTCTTTGGCTTGAGTGTGTTGAGATCTTAAACGAGCTAGGACTTCCATGGTTACTTTCGAGATCACTGTCCTCATTAATGTCAACCGCCAATACAGTAGCTCCTTTGCTCAGAGCATATCTATAAATACATTAAGGAAACACAAATTCTACGAGGTACCCTATGCCATTGTGATTTTCTCAACTTAAGCACAGAATGCAAACAAACAAGAATCATTCCTAAACTATGAAATTTAAAGAAACAATTGAATACAGTGATGAAAATATGTGAAAATGACAGCAATGCAGGTTCTATAAATCTGAGAACATCAAAACATATTATATGTACATAAACCATCTATACCATGGTGATATTGTAGCTTGTACTTGCATAGAGATACATTCTTTTAACTAGCCAGGAAAGTAAAGATGTAATCTGACATTGAGCATTTGTATGGAAGGATACTCTCTTATCCCGAGTACACTATTGTGATTTTCCATTGTGTACATGTAACAGCTTTCTCTACTCCAAGGAAAACATTCACCAACAAGTTTCAGAGCCGCTGTTGCCCCGGAGGTGAATATGCATTTGTAGTCTCTCGGAGATGCATTGAAGTATTTCAGTACCTGAGGAGATACCTTTGGCATGATATAACCACTAAAAGAGCCGATGGAAATTTCTCTCAAGTGCATACAATAGAGCATGGTGTTGGCAGTTTGCAGAGGTTTCAACTCTCAAGCACAAAGATGTTGACACATGGAAAACTTACTAAAACTCCTCTCCAACTTTAGTTGTAGTTTGAGCATTCCTAAGCTTAGATGACAAGTTGAGATAGAAATGGAACTAGCTGCGTTTAGGGCGTAAATGGAAAATGGATGCAAAATAACCTCATCAGCAAGTATCCAGCATTGGCTTTGTTTACACAATAACTAAGGCTGTGAGTTTGGTCTTAACAATGTTTGTCGCCATTGCTTTTGTAAATAGAGCAGACTAGGTTCATGTCTGAAATCTGAAGAAAAATCAATCAGTACCTCATGGCGCGCGGCAGTAACGAGGTCGCTTGCGGCCATGCTCGAATCGCTCTGGCTATCTAACAAACATGTCAAGGGCCACATCCACAGGAATTCACATCACATGTATCGATAACAAGAAAGAAAAACAAGGTCTCTCGAGAAGGGGAACTAAGGATACGAGGATTGCCGTAGACATTGGAGGTGAGGTCCTTGACGACATCCGCCATCTGCGGCTCCGAGTACAGCGTCGCGCCGGCGTGGTCCAGGTACACCGTTCCTGCTCCCCCAAAACCAAGCGAAACACAAAATTAAATGCTATAAACTTCCTCCACACACACATACAAAATTGGCATCATAATCGGAGCAAGAATGGTCCTTTCTACAGGGCACGCTAGAACAATCCGGTTTTTATCTCCTGATGAAACGCTCAAAAGTATGAACTTGACAGAACAGTGAACCGAGTGGCACCTTCGAGCCGCTTGAAATCCGCGGCCCGCATCTCGTCGACGCCCCTGGGCGCGTCCGGGTAGCCGTAGTCGGCGCCGAAGCGCTCCAGGAACTCCTCCTTGCTGTGATCCATGGCGGCAGCCTGGACCCGGAATTGCCGACGGATCGGATTAGCTCGAGGAACCGGGACTAGGTGGAGAGTGGAGGCGGTGGTGGTGGATGTCGCTGGCGGGCACTGAGCCGGGCCGGGTGGGTTGTCGGGGGGATCCGGGTGGTGGGGTTATCCTCCCCTCGTGCCGGAAAAAGATGGGGAGTGGAGCAAAGAAAGGAAGTCGGACTACTCGAAGAGAAGAGGATAAAATAGTTGGCGTGTGGCCTCGAAGCTACGTAATGGCTCACGCACGGATTGACCCCTCCCTCATTGGCTGCCTCCCGCTGTCAATGGAGCTTCGGCACACGCATCAATGGCGTCACAGTGTTTATCTTCTTCTTTGAGATAGAGAGCTCAGGAAGATGGTAAGCAGGTGATGTGGAAGGCCCAGCCGAGTCCACCTGAGCGCATTCTGCAAAGGCCCGTGTAGCACATTAGTGGGCTGGAACGTGTAGGCTGGCCGTCAGCTTCCAAAGTGTTTGTTACTTTCGCTGATTTATTATTTTGCAGCATCTTAGGATATACCAGTACCTAAAGATCGACCTTCGCGAAAGGAAACATCTTCCGACATAACAGATATCCGCTTGACACATGTCAACAGAGCATGAAGCCCCTGAGCGAGCACGCATACAGAGGAGTGCGAGTACAATTAAGTGAACATCCACTAGTGGAAAACGGGATTGTAGCACCGGTTTATAAGGGGTTTTAGCACCGGTTGCCTAACCGGTGCAAAGCATCCAGTGCTAAAAGGTCTGCCGCGGCAGAAAAATGCTCTAAAAGGCTACCGCGGCAGAACCCACTACCGGTACCTTTTTTATCCATTTTTTTAATTATTTTTTACTCCATTTTTTTAATATTTTTTTCAGAATTTCTTGTATTTTAGTTATTTGACAAGTTTAGTCTCTAACTATACTTAACCTCTACTCAAATTACTTACTCGTGGTCATACTTCCTGCTCAGTCAGTAATACTCCCACTACTCTAGCACTAGCATGCTTAACTTTCGAGCTCCTTCCCATCTTCCTTCCAAGTGCTTCGCGTGCATGTTGTTAATAGTAGTATCATATCAATCCTATTAACATGTTGGTCACAACATCACACTTCTTTATTATTTGAATTCCAACTACTTGTTTTAATAAATAAAAAAGCAATGATGTAATAATAATCTTGAATAAATAAATAAACAATAATTTTTTAAAAAAAATAAAAAGACAACCTAAAAAAATGAAAATCTAAAAATTGGCTAACCTTTATGGTTAAGTAATAGTAATAGTAATAGTAATCTTTATGCAGGAAGGAATTATTAATTTATTTTAAAAAAATTAAAAATATATAAAATCCTGAATTTCTGGCAAAAACTAAAATCTTTCTACTTTCATATTTCCATTTAGAATTTTGAGAATCTAAAAATTGGTTAACCGGGTAGACCCTAGTAAATTCGGGTGTAACTTTTTCCCACGATCATTTGATATATTATACTTTTTTGACATCGTATGCAATCAGAAGAGCCATTTTACCTTTTTCTAAACTTTTTTTTAAGTCAAAATTCAAATTTGTTAATTTCCCCTAAATAATTCTAAAATAGAAAAGATTTTATTTTTTGAATTTTCTATCATTTTCTTTTGTATTTTACAAAGCTAAAAAAAGGTGATCCATAGGGGGGGTGGAGTGCGTGGAGAGTAAAAAAACCTTTTACATCGGTGCTAAAGGGTAGACCTTTAGCATCGGTTCGTGCTACGAACCGGTGCTAAAGGTCCCACATGAACCGGTGCTAAAGCCCTGGCCGCTCGGACAGGTGCTAATGTACCCTTTAGTCTGGATTTGTAGCCCAACCGGTGCTAAAGCTCCGGACAGCTCCAAACATAAGCTATATTTTCTACTAGTGTCCAAATATAATAACATATAAGGCACGAGTAATGTTACATGCGAAGCACGAATACATTGAAGGACAAGTACAATTAGGTGAACATCTGAATACAGTTGCATACAAACTACGAGTACAGTTACATACACGAGCTGAGTATAAGTACACTTGCGCAAACGAGTGACTACAAGTACAGTCGCGCACACGAGCAAGTACGAGTACAGAAGTACAGTTGTGCACTACGAGCAAGTACATGTATAGCCGCGCACACAAGAAAGTACAGTCGCACACCACTTGCAATCTTCGTTCACGTAATCTCATCGAGTGGGTCCAGAGTACCGATCCGTCACGCAGATGGGCAAATCCTGATCTTGATCCATACGCCTCAACATATTCCTTTGGAATACCTGAGAGACACATTTATGATCACCATGTTACGGTGTGACGGCTGATGCAGTTGAAGCTCTTTCTGATAATAGTGATTAGATATCATATCACGGTTAAAAGATTGAGTTACTACCGTTTCTTAGATATCGCAATGTTGAACTTTGTGACTGGATCTTATTTGCAATACTTATGTTGGGTGTGTGCCCATCACATTATTTATCCAATGACATGAGCCCACCGTCAATTGACATAAATGTCAATGATGAGGAAATCTTGATCTTCAGTTGACTAGGGAATTGATTTGTTTATAAACCACACGTGTACTAATGTTTCCTCTTAATACAATTATAGCATAGCATAAAAAATTATTATGAACATTCAAAGATATGACGATAAAACATTTTTATTATTTGCTTCTAGGTCACATCTCAAACACTACTACCGCCAACCCACAGGCTTCATCGAGACCACAGGACCGGATCACGTGTATCGCCTCAACTATTCTCTATATGGTTTGAAGCAGGCCCCGCGACTTTGGTACCAACGCTTCGATCCTTCGTCACAATTGTTCGCTTCTCATGCTCCAAGTCAGATACCTCCATCTTCGTATTGCATAACACCCTAGGCACGGCCTACCTGCTCCTTACGTCGACAAGATCGTTCTAACGGCTTCCTCGACTGTTCTTCTCGAGCGTGTCATCACGACCCTAAATTTTGAGTTCACCATAATAGACATGGGGTATTTTCACAATTTTCTCGGCATTGCAGTCTCCCGCACACCTTCTAGGATGTTCCTCTCCTAGCAGAAGTACACTGCCAAGATTCTGGATCGTGCTGGCATGGCAGCATGCACGTCTCCATCGACCCCCCTTGTCTCCTTCGCTGGTTCTCCCGTTGCCGATCCCACAGAGTACTGCCTCGTCGGAGCCATGCAGTACGTGAGTTTACACGCTCGGATATTGCATATGATGTCCAGTAAATCTGCCTCCACATGCAAGATCCGTGCGACCAACATCTCGTGTTGACCAAACATGTTACGCTACGTGAAGGGCACCATCGGCAACAGTCTCCCGCTCATGTTGTTCGCAGATCACGTACACTAATGCAGATTGGGCAGGTTGTCCCGATACTCGGCTACTCTGTTTTCCTCGACAACAACTTGGTGTCTTGGTCCTCCAAACGCCAACACACTGTCTCAGTCCAGCGTTGAAGTAGAGTACTGTGTCGTCGCCAACACCAATGACGTTGTTGAGTTTACTTGGCTTCGCCAACTCTTGGAGGATCTTCATCGACCTCTCCCTCGGGCTACCGTCGTGTTTTGTGACAATGTTAGCACCGTCTACATGTCTACAAATCTGGTTCAGCATCAGCGCACCAAACAATCGGTTCCTTCGAAATTGAGTGGCACTTGGTCATGTGTGTGTCACCATCTGCTAATCTCCCACTGCGGAGGGGGGGGGGGGGGTGTTAGGCAACCGAATATCCTACGATATTGGTGCAATTAAACCATATCTTGAGCCTCCCGTTTATAGCTGATTGAGGTCATTATGGTTGTAATTGTAAATGGTTTGCTTACCTTGTAATCATCTATATATGATAACAGGGAAGGCACCAATTGTGAACTATCCCACCCCAATTCTGTTCTCTCACAGTCTCACACTACCTTCTCCGGCGCAGCAGCAGGCCTGTTGTCCTTCGGTCTGGGTCGCCGGCGCTTCCGGCCGCGGCCGCAATGGACTGTGCTGACGCGTTCTATTGTTTCATCTGCGACAACACAAACCATAGCATGTCGCAGTGCCCAGTTCTGAAGGTCCCTAGACCTAGGGCGATGCTCTGTGGTTACGGCTGTGAAAATTCGTCTTTCCTCCAGCTTCCCGACTCCGTGTGGAGATTCGATCTCGCGCCTCCCACCGCGGTGATCACGGTCACCGAAGGCAAGCCAACCGCCGGCATGGTCGAAAACATAATCAGGAGCATGGTCCCGTTCACGGGGTCATGGACGTGGGAAGCTCTCCCTCACGGTGACAATGCTTTCCTGCTGGGTTTCCCATCTCCGGAGGATCTGCAGCGAGTTATCAACTGCAAGGTGTATCGGCAATCGCTTGGCGTGGTCCTGGACATCACCGAGTGGAAAGGTGAGCAGATCCCCTCCTCTTCTGATCTTCATGTCGTCTGGGTTCACGTCAAAGGGGTGCCGCACTCGCTGCGCCATTTCCTAGGTCTATGGGCTGTCGGCTCCGTCGTCGGGTCGACCCAGGATGTGGACTTGATCTGTCTTCGCCGCCGTGGAATCATCCGCGTTCAGGTTGCGGTGCTCAGCAAGGAGGTGTTTCCTTCGAGTCATGCTGTTGTGGTGGAAAGCCAAGGCTATGTGCTACAGTACTCCCTTGAGAAGGAAGACTTCAAGGCTGATGACAATTTTGTGCCCAAGGCTTGGGATCAAGGTGATGATCATCATAAGGGTTTGAACCATGCAAGGGAAGATGCAAATTGGTGGCAACAGATCGAGTAAGCGTGCGAAGAATGAGAATTCTGTCATCCAACTGTAATGGCTTTGCAGGGTTACATGTGTCTCATCATGCAAATTAAGGCCAGGTAAACTCTTTATGGTTTTATATCACCGTGCTTGCTGCAACTTTGAGTCAGTAAAATTCGTGTTACCAGATTGTAATGGTCTTGTAAGGGTTGTGCGCATCTTGTTATTCTGAGGCTGGGAGTGAACACTATGTGGTTATTTCCTTTTGATGTGACATTCGAGTTAATAAATTTTTCTTTATAAAAAGAAAATGAAAAAAAACCATGTGTACTATATAGAACATAAACCATGGAGCTTAAAGCTGCAAAGAACCTCGTTGCAGACTGCAGTGCCCATTGAAACTTACTGTACATTAGCTCATATAAGCCTACGCAAGCTCAGGGAACGCAGAACACAACTCATGGAGCTTAAAGCTGCAAACATCATCATTGAAACTTACTGTACATTAGCTCATAAGCCTAAGCAAGCACGAGGGACGTGAGATATTTTCATGGCTGTGTCCTTCATATGCGTTCCAAGCAGAGCTTCAACCTGGATTTTACAATGTTGGCCATGGTAGCAAGCCGGTAGTAGTACTACCGCAGACCCCCGCCGAACTGAAGAGAGAAGAACAGCTTACACAGAGAAGCTCCTCAGAAGTCGGAACCACCCTAGAACAACCAATGCTTCTTCTTAGTTTTGCGGGTCAGGATATCTACAATGTACAGAACAGGGGCTAATTAAAAAGTTAGAACTTGCCGCTGACTGGATAATACAGAAATAAGTGCAAGTGGAAGGGGTTCTAAAATTTAATGACCTGTAAAATGTAACAAATTGGTGGTTCATCAAACCACCAGTTAAGTAAAGCACTCACCGTCAGTTCCATACAAGGAGTTGTAGTGTACTTCACACCAGAAGCTCAGCCAAATCTCTGAAACATGTACCATGGAAGGATTAAATAGCATATATATTCAGTTGTGTCTACACACTGCCCTCGTGGATTGGGAAATCTCTCTGGAATACAGGATTATAGCAATAGCATAAGAGACTGGCCAGATAAATGTTCGGGAAAATAATATGTAAGCATCGGAGCATCTCAGCTCTCACCTCTTGTGGGAGTCAGGTCCCTGGGGACTATCTCAATTAAGCAGGTGTCTCTAAATGACGTCACCAAACAAATTTTGGCACCAAACTGTGAGAAAGTAGAGATATAACAGGAGAAATGTGTTAGGAAAATTTAAAGCATGAGTAAATGACAATGCTAATGCCATGACAATGAATACCGACGAGAACATAATAGTCCAAGAGAACTAGAGAAGCATTACCACAGAAGAAAACCTGAATACATTACTAAACACTTAACTGGTAGAAATTTCAGGAACCTTAGACGAGGAATGCTAAACCACTTATCATGACTAGTGAAACAATTACATAAAAACACCTAATATTTCATATATCGAAATAAGGATTTGCATGGGATGGGACGAGGATAGAAGTTTTTTTTTGTGTGTTTGAGCTATATTCACAGTTTCAGGAACCACGAGAATGTTTATGTAGAAGTACTGCAGAAACTATCCAGCCATCTTGAAATTAGAAGTGCCATGTTACCCGGTCTGCAGCTGCTTGCAAGGTCAGATGATCCCCCCATTCCCCAGATCTGCAAAACATACGCATGAAGCTACGAATATAATCGAAATCTAGTATAACGCCAGTGAACATGATAATTTAAGCAGCTTTATCTTTGCTCAACCCCAACCTTTTCATTTTCTTCAGGTACACCTTATATTCCATTGGTACATAGCCTTCATAACGTTTTCTGAATTCCTTTAGCTAAAATTCAGGGACAAAGCTTCAGCATAGTTGCATTACAATGAAATTATACGATCAAGACTGCAATGCGATCAATGGATATATTTATATTACTACAGAATGTCCATGAGTTTAGGCGAACACAGACTACCTGTTTCATGACTGCCTTCCTGACTTGTTTGTGATAATCAGGATTGCAAAAAATCTGGTCTGCCAAAGCTCGGAACTGTATCAAGAGAGTTGCCCAATTAATTTGGATAGTAATCCTATCTCTCTGAAAAAAGTGTGGATTGGGGAGCTCCTCCTCCCGATTTCATTTTGCAACGAAACATTGAAAACACGTCTTATTCTCGACAACAGAGACAGGGGAACAACTCCAACCCCGACCCATGCTTTTCCCAAAGCATTGACTTATCCAGATTAAGTGGCCAATTATCTTTTGTTATTTAAATTGGTTATTAGTGAGATTATAAAAATGGAAACATCTAGAAGAAGTAACAATAGGTCAATTACCATGTTATCTTTAAGAAATGGAAAAATTTGTGTGAAAGTTTCCTACAATTTGTTTTGGGTAAACATGTAAACAGACCTGACAGTTCCCATCTCCCTCTATTTGAAACTCGGCCAAACCGTAAGTCCCTAACCTGTCAAAATAAAAGGTAAAGCTAAATGGACTTTACATGTGATGCAACCAAATAAGAAGATGCAACAGTACATATGTTCTGGAAGATTCATTCTGCAAGATGATGTTCATTCAAGTGGAGAGAGCGGGGAGATCCGACCTTTACCTTTCCGACAACCTTTCATGATCCAAGGTTGCATTGTCAACGTTAGGAATCTCTCCGTTAACTCGAGGGGTGTGCTGCCATGAAACAGGGTATTAGTAAAAACAGGGTATTAGTAATTTTTCCATAAAAGTTAGAAGAAGCTTTACTATTATATAACCAAGGACACCAACAGATCTATTATTTCATTTCACAATTCAAAGTTCAAAATTATAATGCATGTTCATTATTACTACTGAGTACTACACCGACAAATTATGTTCAGTTCAAACTTCAGAGAACATTCATAGACGTAATTATGACTCAGCTAGAAGTAAAGCTCAAGAAAAAAATACTACTAAAAGATAAAAGACGAACAAACGTAGATTGACTCTTGATTACCGGGATTGAACCCAAATGCAAGAGGCGCTTCCCAAGACGACGCCCACTGTTGTTCCTTGCTTGGGCGAGCAGGCTACCTATAGTTACGGACGCTTCCTCCTCGCTCTCCTGAGTGCTGGTGCTGATGCTTGAGCTAGAGCTTTTACTAGCATGGTCCTGTTGTTCAGACATCACATGCTATCTCCAGATGAACATTAACAAGATCTTAGACCTCCAATAGGCTTCAAAGAAAGAAAGCAGCAGTAAGTTACTGCTAGAGACAGGCAAAACGCAACATTTTTCGTACTCCTTAATAAGTGTCACTCAAAGTTGTACTAAATCAGCGGCACCTAATATGGATCGGGGGGGGTAGCATTTTTTTGTTGGCCTGATTGGTGCAAGGCAATAGGAATTACATCAGATCTAACAGAGTTTATGTTGGAAGACAAAAGTTAGTCCTTAATAGTGTACCCTGGGAGATACATATGTGGACCTTAAACACCACCACCAACCCCGCCCCTGTAAGGAGATATTCAGATCACATTTTAGTACTCCATCTCCTTACATCCCCTAGTTAATACCTACACATGGGATTCTTCCATACACTTTTATTCCAATACCAACAAGCCAAATGACACATGAGAGGGACTACCAGTGATGGAGGGGATAAGGAAACAGCAGCAACACGGCATTTTTTTTTAAGAAAAGAGCAACACAGAAGTTAGCATAGTGTGCATCTTTTCAGTTTGATTCCTCTGCCTCAGGTGAGTGAGAATTGCAGACACTTCCAACTCCTGGTACATCTTTGCTCCCTATCCAGTACTAATAAATTTAAGCTAATATTATAAGATCAAGGCCTCACTGAAGGTCATAAGTTGGTTGATCAGCTGTCAACTGAACCCAGAACAAACCAAATACGGAGGAACCAAATTGATGAACCAACAAAAAAAAATCGAGGTGGGTGAACCAACAAATAAATACAACACATTTCAGGAAATAAGCTACAAACTCCACCTCTCCTGGCACACCAGGATGAAAGAAAGGGAAAAAGTTATCCAGAAGATTCACCTGGGAAAATAGCTAACTTCTAAATTAATTTGACCGGTGAAGAAATCGGATATTGGAAGAGTCAATCTAAAGACTAAAGTGGTATGTTTATAGAGTACTTTTTTGTTGCGGGAACTCAGAACCAACTACAGGCGATCTTTGCTACTCATCGGTGGTTCAAATCGAGCACAAAGATCATAATACTCATCACCAATCAGGAAGAAAACATCAGACAAAACAATCTATTCAAAAAGGCATCGAAAAGACCAGTAAAAAAGCTAAAAATACAAGAGAAGAAGCAGCGGAGCTTCAGAGGTCGGCGGCGCGGCGCTGAGGGAGCTGGATCGCAACCGATTCCGCAAGAACACCAGCTCGGGACTCGGAAAGATGATTGGGCGAGGGAGGAAACTTACCGACTTTTGGGATCAGGGCCGTCCGCGCGCGCGACAAGAGGGGGGCGAGTTCATCAGTAGTAGGCGTAGCTCCCACTTGCTGTCGGACTGCGCGAGAGCGAAGGGATAGAAATCGTCGCCTTTTTTCTTAACTTTTATTTTCCTACTACTACTTTACGTCAATTCGGGGGAACTTTAACTTTACCCCCGTAAGTCAGACACATTCTCACAAAAGCCCAGCATGGTCATGCTTTCGTGCAATATAATAAATATGACTGGTTTTAGAAAGAAGATTTGTTGCTCTTCCATTTATAAAAATAACGCTATGGCTTTCCCATCATGCTTTTCATGTGAGAAAGAAATGTAGCCACTATCCTCACGAATCCCGCTCACCATCTGCCCTTATTCACTCTTGACACTACAAACCAGGGATGGTATTTTTCTCTTTGTCATTTGTGTAGTAAGACCTTTTTAAAGAAGTTTTTCTGTCACAGTGACATCAATTTCACGGTGTTACATCAAGCAAAGTTATTCGGCAAAGGTATTCGGCTCCGATCCCGTCTTGTGGTGCAAGACTTTGCACGTACTTTAGTGGCTAAATCTCGCAATGCTATTAATTGCCATGGTGAACTATGGTGGCCCAACCGTCGTCCAAGACGACAAGTTTGACTGCCGAGGCATATGTTCTCCGTTGTAACCTCCATGGCCAGCACAAAAAGGATCGGAGAGAGGGGATCGCCTTGCCGGAGGATAGTGTATGGTGGCTTGGCCCAACCTCTACAAGCCACATGAGTCGGCACAAGTTGGGCATCAAAAACATGACAATCCAGAGCATTGCTTTGAGGGTGTGTTGGGAGTGGTACAGCGGATGGATCCCAGCAGGCCATGGCAAGGGCTTCTGATGGTCAAGGACATGGCGACGCGAGGATTTTCTGACAGTCTCGTCAGTATCTCGGTGGGTGATGGAAAGCGAGCGTTGTTTTGGCGAGACATATGGATTCATGGACAGCGGCCCCAGACATCGCACCAAACCTAACGAAACTGGTTACCATGAGAGTTTGCAACACGGGGATGGTGGCGCAAAGACTACACAACAACGGTTAGGCACATGACCTGGCTGCGCACGCACCGCTACCGGAAACTGAGGCGTGTGAATGCTTCCAGCTTTGGGTGGCCATTGCAGGTGTGCAACTTAACACAAACACACCAGACGTCTTCGCTTGGCAATGGTCGGAGTTTGGAGCCTACACCATGGAATCCACTTATAGGATGTTGATGTAGGGTGGGGTCAGGTGTAATATCCCAGGTTTAGAGGCGATCGAGGGGTAGATTTTAGAAAGGGATGTGCATTGCATTGTAAATTCCAGGGAAATTTCGCGCTTTTAAAACAAAACTGCATAAAAGGGGGGACAGGTTTCTCTCTCGACATCCTACAGGGTTAGGGTTTCGAGAGTGCGATGAACTTGTTCCTACTTATCTAAATTAGGGTTTTGAGAAGAGAGAAGTGAAATTGCATTGAAATCATAAGTTGCATGATTGAATTACAAGTTAAGTTGTTTGAATGAATTCAAACCAAATTTGAATTTGAATTTCAAATTCAAACATCAAATGGTTATCACATAATTTCAATTGGAGATAATTTAACAAACAAATATCATTAAGTAAGAATATAAGTAATACAACAATTACATAAAGCTCATTAAGGAAAACTTGAGCTTTATTGAAAATCACACACATAATACATTGTCTTTACAATATTCAGAATAGAATTATGAATTTACAACACATTACATGAAATGAATAAATGCAAAAAGAAAAAGGAAAATTACAAGGAATTTAAATGATCTAAACTACATTGTGATCTTCATGAATTCTTTGATCAAGATGATCTTGAGTTCATCTTGATCATCTCCAAGATCCCTGCACACACACACAACAAGCAGAGCATTATGCCAAGTGGCATTGCCACTTGGCAGGTTAGCAAATATTACATAGAGTGGATATGACCAAGCTGCCGAGCTGATCCATCCCACCAGCCCTAGTCCCAAGCCACACACACACAGGCAGCACACAAGGCTTGTTGCATGTGTAACAACACACAAGGCTAGGGGGAGTCACCAAAACAGCCAGGTAGTGCTGTCGACCAGGAGAGCAAGTAGAGGACCAGATATAAGCTTTTCACCAGCAAACTTGCTTCATTCATCGACAGGCACCAGAGTAAGTGCTAGTTAGCAAGAACAGCAACTCAAGAACACAAGAACAGGAAGAACAGCTTTACTGTTCAACCTGTTCAATAAACCACAGAATTGAATCAAGCTTCACAAGCTCACCAGGAGGAGCAGGGCAAGCAAATCAACCAAGAGATCAACACAGAAGCAAACCCTCTACATCAACCACAAACCTTGGAGCTGGAGTGAGGTATACCAGAAAAGCATGAGCAAACAATGGTTTTGCTCATAATTAAGCATGTGCATATGTCACAGAAGCAAAAGAGGGTAGAAACCCTATGTGTGAGTCATCATATGGCTAACAGCCAATTGGTGCAAGTAAAGTACGAGAGAAACCAATAGGAAGTCACCTGGGAACATTGATTATGCCAAAGCAATGGCATAACCAAAGATATCCAGCAAGGTAATAATCCAACATAGTTAGCCAGAATTACTTAGCACCTACAGCTAGCTAAGGCCATCAGACATTAGACAAATCCTTGTCTATTTGATTTCAACATCAAAAGTTACTGTCAATCCAACAAAAGGATCACCCAGAGAGCATCTAGTGAGCCACAGCAAGCCAAAACAGGTGGGAGCCACCCTAACAGCAAGGACTTACTGTCAGGGCTACCTCAACCACATCACAAAAATCCCACAGTTAAGCTATGCACATCTATCATTACCCAGAAGGGTTCAAAAGGGAGCTAGGGTACCCAACAGAGGTTGGCATCCCTCTAGCTCTACTAAATCAACTCAGATGATCATCACTGCAAAGCAGATCACATCATTTATCTACCAAATTAAGCAAGGTAACAGAGATAAATGAATTACACAAGTAACCACTGCACCAGAACCTTGCACATGATCCAGTGGATCATTGCAAGTAACAGATAATGCTTGAGTAAGCAATAAACCTCACTAGCACAAGTACATATGTCACACAGACACCAGATTGAGCACCAGATAGGCCCAGACAGAAGCTTAACAATTAATCAACAAGCCACTGTTGATCACATGCTCACCAGGCTTGCTAACATTTGATACAGATGGATATAAGCAAGCATAGTACCAGATAATCATCAAATAGCCACACATAATCAACAGTTGCTTCACAGATAATCAAATGGATGATTTATAATTGTATCCAGAAGCACATCAAATACATGATGTACCACTGGATCAAGCTAGACAAGGATGGCACACACACATAACCAAGCCATAACAATAACCAGAGCTATTAAGCAAGTAAAGCGCTTAGTGCTCATCACTGAATCATACCATTAAGCCAACAGCAATGCTCAGATGAGCATGCTCATGAATTTGAGCACAAGAACTAGCCACAGAAGCTCAGGCACTTGCAAATTTGCAAGAATTGCATACTACAATTAAGCCATTGAAGCATATATGAATACACATGAGTGTCAGGCAAGCATAGAAACAAGAACAGAGGCACATGGAAGAATTCTAGCAAGAAATGCAAGCTTTAACAGGCACATAGCTTAGCAATTTTGTACAGCAGCACAACAGCATGAGCAACACAGCAGCACAAGCAGCACAGCTAGCTAGGCACCGCAAAGCACCAGCACGGCAAGCATCTCCAGGAGGAAGAGCAGCCGCGGCCAAAGCCAGAGGAGGAAGAAGAAGAGCAGGCATAAATGAGATAGAGGAGGGGATCTGAGGAGGCGTGTACCTGGAGCAGAGCACCGGCGTGCCATGGCGGCACGGCGGCACAGGCCACCACGGTAGCGCCAAGCCGCGCCTGGCCTGGCGTCGCCGAGCAAGGGCGATCCAGCACCGCCACGGCGCCTGGATCAACGGCGGGCGGCGGAGCACCACAGATCATCACGGCCGTGCCGCAGAGGCGTTGGGGACGAACGAAGGCGGCGGTGAAACACAGATCGGCGCGGACCGAACGGTGCGCCATCGTGCGGCCGTTCGTGTGCGACCAATCTCGCCGGCGGCGATGGCCGGAGCTCGCCGGAGAAATTCGGCGAAGGGGCGGCGACGCGCGAGTCGCCAGAGCTCAGGGATTAGGGTTCGCGAGGGAGAGAGAGGGGAAGTGTGGGCGACCGAGTGGGCCGGACCAGGCCAACTGGGTTGAGCCCAACCCACTCGGGTTCACCCTGACAGGTGGGCCCGAGGGCAATTTGGACATTTCCAAAAAATACCATTTAAGTGAGAATTTCAAGGAATTTTATAAAATAGAATATGGCTCTAAAAAATAATTAAAAATATGAAAATCAATCAGCATAAAATTCTCTATCCAAATAAAATATCAAAGAGAATTTTTGAAGATAATTAAGAATAAGTCTTAAATTGATGATTTAAATAATGATTTAAATCACACAAATTATTTTCAATAAAGAAAATAGTCCATTAATGCATTTGGACTTTAAAAACACCTTGACAACATTTCAAGGATTGTATTTACCCTAAATTAAGTATCTCCAAATTGTTCTTAGTATTAACCTCTCACATGAAATAATAACAACATCGGAAGGGGGGAACAAACCCTAAAACTGGAATCATGCATAATTGCTTCTTTAACCATTGCCCTTATCGGACAATGATGCTATTTTTCAGAGACAGAGGACAAGGGTCAGTCCACACCATCCAACTGCAAAACTTTGTGTTCGGGCAAGTTCATCGCTTGCTCATATCATTTGAGTATTTCTATCAAATTACTTGCAAAGTATTATGGTTATCACTATTGCATAAAAACCAAAACCACTACTTTCATAACTATGAATATGACTATGTGGTGGGCAATGGAACCATGGATTGTGTTGATATGGTGGAGGTTCCATTGCAAGGGTTTATATCCATCTAGGATTAAACAACAAATGTCGCCAGTGATTCTTGTGCCGTAATACCTGTGTGAACCATAAGATCTGGAGTGGGACGGAATAGTCAATCGTATTTCCACCTCTTGTACATCAACGGATGCACTTGCCGTAGACACTTGTATCCTGAGGGACAAGCGGTAGGCTGGGGAAGCCTAAAGTCCCCACGGTAATGCGGTCTATGATGGATTGTAAGATGTCCGGAACGGTCTATCCATGATTGATAGGGGAGGGCATATAAAATTGTTCGGAACGGTCTACCTTAATCGGTATAGGGGAGAACAAATGCCTGGAACGGTCTCACCATGGATATAGGGGAAGACAGTCTTACAAAAGGGTGGGTGTGCGAGGTAGCGGAGGAATATGATTGGCTATGACCTTATACCGGGCCTCACACCATAGGCAGTGTGGACGGGATAGCTGCCCGGTTGGCACCAAGGTTAAGATCTCTTATGGGTAAAGCAACACACCTCTGAGTGTAAGAATCGTGACTGTCACTCCCTGTTCGGGATATGGAATCGCGGCCGGAAAGGAGCTCCATGAAGTTCTAGTAAACCGGTGAAGGCTGATGGACATAGCTCTTGGAAATAAAAGCAACCTCTTGAAGAAATGTTTATCAAAACTTGCATTGGTATTAGACTTTCTGGTCTAATATCGTAGCTAGTGCATTAAACACCTCTTATCTATAATGAACTTGTTGAGTACGCTCGTACTCATCCCAATCTTAAATCCCTTGCTTAGATTGTCTGAATCGTTTGGAAGAGGACTACGACAACAATGAAGGAGCCGAGATCATCGGCTATGAAGAACCAGACCTCTCTGGAGGTATCGAAGGCGTAGACTATCTCATAGTCTACGGAACCGGGGAGGCTTCCGGAGGAGAGCAAGCCTAGAATCATCTAGTAGTGGTAGTAGCCGAGCAGTATGAACTCTTAATACTTAGCTGCTCGAGAGAATAAATGTACAACTTAATGAGACATCTATATTGTAAGCTAAGTTGGGTTCGCCTCGAACCCAGGAGTATTCCTCTTAGGACCCAAGAGGAGCTCCGAGACGATATGTGTATGATGTTTGTAATATTAAATGAATGAGTTATGGACCTTCTATGTTCTGTTGTACTACTCCGAGGGATGTAATATTTGCGGAATGGTACTTCGTGAATGTTATATCAACGACTGGCATACTACAACATGCAGTGGTATGCAGGGTCACCACAGTTGGTATCAGAGCAAAAGCTTTGACCTTAGGTTGGAACCTAGTAAATGGGACCAAACGTTAGGAGTCAAATAGGACTAGTAAAGAATTCTCTAAAAATATGGTGTATATTCAATTGAGAATACAACAATCATATCTTTTAGTGCGATAATTCTTTATTATCTCTATTATGATGCATTATTACTAATCTCATATTCTTTCTATTTCTACAGCCAACATGGCAAGTTCACGTCCGGGACGAAACGTGAAAGTGATGGATTCCACACTGAGTGAATATGAAGGAGGACTTGCAGATATTCTACGTGCCATGTTACTTGAATTTGGGTGTGATCCCCAGATCCAAGTAAAGAAATACATGTACTACGATGGTACTGTATTGGCAAAGTGTAGGGTAGGGCTGCGACTTCCCGAATCTTTGGGAATGAGCGTAGTAATGCCAGCAGGTGAAGCCAGAACTATCAACACAGCCTACCATATAGCCGTTATGAGAGCCATAACCGATATTCGGGAGCATAAGACGAAAGAGCTTATGGGTTCCGAATTCACCCACATTCCTCATAAGCAGGAGGAAGAGGATCCCATGCTTAACCACTACAAATATGCAAAACGCAAACCAATAGCAGCTGCAAAATACATGGATAACAGCCGCAACTTAATATCATTGCTCTTCCAGTTGAATCATCATTTGACGGGAGCAATTGATACGATGCTAGAGGAGTTTACTGAACCCAAGGAGGAGACTAGGGGGAAAGAACCCATGGAGAATGTGGTGCACACACCAATTTACTCAGCTGGTGACTACATTAGTATTGATCCTCTTGAGCGTGAAACTACACCCGTTACACCGGGAACTATCTGGGTAGTTCCTATGGGGGATATGAGGGTGGAGAGGAATCCGGAAACAATCAGCGTTCCGAGACTCCTATAGAAAATTCCACGGGTTGGCGTTGGGGATCTGATACGGGAACTCATAGTACTTTAGTGTATTATGACGGAGAGATGAATGAGGACGCCACAACCCAGAACCAGAGTTATCCTAGTAATGAAGGAGTTGATGGAGGGTATCCTACACAGGTTGAGTCGGATACAAATGTTGGAAACACCTATGGTGGAGTTACAGGGGAGTACACCCGATGGGTGGACTATGATGCACTTAACGACCAGTTTGTGAACACTGACTTCTCCCTAGGATCATCATCTGATTTGGACTACCAGCCGACGGGGAGACCTTATGTTCCAGGGTCTATCAGGAGGACGACACGTTCGACCGGATGGAAGCCTGGGATGTATCGGGAGTGAAGATCGACTAGAGACCACCAAGGAAGGCGGGACTACAATACACAAGTACCACGTGTATTGTAGGGTGTAATATTTGTAGAAATTTGTACATATACTTTAATAAGTGAGTTTGCATACTCACACCGACTTGAGTATTGTAATAAGACCACTTAAGTATGTATATACATGGTATATGTTTTGTATGATTTGGATTTGCTTCTTGATTTCCATTGCGTGACTAGTTCTGTGCACAAAGTTGAGCTCAGAAAACTTGCGCATGGAGTAATTATGAGTATCATCTTGTGTTGCAGAACTAGGGGGTTATGTCGGGAGCGATAGGTGAGGAGACCGAAGCGCAGCGCATGGAGCGCGAAGCAAAGCAAAAGGAAGAGGTGATGAAGCAGCCAGGAATCAGTTTCCACCACCACCACCACCCATGACGCAGCACTTTGTCCAGACATGCAGCTGGTAGAGGAGAGACAACGTGTAACGTTGGAGCAGCAGAACAAATTCTTCCAGAGCTGCAACGAACGGGTGGAGAGACCCGAGAATCGGGGAGTCACCTTATCGGACTTCCGAATACCAAGCATATATCTTTTGCATACGCGCCCGAGCCAATGGACGCGGAAGATTGGCTTATGGACACGAGCGAAAGCTCAATGTTGGTTGTAACGACCAGGAGAAGGTTCGTTATGCTACACATTTATTGTGTGGACCTGCCGCATCATGGTGGGACAACATCGTAGCCGTTTATCCGGCTGGAAAAGTATTCACCTGGGAGGAGTTTGCAAGGAAGTTCAGGGAATCCAATGTCCCTGAAAGTATTGTGGAATTGAAGCGTCGAGAATTTGAAAGTCTCGAGCAGAAGGACAAGGCCATCCTGACTTATGTCAGGGATTCTCAAACTGTCCCGGTATGCTGTTGAAGAAGTCAACACCGAGGACAAGAAAAAGAAGAGGTTTTGAGGGGGTTAAGTCCCCAGTTCAAGGTACAGCTCCGTATGATGAGAGCGACAGAATTCCAAGAGTTGGTGGATGCAGCCATCACTCTTGAGGATGACTTTAAACAGCTGCAAGAGGAGAAGAGGAAGAAGGCCAAGTTTGAGCCTAAGAGATTTGTTAGCAACAAGCCCAATACAAGCTTGAGTTTCAAGCCAAGGTACAACAACAACAACAACAACAACAACAACAACTACTACTACTACTACTATAATAGCAGGAGGAACCAAGCATTCCAGACTGCAAATCAAGCGGTTTGCAGAAGCTGTGGACTCACAGGACATTTCGCTAAGGATTGCAAGAAGCCAAGGATCATATGCTTTGGTTGTCGTCAGGAGGGGTACATGCTGAAGGACTGCCCCAAGAGAAACACAGGAGGAGGACAATCAGGAGGAGGACAATCAGGAGGAGGAGGAAGCCGAGGAGGAAATAATGGAGGGAATTGGAAGAATAAGAAACCCTTCGGCAAGCTGAACTGCACTAGTCTGGAGGAGGTGGTCAACTCCGATCAGGCGGTGATAGGTACGCTCCAGATACTCACTCATCCTGGCAAAGTACTTTTTGATACTGGAGCAACTACATCATTCATTTCTCAACAATTCATCATCAAACATGGGATTAGTTGCACTAAGTTAGATACACCCATAACTATACTTTCTGCGGGGGAACGATAGTAGTAACCCATACCAAACAAAAACAAGTCATCATGATCAATAAGTGCGCGTTTGACGCGGACCTGTTCATTTTACCGATGAAGGACATTGATGTCATTCTTGGTATGAACTGGTTAGAAGCTAACGGAGCATTGATCGACTGTGTGAACAAGACCGTATCTTTGAAAAGCCCGATGGAAGTAGAATGATCTACCAAGGCGACAAACATACACAGATAGAAGTTGAGCTACAGCTGAACAGCATGAAGGAGGTGAAATTAGAGGATATACCTGTAGTGAATGAATTCCAGGATGTGTTTCCTACGGAATTACCCGAAATGCCACCAGATAGGGAGATAGAATTCACTATCGACCTAATTCCAGGAATAGCTCCGATTGCTAAAGCACCATATAAGATGGGGCCTAAGGAGTTGAAAGAACTTAAGGAGCAACTGGATGACTTGGAACAGAAAGGATTCATACAAGAAAGTGTTTCACCATGGGGATCACCTGTAATCTTCGTGGATAAAAGAGATGGTGGTAGAAGGATGTGCGGAGATTACAGGAATCTGAACAACGTCACAATCAAGAACAAGTATCCACTTCCAAGAATACAAGATCTATTCGATCAAGTTAGAGGCGCGGGAGTCTTTTCCAAAATTGATCTAAGATCCGGTTATCACCAGATAAAGATCAAGAAGGAAGACGTTCCGAAAACTACCTTTGTTTCAAGGTATGGACATCATGAATACCTTGTAGTGCCTTTTGGATTAACCAATGCCCCAGCAATTTTCATGAATCTCATGAATAAGATTTTCATGCCCTATCTAGACAAGTTTGTCATCGTATTCATTGATGATATCTTGATCTATTCCAAAGACAAAGCAGAACATGCTGAACATCTGAGGTTAGTGTTGCAAACACTAAGAGAACATCAATTCTATGCCAAATTCAGCAAGTGTGAATTTTGGTTGGATCAAGTGGAATTTCTTGGTCATGTCATTAGCAAAGATGGAATCGCTGTTAACCCGAGCAAGGTAGCAGCAGTTCTAGAATGGGAAGCACCCAAGACTGTCAAGGAAATCAGAGGATTCCTAGGAATGGCAGGATATTATCGGAGATTCATTGAAGGATTCTCCAAGATAGCAGGACCAATGACGAAGCTGTTAAGAAAGAACACACCATTCGTGTGGTCAGAGGAGTGTGAGAAGAGTTTTCAAACTCTGAAAGAGAAACTCACCACGGCACCGGTATTAGCAGTTTCGGAAGTTGGCAAGGATTACACCGTGTACTGTGACGCATCCAAGCATGGATTGGGTTGCGTACTTATGCAAGATCGGAAGGTAATATCCTATGGATCGAGGCAACTCAGACCTCATGAAGTGAACTATCCAACACATGATTTAGAATTAGCAGCAGTTGTATTTGCACTCAAAACTTGGAGACATTTTCTCTATGGAGCCAAGTGTGAGCTCTATACAGATCATAAGAGTCTCAAATATTTCTTCACCCAGAAGGAACTCAACATGAGGCAGAAAAGATGGCTTGAACTGATCAAGGATTATGATTTGACCATCAATTACACTCCAGGAAAGGCCAATGTTGTAGCAGATGCCTTGAGTAGGAAGAGCACCGGAGGAGTGGAACAAGAGATATCACCGGAGTTGAGGAAGGAAATAAGTCAAGCCCAAATACAACTTTGGGAGAAGGAAGCTCATGAAGGACTATCGGCTTTGCAAGTAGCCGATGAGCTAAATGTTAACCTGAAGAATGAGATAATGATGGGTCAGCTGGACGATCCATTCATCATGGAGGAGATGAGAAGAATAGATGAGGGAAGACCATCAGAATTTCACCGCGGAGAATCAGGATCATTATGGTTCCAGAAGAGAATTTGTGTTCCGGATATTGCTGAAATCAAGGAAGTAATACTCCGGGAAGCCCATCAAACACCATACTCCATACATCCGGGTAGTACAAAGATGTACATGGACCCAAAGGAGCTATTCTGGTGGAATAACATGAAGAGAGAAATAGCACAATATGTGGTGGAATGCCATACCTGCCAAAGAGTGAAGGCTGAACACCAAAGTCCGGCAGGAAAGTTACAACCTTTACCCATTCTAGAATGGAAATGGGAGGAGATAGGAATGGATTTCATCACCGGACTACCCATGACCAATAAAAAGAAGGACATGATATGGGTAATCGTGGACCGGTTGACAAAGAGTGCACATTTCTTAGCGGTAAACCAGCAGGATAAAGGAGAGAAACTCATCGATCTTTACATCAAAGAGATCGTGAGTAAACATGGAGTGCCCAAGAAGATCGTGTCGGATCGAGGATCCGTGTTCACGTCAGCATTCTGGAAGCAACTACACGAAGCTTTAGGATCCAAGTTGGACTATAGTACCGCCTATCATCCTCAGACAGGTGGACAAACAGAAAGAACTAACCAGATTCTAGAGGATATGCTTAGGGCTTGTGCCCTAGACTTCGGAGGATCATGGGAGGAGCACTTGCCACTAGCAGAGTTTTCATACAATAATAGCTATCAAAGCAGCATCAAAATGGCACCGTTCGAAGCTCTGTATGGAAGGAAGTGCAAATCACCGATATGTTGGTATGAAGCCGGAGCAAGCAAAGAGTTCAACCCTGATTATGTCAAGGAAAAGCAACAAATCATTGACATTATCAGGGATAGGCTCAAGATAGCCCAGAGCCGACAGAAGAGTTATGCCGATCAAAAGAGGAGAACATGAGAGCCACAAGTTGGAGACATGGTATATCTTAAGGTGAGCCCGATGAAAGGACTTCAGAGGTTTGGAGTAAAAGGAAAGCTAAGCCCTAGGTACATCGGACCTTTCAAGATTCTGAGTCAAAACTGAGGGTTAGCCTTTGAATTAGAACTACCGGGAAGGTTATCTCAGGTTCACAACGTATTCCATGTGTCGCAACTCAGAAAGTGTTTAAAGACCCCAGATGAACCAGTATCACATGAAGAGCTCGAGTTGCAACCTGATTTGACTTACATCGAGAAGCCACCAAAGATTCTCGAGGAGAACTGGAAACAACTCAGGAATAGAGCTATAAAGTACTGCAAGATACAATGGAAGCATCATCCCGAGAGGGAAGCCACAGGGAAAAGGAGGAAGACTGAGGAAAACATACCCCGAACTCTTCAGGTATTACAACCACAACTTCGGGACGAAGTTTTCTTTAAGGGGGAAAGGCTGTAATATCCCAGGTTTAGAGACGATCGAGGGGTAGATTTTAGAAAGGGATGTGCATTGCATTGTAAATTCCGGGAAATTTCGCGCTTTTAAAACAAAACTGCATAAAAGGGGGGACAGGTTTCTCTCTCGACATCCTACAGGGTTAGGGTTTCGAGAGTGCGATGAACTTGTTCCTACTTATCTAAATTAGGGTTTTGAGAAGAGAGAAGTGAAATTGCATTGAAATCATAAGTTGCATGATTGAATTACAAGTTAGGTTGTTTAAATGAATTCAAACCAAATTTGAATTTGAATTTCAAATTCAAACATCAAATGGTTATCACATAATTCAATTGGAGATAATTTAACAAACAAATATCATTAAGTAAGAATATAAGTAATACAACAATTACATAAAGCTCATTAAGGAAAACTTGAGCTTTATTGAAAATCACACACATAATACATTGTCTTTACAATATTCAGAATAGAATTATGAATTTACAACACATTACATGAAATGAATAAATGCAAAAAGAAAAAGGAAAATTACAAGGAATTTAAATGATCTAAACTACATTGTGATCTTCATGAATTCTTTGATCAAGATGATCTTGAGTTCATCTTGATCATCTCCAAGATCCCTGCACACACACACACAACAAGCAGAGCATTATGCCAAGTGGCATTGCCACTTGGCAGGTTAGCAAATATTACATAGAGTGGATATGACCAAGCTGCCGAGCTGATCCATCCCACCAGCCCTAGTCCCAAGCCACACACACACAGGCAGCACACAAGGCTTGCTGCATGTGTAACAACACACAAGGCTAGGGGGAGTCACCAAAACAGCCAGGTAGTGCTGTCGACCAGGAGAGCAAGTAGAGGACCAGATATAAGCTTTTCACCAGCAAACTTGCTTCATTCATCGACAGGCACCAGAGTAAGTGCTAGTTAGCAAGAACAGTAACTCAAGAACACAAGAACAGGAAGAACAGCTTTACTGTTCAACCTGTTCAATAAACCACAGAATTGAATCAAGCTTCACAAGCTCACCAGGAGGAGCAGGGCAAGCAAATCAACCAAGAGATCAACACAGAAGCAAACCCTCTACATCAACCACAAACCTTGGAGCTGGAGTGAGGTATACCAGAAAAGCATGAGCAAACAATGGTTTTGCTCATAATTAGGCATGTGCATATGTCACAGAAGCAAAAGAGGGTAGAAACCCTATGTGTGAGTCATCATATGGCTAACAGCCAATTGGTGCAAGTAAAGTACGAGAGAAACCAATAGGAAGTCACCTGGGAACATTGATTATGCCAAAGCAATGGCATAACCAAAGATATCCAGCAAGGTAATAATCCAACATAGTTAGCCAGAATTACTTAGCACCTACAGCTAGCTAAGGCCATCAGACATTAGACAAATCCTTGTCTATTTGATTTTAACATCAAAAGTTACTGGCAATCCAACAAAAGGATCACCCAGAGAGCATCTAGTGAGCCACAGCAAGCCAAAATAGGTGGGAGCCACCCTAACAGCAAGGACTTACTGTCAGGGCTACCTCAACCACATCACAAAAATCCCACAGTTAAGCTATGCACATCTATCATTACCCAGAAGGGTTCAAAAGGGAGCTAGGGTACCCAACAGAGGTTGGCATCCCTCTAGCTCTACTAAATCAACTCAGATGATCATCACTGCAAAGCAGATCACATCATTTATCTACCAAATTAAGCAAGGTAACAGAGATAAATGAATTACACAAGTAACCACTGCACCAGAACCTTGCACATGATCCAGTGGATCACTGCAAGTAACAGATAATGCTTGAGTAAGCAATAAACCTCACTAGCACAAGTACATATGTCACACAGACACCAGATTGAGCACCAGATAGGCCCAGACAGAAGCTTAACAATTAATCAACAAGCCACTGTTGATCACATGCTCACCAGGGCTTGCTAACATTTGATACAGATGGATATAAGCAAGCATAGTACCAGATAATCATCAAATAGCCACACATAATCAACAGTTGCTTCACAGATAATCAAATGGATGATTTATAATTGTATCCAGAAGCACATCAAATACATGATGTACCACTGGATCAAGCTAGACAAGGATGGCACACACACATAATCAAGCCATAACAATAACCAGAGCCATTAAGCAAGTAAAGCGCTTAGTGCTCATCACTAAATCATACCATTAAGCCAACAGCAATGCTCAGATGAGCATGCTCATGAATTTGAGCACAAGAACTAGCCACAGAAGCTCAGGCACTTGCAAATTTGCAAGAATTGCATACTACAATTAAGCCATTGAAGCATATATGAATACACATGAGTGTCAGGCAAGCATAGAAACAAGAACAGAGGCACATGGAAGAATTCTAGCAAGAAATGCAAGCTTTAACAGGCACATAGCTTAGCAATTTTGTACAGCAGCACAAACAGCACAACAGCATGAGCAACACAGCAGCACAAGCAGCACAGCTAGCTAGGCACCGCAAAGCACCAGCACGGCAAGCATCTCCAGGAGGAAGAGCAGCCGCGGCCAAAGCCAGAGGAGGAAGAAGAAGAGCAGGCATAAATGAGATAGAGGAGGGGATCTGAGGAGGCGTGTACCTGGAGCAGAGCACCGGCGTGCCATGGCGGCACAGCGGCACAGGCCACCACGGTAGCGCCAAGACGCGCCTGGCCTGGCGTCGCCGAGCAAGGGCGCTCCAGCACCGCCACGGCGCCTGGATCGACGGCGGGCGGCGGAGCACCACAGATCATCACGGCCGTGCCGCAGAGGCGTTGGGGACGAACGAAGGCGGCGGTGAAACACAGATCGGCGCGGACCGAACGGTGCACCATCGTGCGGCCGTTCGTGTGCGACCAATCTCGCCGGCGGCGATGGCCGAAGCTCGCCGGAGAAATTCGGCGAAGGGGCGGCGACGCGCGAGTCGCCAGAGCTCAGGGATTAGGGTTCGCGAGGGAGAGAGAGGGGAAGTGTGGGCGACCGAGTGGGCCGGACCAGGCCAACTGGGTTGAGCCCAACCCACTCGGGTTCACCCTGACAGGTGGGCCCGAGGGCAATTTGGACATTTCCAAAAAATACCATTTAAGTGAGAATTTCAAGGAATTTTATAAAATAGAATATGGCTCTAAAAAAATAATTAAAAATATGAAAATCAATCAGCATAAAATTCTCTATCCAAATAAAATATCAAAGAGAATTTTTGAAGATAATTAAGAATAAGTCTTAATTTGATGATTTAAATAATGATTTAAATCACACAAATTATTTTCAATAAAGAAAATAGTCCATTAATGCATTTGGACTTTAAAAACACCTTGACAACATTTCAAGGATTGTATTTACCCTAAATTAAGTATCTCCAAATTGTTCTTAGTATTAACCTCTCACATGAAATAATAACGACATCGGAAGGGGGGAACAAACCCTAAAACTGGAATCATGCATAATTGCTTCTTTAACCATTGCCCTTATCGGACAATGATGCTATTTTCAGAGACAGAGGACAAGGGTCAGTCCACACCATCCAACTGCAAAACTTTGCAGTGTTCAGGCAAGTTCATCGCTTGCTCATATCATTTGAGTATTTCTATCAAATTACTTGCAAAGTATTATGGTTATCACTATTGCATAAAAACCAAAACCACTACTTTCATAACTATGAATATGACTATGTGGTGGGCAATGGAACCATGGATTGTGTTGATATGGTGGAGGTTCCATTGCAAGGGTTTATATCCATCTAGGATTAAACAACAAATGTCGCCAGTGATTCTTGTGCCGTAATACCCGTGTTAACCATAAGATCTGGAGTGGGACGGAATAGTCAATCGTATTTCCACCTCTTGTACATCAACGGATGCGCTTGCCGTAGACACTTGTATCCTGAGGGACAAGCGGTAGGCTGGGGAAGCCTAAAGTCCCCACGGTAATGCGGTCTATGATGGATTGTAAGATGTCCGGAACGGTCTATCCATGATTGATAGGGGAGGGCATATAAAATTGTTCGGAACGGTCTACCTTAATCGGTATAGGGGAGAACAAATGCCTGGAACGGTCTCACCATGGATATAGGGGAAGACAGTCTTACAAAAGGGTGGGTGTGCGAGGTAGCGGAGGAATATGATTGGCTATGACCTTATACCGGGCCTCACACCATAGGAAGTGTGGACGGGAAAGCTGCCCGGTTGGCACCAAGGTTAAGATCTCTTATGGGTAAAGCAACACACCTGCAGAGTGTAAAGAACGTGACCTGTCACTCCCTGTTCGGGATATGGAACTGCGAACGCGGCCGAAAGGAGCTCCATGAAGTTCTAGTAAACCGGTGAAGGCTGACGGACATAGCTCTTGGAAATAAAAGCAACCTCTTGAAGAAATGTTTATCAAAACTTGCATTGGTATTAGACTTTCTGGTCTAATATCGTAGCTAGTGCATTAAACACCTCTTATCTATAATGAACTTGTTGAGTACGCTCGTACTCATCCCAATCTTAAATCCCTTGCTTAGATTGTCTGAATCGTCTGGAGGAGGACTACGACAACAATGAAGGAGCCGAGATCATCGGCTATGAAGAACCAGACCTCTCTGGAGGTATCGAAGGCGTAGACTATCTCATAGTCTACGGAACCGGGGAGGCTTCCGGAGGAGAGCAAGCCTAGAATCATCTAGTAGTGGTAGTAGCCGAGCAGTGTGAACTCTTAATACTTAGCTGCTCGAGAGAATAAATGTACAACTTAATGAGACATCTATATTGTAAGCTAAGTTGGGTTCGCCTCGAACCCAGGAGTATTCCTCTTAGGACCCAAGAGGAGCTCCGAGACGATATGTGTATGATGTTTGTAATATTAAATGAATGAGTTATGGACCTGCTATGTTCTGCTGTACTACTCTGAGGGATGTAATGTTTGCGGAATGGTACTTCGTGAATGTTATATCAACGACTGGCATACTACAACATGCAGTGGTATGCAGAGTCACCACATCAGGTTCCCCCTGGCCGAAGCAATCTGAAGATACAAGGATACGCCTAAAATGAAGATCTTCATATGGCTAGCGGCACAACATCGCAGCTGGACTACGAATCGCAGGTGGAGATACGGCCTGCATGAGCAAACCTCGAGCTACTTTGTGTGCGAACAAGAGAAAGACACAACGGAGCACATACTGATGCAAATGTGTTCATTTGAGGCAGACTTGGTACATCTGTAGTCAGTTGTGCCCATACGTCCTTCACCATACCGGAGAAAGACTCTGCACTTCAGGATTGGTGGTTGTTAGCCCGCCGACGCTTCCTCCGCAGGAGCGTCGTGCATTCGACACTCGGGTGAGCATACTTGTTGGGAGCTTTGGAAAAAACAGAAACGTGTGGGTTTTTGGAAACCCTACCAAACAGCTACCATCGGATAGTCTAGTGACCAAGGTGTTGGAGGATTTCAAACTGGTTATGAAGGCCAAAGGAGTAGGAGTTGGAGCCCTAGACCATGTACGCGAGGAGTTAGCCTTTAGTAGTTTTTTTTTTGTTTTTGAGTTTCTGCTGCCCTTTATGTTCTCATCTAGGGCAGCCTCTTGTACATAAACCTTCCTCCTTCTATAACATTGTGGCACGTGTTGCACGCTCTCTAAAAAAAGTAATCTCCGTTTAAGTAGGGTAGCTTCTATGTACGCATTCATTTACTCAACTGTCTTGTTGTGTATGATGTTTTTGACTTTAAATAAGCCAGATTTTATTCCAAAAAAAATGTGAGCAACACCTGGCCTAATGGTACAATTCTTTTGAACGTATAGTTCTAAAAAGACATAAATATATAAATATAGTTTTGAAAACATCACTACATGTCAAAATGACAAATACCATACATGGATAAGAATATAGTTTAGATCCTCACGTGATTTCAAGTAGAGATTGTGCAACATACAAAATAAAAGGTAAGGACAGTTTACTTGTTTCTAAGAACACTAAAAAAAATAAGTAACTGTGGCATTGCAATATCATGCAAATACAAACAATTATTTTCAAGCGTATGAGGATCTTTTTGTTGGTTGCGGTATCATATTGCTAAATCCTGGTCGGGTGTTAGCTCCTTGAATTTATATCCTTAGATACTATCTTGTGAGATTAATAAAACGTCTTTTATAAAAAAAAATGCATTGTCCAATCCACTCAAAAAGCTCAAGGAAAAGGGGA
The DNA here is from genome assembly GCA_030979885.1 of Lolium multiflorum. Taxonomy (NCBI): domain Eukaryota; kingdom Viridiplantae; phylum Streptophyta; class Magnoliopsida; order Poales; family Poaceae; genus Lolium; species Lolium multiflorum. The sequence goes on from CM061753.1 coordinate 310,610,367, forward strand.
AAAGAAAGGGATAAACTAAAACCTAGCCTTCCAACATGCACGCTGCAGGTGAAACAAAATTCAGTAACTTGCTGCCTTGAGCTAATTGGGGAGTACGCATGCACGAACCAAAATGCCAGAATATAAAACAATCCAGGTGGAGACGGCAACTCCTCCACCAGACCAAAAAGGCGCCTTTGTGCTCCCTGTGACGCATTTCTATTGGGCTGTCCACCTAACCAGAAATAGCAATATGAAATTCGAAAATATCACTGCTTCGTGCAGTCATCACTCATCAGCAAATGCTAGAGCATGGAGAATTTTCCTAACCCTATCTCTTCGCGGCAGAAGCAATTTGAGTACTCCTTCGGGCCCTAAATAGTTATAGTAGATTCAATCGAAATGAAGGCTAAAATATGTCTATATTTATTGAACCTAGTATTTTACATTCACCGCTTCTCCCAGTAAAGCTTCAGGTAAAAACTCTGTCGATATATCCTGACCCTTCGTGAAAAGTTTCTCCCAACATGCAACAACAATTCACAAAGTCATCCGCGGTGGTGCAACAGATTATTAAAAGTAGCTGGAGACGACAACGGGACAGTCAGAGTTTTGCTTGGCCAGGGGCAGTAGTGACTCCAGTGGTTCAGAAAATGAAACAGTGTGGAGCAATGCCAACGACATGGGCTTCATGGCCGACCTTGGAAAACAAACAAACCGATTTGTCGAGAGGTGACTAAATTGTTTGCGCTGGGAGTAGGGTAGTGAAAAATCATTAGCTGCGGAGCACAAATGCCTTGTTCTTCTATTTTACATTTACTTGTTACCCCGACCTGAGTCTGTATTTTATGGGAAAATATTCAGTACAACTTTTTAAAACACTGTTCTATGATTCAACTTGTATCATCTCTTCACACGCGTACATAACTCCCTCTGTTCGAAAACATTGACGCATACACATACATGCACATAGTACAAACAGCCTGGTAGTCTCCAGAGTCGATTAATTCCGATCAAAGGTAGTACCACAAAAGAAAATGACATCATCACACATGGTTTTTTTTAGAACAGGGAAGGCCCTGAAGGGCCGAGAAGCTCCATTAAACGGTGGGCACAGTTACATAAAGGACCTTGGCTTGAGAAGCAACAACACAAAAGTCCCGTAAAATTACAAGAAGGACCCCAGAAAGTTAAAATGAAAAGCAATCAAGTCCTTCTTCTCCACCGCGATGTTGACTGAATCTCGGGCCACAGTCGCTGGTGGCGACGCAGGGGACTATGCCACTTGGTTCGCCGTCAGGATGGACCACCGTGCCGAGATTGTAGATCCTCCACAACGGCACAAAGGCCTAGAGGAAGTAGATTCTCCCCGGAACAGATTCTCCCGAGGTGCGGAGAGGTCCCCTTGGCCAAGGATAGCGGCGGCTGAAGTCGCCGACGCTTGGGATCTGCCGTAGATTGAGCTTCTTGGCATCCCACTGCCATCGAAGCTTCGCTTCCTGCATCACCTCCCTGCAGGTTCTCCCCTCGCCACCTCAGCCGTCCAGAGGAAGAAGAAAGGGAGGGATGCAGTGAATCGGAAGCCGGAACGGCCCACTCCCTTGCTGGTTTGGGCGGGCCAGAACCGCAACACCACCTCCCCTCGCCACCATGGCTGGCCAGAGAGAGTGTTGCGACTAGGAGCGCCCTCGCCGGTATAGCAGATGCTGCGCAAGCCCAAATCCCCCCCCCCCCCCCCCCCCGCCACCTTGGCCGGCCAGAGAGGGGAACGCAACAAAGTCATATTGTACATGCAAGAGAAGACTAACAACGATTTTATTTGACGGTCCAGTGGCCTCCACCACCGGTCCCAACTCCGGCCAGAGGAGCTGGAACAAGGCGAGGAAGAACTCTAGCTTCCAGATCTCGCCGGACCAATCTGGACCTGCACCTACACTAAACCTGTAAGGGTATATTGCCCCTATGTGTGGTTTTGGTAATTAATGACAACCCCTATGGACTAATGTTTTCATTGAGTTTATATGAAGGAATATTCCATAGGTACTACTTGTACTCCATATGTTGGATTCAAGTATGGATGCCATGAAGATAAAGGTATTACTTGTGTATTGGCATCAAGATCATCGGTATGAAGATATATATATGTGATATGATCAAGTAGAAGAAATGAAGAAGGAGTGTCTTATGTGGAACTCAATATTAGCCATGCTCTATCTTAAGTGAGTATGTGAAGATACAAGGTTGAGTTGGGCAAGTTCAAGATGAGCATCTCAAGTGAATCACATGCTTGAAGCTTGCCGTCCATTTGGTGATAATGGACTAGTGAAGATGTGCATCAATGGAGCTTTCCCATCATAGTGTATGGGGGAGCATTTGTGAGTCTTCACGAAGCAACATTGGTCAAGTGAGGCATTCCGGCTTGAGTGAAGCTTGAAGAGTTATCATCAAGATCAAGCGGGATGCGCAAGGCAAAGGTATGGCCTTGCTAGGTTTTCCTTTACCGGTCTCAAGGTGGATGTTGGGAGACCGGATTATAGGATAGATAGCCGCACTATTAAGAGGGGCTTTCGGTTGAGTAACTTGATCACATCGTCTTAGAGAGCTCAATCCTTTGCATACTTTGCATATCCTTATTGCTTCTTGATGTTTCTCTGTGTGAGGTTCTTGAGCTTGTTGCTAGCTTTACAACAAGCCCAAGTTCATCGAAAACGGAGTTCGCATGCATCTTCTATTGCGTTTTCGAGGTTGGGTAATTTTACCGGTTATTCATGATATAAGGTTCTATCTTTTATATTCATGATAAAATTCCCTTCTACAGATTCTTGAGTTTGCACTTTTTATAGGGTAGCATTTGTTGTTATCTTCCAAATAAAATTAGTTTCATTCGAATCGGAGTTCGGGAGCATTAGTTATTAAAGAAAAAGGAAAAAGGGAAAGAATAAAAAGGAAAAAAAAGGAGGAGGGGCGCCGGTCGGCCACCCGGCCTGCCAGGCCATGCGCCGGCCCACCCGGCCAGGACCGGGCGCCAACCGGACCGGGCGCCAACCGGCCCAGGCGCCGGCCCACCCGGCCAGGCCGGCTCTTTCGTCCGGCCAGTCCGCCACCCGGCCCGCCGCGGTGCGGGGGTCGGCCCAGCCTCCCGCCGGTGGGCTTCAACCACCGCACCCACCTGCCTGCGCCTTGCCTTTCCGCCCAGCGCGCCGCTGCCTAGCCCGGTTCTGGGCCGTCCGACGGATGGGCCACCGGCCTCATCGCGCAAATCCGGTCGGCCGGCTGGCACCGGTGAACGCCGTTTTCTGCCCGTTTTATTTGTCTTTTCCCCCCAACAGTTTTATTTTCTCCCATGCTATAAATAGCTCTTCTTCCACCTTGAGCTAGAGTAGTTCTTCCCATTCTCTCACCTCCATTGTTCCATTTTGAAGAACTTGCTCTCCCCTTTGATTCCTCCAACCATTCTTGCTCATTCTTGAGGATTTGAGAGAGGAGATCTAGATCTACACTTCCACCAAACCATTTCTTCTCTAAGTGAGGGAATCTCTTGGGATCTAGATCTTGGAGTCTTTGGTTGACTTTCCCCTTGTTCTTCCTCTCCAATCTCATCCTAGCATTCGTTGCTTTGGTGGGATTTGAGTGTGAAGGACTTGAACACCTCTAGTGTTCTTGCTTTGCATCATTGCATAGTGTTGAGCTCTCCACCACGATTTGTTCGAGTGAGAGACCGTGAGCTTGTTACTCTTGGAGGGTGACCTCCTAGTTGGCTTGGTTGGTGTCCCGGTGATCTCTTCGTGGAAGATTGTGAAGGGGCCCGGGCTTCTCCTTCGTGGAGCTTGTGAAGTGGTTGTGGAGCTTGCCATCTCCGGAGCGGAGGAAAAGCTAACCATAAGGAAAGGGCCATTATCCTTCGTGGGTGTGGTTCGGAGAATAGGGTGAGCCTTCGTGGCGCGGGGAATCCTTCGTGGGACTTCCACTCCTCCAAACGTGACGTACCTTCTTGCAAAGGAAGGGAACACGGGAATACATCCTCGTCTCCGCGTGCCTCGGTTATTTCTATACCCGAGCTCTCTTTCCTTGTGATAGCCATCGTGCTTGAAGTACATATATCTTGCTATCACTTGTGCTACATATATCTTGTGCCTATCTTGCTTAGCTCTAGTTGCTATTGTTACACTTAGTTGAGCTTAGCATATTTAGGGTTTGTGCTTGTAAACTAAACGATAGTTTAATTCCGCATTCTTACAAGACAAATCCGCAAGAGTTTGTAATTGCCTATTCACCCCCTCTAGGCGACATCTCGATCTTTCAATTGGTATCAGAGCAAGGTCTCTCCTTGTTTAAGGCTTCACCGCCTTGAGAGTAAAGATGTCGGCTAGTATAGTGCACAATGACACAATTGTCTTTAATGGCACAAATTATCTTTTGTGGAGAAATTGCTTGCTTTGTCATCTTCGGACCTTGTGTCCACATATAGAGCAATTTCTAGATGTCGGTTTTTCTCCTCCGATGGATTCTCAAAATCTATCTTTAGAGGATGAGAAAAATTTACATCTTGAAGCTCAAGTATCTAATGAGCTTTTATTCTCCTTGAGACCCGATTTTCGTAGGTTCTTGATATATATAAAGCGAAAATCGTCTCATGAGATGTGGATCAAGCTTAAGGAAATGTTTGGTGGATCCACTTCTCAATTGGTCGGTGGTGACTCCGAGGAGCTCTCTTCCTCTTCACATCATGAAGAGCTCCAAGTTGCTTCCACCTCCGGTCGTGATGAGTTATCATCTTCTTCCACTTCACCAACGTGTAGCAAGACACGAGGTAATGATATGGTGAGTGGTGAGGAAAATTGCAATGTTGATATTGTGCTCAATAGTGATGATTCTTCATCTCTATCCCATTGCAATGCTTCCTTTTTGGACTTAAACACATCTAGCATTGAAAATAATCTACATGCTTGTGTTGATAGTCCTTGCATATCATGTGTAAATTGCTTACATAGATCTCATGATGATATGCTTACCTTGTCTTGTTCCCATAATCAAAATGCTTCTATTTCCTCTAGTTGGTTGTTGACTAACAATGTAGAGGAAACCGAACACTCTATGGATCAAGACACGATTTCAAATGAGGATTCAAGAATATCTTCATCTTCATTCTCCGGTTTGCACATGTGCCTTATGGCAAAAGGATCAAAGGTATCTCCTACTTTGACTCCTAACACATCCTCTAATGATGAGAATGATGATGATGATAATGATGAAGAATATAATACCTTGGTGCATAATATGGCAATGGTATATGCTTCTCTTCATGGTAATAAAGAAGCTCGTGCTAATCTCGAACACTCTATGGATACCTTGAATAAATATAGGGAAACCATAGTGGAGTTGGAGTCCCATGTTGAAAATGAGGAAATGAGATTCACTCTCCTCAAGCATGAGCTAAAAGATGAGAAGCATACTAATTTTATGCTTACACAAAAAATTGAATCCTATATGCATGAAAATGAGAAAACTATTGTTGATGCTTGTGCTACTAACTCTAATTCTTGTGAAGCATCTACCTTAGAGGAGAATGTTGAGCTAAGGGCTCAACTTGAGTTGCTAACTAGCAATTATAGGGAATTGGAAGAAAGTCATAAAAATCTCTCAAGCTCTCATGATGATCTTCTAATTTCCTATGATGGGCTAAAGTTAGCTCATGAGGCAAGTATCACTAAGGTAACATCTTGTGAGCCTCATATGGATGTTAGCACAATCTCTACTACAAATGTTATATTGCCATGTGCTAGTCCTTGTAATCCATCTAGTCAAACTAGTGATACACCTTGTGTTGGATTACTCACTTTGCCTTGTTGCTCTAACAATGAAGCTTCTACTTCCTCTAGTACTTGTATTTCTACTAACCATGTAGAGGAAATCAAAGAGCTCGAGGCCCAAGTCCTTTCTTTGAAGAAAGGCTTGGAAAAGCATCATGAAGGGAAATCCGCACTTGACAAGATGTTAAGTGTGCAACAATCCCCCAATGACAAGAGTGGACTTGGATTCAACTCCAATAACAAGAACAAGTCCAAGAGCAAGAGCAACAAGAAGAAGGGCCAAGATAAAGTCGATGATCCGGCCAAGTTGGTTTGCTTCAAGTGCAAGGTTGAAGGGCATCATGTTAGATCATGCCCATTGAAGAAGAAGAAGAAGCACTTGAGTGAGAAACAACAAGGGAAACGGCCACAAGGTCAAGGTCAAGCTCATGCTCGACCTCAAGTTGAAGATAGGCCACTTCCCAAGAAGAATCAAGATATTGTTCCCCAAGAGAAGAAATCAATAAAGAAGAGAAAGGGGAACACTTGCTACTTATGCCGTGAGAAGGGGCACTTTGCTTCTTCTTGCTTAAGTGGTACCTTATCTAACCCTATAATTGTTGATGATGATTATTCTCTAGGGAAGGATAAGGATGGCAATGTGTTTGCTAAGTTTGTTGGAACTCAAAGTGGTTTCAAGAAAAGAACCATTTGGGTTGCCAAGCCTATTGTGACTAACCTCTTAGGACCCAACTTGGTTGGGGACCAACAAGCTCAAACTTGATCAATAGGTGTTGTGGAGGGCATTGGAGACTTGGCTACTTCATGAAGAATTAAGGGATCTTCATATATTATATTTTTACCAAGCCAAGTCGTATGGATTATCATCTATATCTTATATCCAATGTTCCTCTTTGCGGTAACTTATACTTCAACTCTTCATGTTTATTGTAAGTTACTTGCCCCTTTGCATGTTTGGTTTTGTACCAAATATGTGTATGTATGTGTTGTGTCTTACTTGCCTATCTTGTGTATTCAAGTATGTTTGTTTGACTCATCATATACTTGTGTATTGTTTTGAGCCTAATGCATCTTGATGATATCTTATTTGGCTCTCTTTGAAGTGATTAATGGAACATCCCATTTTGGGGGAGTGATATGCATTGTGCATCTCTCTTTCTTTAAAATGTGTGTACATGGGTACCACCACTTAGTATTGATATTGCAAGATTATCTAGTCACTATGTGGTGTGTCATACTGATACGTCTCCGATGTATCGATAATTTCTTATGTTCCATGCCACATTATTGATGTTATCTACATGTTTTATGCACACTTTATGTCATATTCGTGCATTTTCTGGAACTAACCTATTAACAAGATGCCGAAGTGCCGTTCCTGTTTTCTGCTGTTTTGGTTTCAGAAATCCTAGTAACGAAATATTCTCGAATCGGACGAAATCAACGCCCAAGTTCCTATTTTCACCGGAAGCATCCAGAACACCCGGGAAGGACCGGAGGGGGCACTGGGCCCCCAAACCATAGGCCGGCGCGGCCCAGGCCCGCCGCGCCGCCTATGGTGTCGTCCCCTTCGACCCTCCTGCGCCGCCTCTTCGCCTATATAAAGCCCCTGGATCGAAAACCCCGATGCGTTCGACGAAACCACGAAACCTTCCGAGCCGCCGCCATCGCGAGGCCAAGATCTGGGGGACAGGAGTCTCTGTTCCGGCATGCTGCCGGAGCGGGGAAGTGCCCCGGAAGGCTTCTCCATCGACACCGCCATCTCCGCCATCTTCATCACCGCTGCTACTCCCATGAGGAGGGAGTAGTTCTCCATCGAGGCTCGGGGCTGTACGGTAGCTATGTGGTTAATCTCTCTCCATGTACTTCAATACAATGATCTCATGAGCTGCTTTACATGATTGAGATTCATATGAGTTTTGTATCACAATTCATCTATGTGCTACTCTAGTGATGTTATTAAAGTAGTTCTATTCCTCCTGCACGTGTGTAAAGGTGACTAGTGTGTGCACCGTGTGGTTCTTGTCGTAGGCTATGATCATGATCTCTTGTAGATTGTGGAGTTAATTATCATTATGATGGTATTGATGTGATCTATTTGGTTTATGTTGATCTATCTTACACTATAAGGTTACTTAAATATGAACAAATTGTGGAGCTTGTTAACTCCGGCATTGAGGGTTCGTGTAATCCTACGCAATGTGTTCATCATCCAACAAAAGAGTGTAGAGTATGCATTTATCTATTCTGTTATGTGATCAAAGTTGAGAGTGTCCACTAGTGAAAGTCTGATCCCTAGGCCTTGTTCCTAAATACTGCTATCGCTACTTGTTTACTACTGCTGCATTACTACTGCTTGTTTATCCTGGGCAAAGCACTTTTCTGGTGCCGTTGCTACTGCTCATACTTATTCATACCACATGTATTTCACTATCTCTTCGCCGAACTAGTGCACCTATTAGGTGTGTTGGGGACACAAGAGACTTCTTGCTTTGTGGTTGCAGGGTTGCATGAGAGGATATCTTTGACCTCTTCCTCCCGAGTTCGATAAACCTTGGGTGATCCACTTAAGGGAAAACTTGCTGCTGTTCTACAAACCTCTGCTCTTGGAGGCCCAACACTGTCTACAGGAAAGGAGGGGGAAGTAGACATCAAGCACTTTTCTGGCGCCGTTGGGGGAGAAGGTAAAAGGCACTCATACTCCGGTTCCAGGTAAAGTACTTTTCTGGCGCCATTGTGTTTGTGCTCGAAGCTATTTCCTTTAGATCCTGCAATTGCAACTTTTTGTTTCTTGTTTACACTAGTTAGGCATAATGGAAAACATCTGTGAGCTCTTTGTACTATTTCCTGAGTCAAGACATGAATGGTTTAATGCGAAAATTAAAAAACCCATGGAACATGTTAGCATGAATACTTTGAACACCATTGTTGCTAATGATATGGAAAATTCTAAGCTTGGGGAAGCTGGTTTTGATGAGCATGATCTTTTTAGTCCCCCAAGCATTGAGGAGAAAATTTTCTTTGATGATACTTTGCCTCCTATTTATGATGATTATAATGATAGTGGTCTTTTGGTGCCACCTACTATGGAGAGTAAATTTTGTTGTGATTATACTATGCCTCTTACACTTGATGAGAATAATAATGATAGCTACTTTGTTGAATTTGCTCCCACAACTACTAATAAAATTGATTATGCTTATGTGGAGAGTAATAATTTTATGCATGAGACTCATGATAAGAATGCTTTATGTGATAGTTATATTGTTGAGTTTGCTCATGATGCTACTGGATATTATTATGAGAGAGGAAAATATGGTTGTAGAAATTTTCATGTTACTAAAACACCTCTCTATGAGCTGAAATTTTTCAAGCTACACTTGTTTTATTTTCCTATGCTTGTTACTTTGCTCTTCATGAACTTGTTTATTTACAAGATTCCTTTGCATAGGAAGCATGTTAGACTTAAATGTGTTTTGAATTTGCCTCTTGATGCTCTCTTTTGCTTCAAATACTATTTCTTATGAGTGCATCATTAAAACTGCTGAGCCCATCTTAATGGCTATAAAGAAAGAACTTCTTGGGAGATAACCCATGTGTTATTTTGCTACAGTACTTTGTTTTATATTTGTGTCTTGGAAGTTGTTTACTACTGTAGCAACCTCTCCTTATCTTAGTTTTGTGTTTTGTTGTGCCAAGTAAAGCCGTTGATAGAAAAGTAAGTACTAGATTTGGATTACTGCGCAGTTCCAGATTTCTTTGCTGTCACGAATCTGGGTCCACCTCCCTGTAGGTAGCTCAGAAAATTAAGCCAATTTACGTGCATGATCCTCAGATATGTACGCAACTTTCATTCAATTTGAGCATTTTCATTTGAGCAAGTCTGGTGCCATTTTAAAATTCGTCAATACGAACTGTTCTGTTTTGACAGATTCTGCCTTTTATTTCGCTGCCTCTTTTGCTATGTTGGATGAATTTCTTTGATCCACTAATGTCCAGTAGCATTATGCAATGTCCAGAAGTGTTAAGAATGATTGTGTCACCTCTGAATATGTTAATTTTTATTGTGCACTAACCCTCTAATGAGTTGTTTCGAGTTTGGTGTGGAGGAAGTTTTCAAGGGTCAAGAGAGGAGGATGATATACTATGATCAAGAAGAGTGAAGAGTTTAAGCTTGGGGATGCCCCGGTGGTTCATCCCTGCATATTTCAAGAAGACTCAAGCATCTAAGCTTGGGGATGCCCAAGGCATCCCTTCTTCATCGACAAATTATCAGGTTCCTCCCCTGAAACTATATTTTTATTCCATCACATCTTATGTGCTTTTCTTGGAGCGTCTGTTTGTTTGTTTCTATTTTTGTTTTTGTTTGAATAAATGCTTGTGTGGGAGAGAGACACGCTCCGCTGGTTCGTATGAACACATGTGTTCTTAGCTCATAATATACATGGCGAAGTTTTCTTCTTCGTTAAATTGTTATATGGTTGGATTTGGAAAATGATACATGTAGTAATTGGTATTAATGTCTTGGGTAATGTGATACTTGGCAATTGTTGTGCTCATGATTAAGCTCTTGCATCATATGCTTTGCACCCATTAATGAAGAAATACATAGAGCATGCTAAAATTTGGTTTGCATATTTGGTCTCTCTAAAGTCTAGATAATTTCTAGTATTGAGTTTGAACAACAAGGAAGACGGTGTAGAGTCTTATAATGTTTTCAATATGTCTTTTATGTGAGTTTTGCTGCACCGGTTCATCCTTGTGTTTGCTTCAAACAACCTTGCTAGCCTAAACCTTGTATCGAGAGGGAATACTTCTCATGCATCCAAATCCTTGAGCCAAACAACACTATGCCATTTGTGTCCACCATACCTACCTACTACATGGTATTTTCCGCCATTCCAAAGTAAATTGCTTGAGTGCTACCTTTAAAATTCCATCATTCACCTTTGCAATATATAGCTCATGGGACAAATAGCTTAAAAACTATTGTGGTATTGAATATGTAATTATGCATTTTATCTCTTATTAAGTTGCTTGTTGTGCGATAACCATGTTCACTGGGGACGCCATCAACTATTCATTGTTGAATTTCATGTGAGTTGCTATGCATGTCCGTCTTGTCTGAAGTAAGAGAGATCTACCACCTTATGGTTAAGCATGCATATTGTTAGAGAAGAACATTGGGCCGCTAACTAAAGCCATGATCCATGGTGGAAGTTTCAGTTTTGGACATATATCCTCAATCTCAAATGAGAAAATTATTAATTGTTGTTACATGCTTATGCATAAAAGAGGAGTCCATTATCTGTTGTCTATGTTGTCCCGGTATGGATGTCTAAGTTGAGAATAATCAATAGCGAGAAATCCAATGCGAGCTTTCTCCTTAGACCTTTGTACAGGCGGCATAGAGGTACCCCTTTGTGACACTTGGTTAAAACATGTGCATTGTGATGATCCGGTAGTCCAAGCTAATTAGGACAAGGTGCGGGCACTATTAGTATACTATGCATGAGGCTTGCAACTTGTAAGATATAATTTACATGATGCATATGCTTTATTACTACCGTTGACAAAATTGTTTCATGTTTTCAAAATCAAAGCTCTAGCACAAATATAGCAATCGATGCTTTTCCTCTTTGAAGGACCATTCTTTTACTTTCAATGTTGAGTCAGTTCACCTATTTCTCTCCACCTCAAGAAGCAAACACTTGTGTGAACTGTGCATTGATTCCTACATACTTGCTTATTGCACTTATTATATTACTCTATGTTGACAATATCCATGAGATATGCATGTTACAAGTTGAAAGCAACCGCTGAAACTTAATCTTCTTTTGTGTTGCTTCAATGCCTTTACTTTGAATTATTGCTTTATGAGTTAACTCTTATGCAAGACTTATTGATGCTTGTCTTGAAGTGCTATTCATGAAAAGTCTTTGCTTTATGATTCATTGTTTACTCATGTCATTACCATTGTTTTGATCGCTGCATTCACTACATATGCTTTACAAATAGTATGATCAAGGTTATGATGGCATGTCACTCCAGAAATTATCTGTGTTATCGTTTTACCTGCTCGGGACGAGCAGAACTAAGCTTGGGGATGCTGATACGTCTCCGACGTATCGATAATTTCTTATGTTCCATGCCACATTATTGATGTTATCTACATGTTTTATGCACACTTTATGTCATATTCGTGCATTTTCGGAACTAACCTATTAACAAGATGCCGAAGTGCCGTTCCTGTTTCTGCTGTTTTTGGTTTCAGAAATCCTAGTAACGAAATATTCTCGAATCGGACGAAATCAACGCCCAAGTTCCTATTTTCACCGCATCCGAACACCGGGAAGGACCGGAGGGGGCAGGCCCCCCAAACCATAGGCCGCGCGGCCCGGCCCGGCCGCGCGCCGCCCTATGGTGTCGTCGCCCCCGACCCCTCTGCGCCGCCTCTTCGCCTATATAAGCCCCGGATCGAAAACCCGATGCGTTCGACGAAAACCACAGAAACCTTCCGAGCCGCCGCCATCGCGAGGCCAAGATCCGGGACGGAGTCTCTTCGGCACGCTGCCGGAGCGGGGAAGTGCCCCGGAAGGCTTCTCCATCGACACCGCCATCTCCACCGCCATCTTCATCACCTGCTGTCCCATGAGGAGGGAGTTCTCCATCGAGGCTCGGGGCTGTACCGGTAGCTATGTGGTTAATCTCTCTCCATGTACTTCAATACAATGATCTCATGAGCTGCTTTACATGATTGAGATTCATATGAGTTTTGTATCACAATTCATCTATGTGCTACTCTAGTGATGTTATTAAAGTAGTTCTATTCCTCCTGCACGTGTGTAAAGGTGACTAGTGTGTGCACCGTGTGGTTCTTGTCGTAGGCTATGATCATGATCTCTTGTAGATTGTGGAGTTAATTATCATTATGATGGTATTGATGTGATCTATTTGGTTTAATCTGTTGATCTATCTTACACTATAAGGTTACTTAAATATGAACAAATTGTGGAGCTTGTTAACTCCGGCATTGAGGGTTCGTGTAATCCTACGCAATGTGTTCATCATCCAACAAAAGAGTGTAGAGTATGCATTTATCTATTCTGTTATGTGATCAAAGTTGAGAGTGTCCACTAGTGAAAGTCAGTCCCTAGGCCTTGTTCCTAAATACTGCTATCGCTACTTGTTTACTGCTGCATTACTACTGCTTGTTTACTATCCTGGGCAAAGCACTTTTCTGGTGCCGTTGCTACGCTCATACTTATTCATACCACTGTATTTCACTATCTCTTCGCCGAACTAGTGCACCTATTAGGTGTGTTGGGGACACAAGAGACTTCTTGCTTTGTGGTTGCAGGGTTGCATAAGAGGGATATCTTTGACCTCTTCCTCCCTGAGTTCGATAAACCTTGGGTGATCCACTTAAGGGAAAACTTGTTGCTGTTCTACAAACCTCTGCTCTTGGAGGCCCAACACTGTCTAGTCACTATGTGGTGTGTCATACTCATGAGAAATTCAAATTCTAAATATCCATTAATCATCTCTAGTCGAATTTTAGTTGCCTCTTGTTTAGAAGAAATGTTTTATCACATTATGGGGGAGTAATATGTTTTGTACATATCACAAGCCTAGAAAATGTGAACATATGAGGTTATGCCACTTAGAGTTGATGCTCTTAATTATCTTGTTCCTAGGTGGCATGTTTGCTCAAACAAGCTCCATTCCTAATAAAAATCTTTTATTACTCATCTTGTGGGTTCTTGTTTGAATAAGAAATTCTTGGTGCGGTTTTTCCTCAAATACATATCTCTATATCTTATTTGGGACACCATTTGCTTCAAGTTATTCTAATCATTGCCGTGCGTGATTGTTTGACTAGTTGAAGTTATCAAGAATCTTCATCCGTGCATAGTGCTTAATTCTATATACTTATCCTATGCCTTTTATTGTGAAATTGATCCTTACTATCCTTGTTAATATACCACCGGAAGTTAATTCCAATATTCTCATTGTCTTTGACAATTGATAACCTTGTATGTGGTTGATTTTTTTTTTTGGATCATCTTCACCTTGGATTGTTTCTTACTTTCTTATTTTATTTCCAAGAAACCTTTGTTGCTCCCATATGTCTTCCTTGTCCCTTTGAAAAATCTTTTGATAAATCCTCTTGATTCATATCAAGTGTTTGTTTTGGAATACATACCTTTTCTTTACGGTACATTGTGCCATTGTGAAAAGTGAGGGTTTGGTTTATTTGTTCGAACCTTGCTCTTTTGGGGAGTTTTGCTATCTCATTCCTTCTTCTATGCTTTATTTGTTGAATGAGATAAATCCTTGAGCATGTTTGCTTTATTTCATCCTTTATGCTCAATGGTTTCTTCTTAGTTCACTTGTTGAACTTTGTTGAACAAATCTTTTGTGATTTGCTTCCTTGATATAATTTGGACAACAAATTTGTTTTGTGACACCTCTATGCCTTATTTAATTCTTTTGGTGTTTTGTCCAAAGTATATCTTTCTTGGATCTTTAAAAGTTTTGGTGCATGCTTATATGTAATTTGTTTATACTTGTAGCATGTTTGCTTTCTTTTGATCCATTATGTAGGATATACTCCATCAAATCCTAAATGGCTAAGATGTGCATGAAATTCAAATTTCATCTAAATATGCACATGTTTATATGGAGTGTGTCCTATATATTGTGGTTAGTCTAACCATATTGGACCCAATGAGTTTGGGGACCAAGATGTACTTGAATGATGTTTTAGGTACATTGGAGATGCAATGGAGGCTTGTCTCATCTATAAGGAAGGTGTTGTCACCATATGATAATTGGAGTCAAGCTAGGATGATCGATGAAATCTTATCTACTACATCATGCCATTGCTATCTCGGTAACAAGTATCTTATTCATGCACTCTCATATAGCATCCAACCTCTTGTAGGTTGTATCTTGGCATGAAATTATTTATTTCGAAAATATTGCGGTTCTTGAAAAACCCTTTTAAAGTAAAACTTCTTATTGAACATTTGAGTAATTTGAGAAGATGCATATGATAGGTTATATATATATATCATATTTTATGATTCACCTATCACAAATATGCCCTCTAGCAATTTATTGCATATCAATTCCTCAAAGAGCTCTTGTGTGCAATATTGATGAATTTGTGAAATAAATCCGTATTTGTGATACTTGTTGCCTTTCTCAAAACACTCCAACTAGCTTTACTTCCCTTATTGTTAGTTGTGATGTTTTTGAGATTTAACTTGGTTGAAGTTCATTCATATACCATAAGTGAAAATTGGAGCCATAGGCTATATATGCTTCTTAAGCAAACATCCTTTGGTATATGTTATTACTTCATCTTGGATATCTTGTCTTATCTATTTTATTAACCTCTTGTGTGTGCATGTTTCTTTATGGATCACTTTGTCCACTTTAGAAACTCATATACATAAGAGCGTTAATCCATCACCTTGATATCCTTGTTCTTTGCCGACCATCTTTTACCCCTTTGTTTTTAGTGGGTTGGTAAAGGAGATTTATGAGTGCTTGGTTTATTTGTTTTTCTTCTTGCACTCATATCTCGTAATTGTTGGACTAAAGTTGTTCTTGATAAGCATATTCTCTTTATCTTAGTTGCGTTCTAAATGATATATAGGGAGTGAGGATTCCATGTTTGTGCATATTTTATTCAAATGCAAACATTATAAATTGTGCACGAACCTTGGGGAGCTTTCTTATTTTTAGAGCACTATATCTCTCTTATCATGATATTTTTGTTTGTCCAATTGGATCTTTGATTGCTTGCTTTATTTGTTGAAGCTCACTTCACCATGTTATCTTTATGCAATCTTTGATCCTCAATATAGTTTGACTTCCTTCAAGTATTCATCATTGGATATGTGCACTTGATTCCACTCAAATTATGAGAAGTGCACACTTTGGGGAGGAACTCACATTATATTGGCCTTCTAAATTTTTCACCCATTTTGACAATCGATGCCAATGGGGGAGAAGTTTAGAGGGTTTAAGGGAATGGTTTTATACTTAAGTTTGGTTTGTGCTTAAGTGTTTTGCCTCTCATGCATTCCATATTTATATGTCTTGCATGGTTGTATATATATAGTGGAAACTATCCCAAAGGTTAATCTTGACAATGTATGCAATGAATTCATGTTCATCACACGTGCATACATTGTGGGGGAGTTTTCTCTATATATATATTGGTTCTACTCACATCCCTTGCATTTGTTGTAGTTGTGTGAGTAGAGCCGGTTTTGATATGGCCTAGTAGCTTTGTGTTACTTGACCATATCAAATACAACCTCTTGTATACAACTTATTCTCGGATAAGTTGCGTACTTGTTTCTAATATTCATTATATAAACCCTCTTATTGTGTTTGTCATCAATTACCAAAATGGGGGAGATTGTAAGGGTATATTGCCCCTATGTGTGGTTTTGGTAATTAATGACAACCCCTATGGACTAATGTTTTCATTGAGTTTATATGAAGGAATATTCCATAGGTACTACTTGTACTCCATGTGTTGGATTCAAGTATGGATGCCATGAAGATAAAGGTATTCCTTGTGTATTGGCATCAAGATCATCGGTATGAAGATATATATATGTGATATGATCAAGTAGAAGAAATGAAGAAGGAGTGTCTTATGTGGAACTCAATATTAGCCATGCTCTATCTTAAGTGAGTATGTGAAGATACAAGGTTGAGTTGGGCAAGTTCAAGATGAGCATCTCAAGTGAATCACATGCTTGAAGCTTGCCGTCCATTTGGTGATAATGGACTAGTGAAGATGTGCATCAATGGAGCTTTCCCATCATAGTGTATGGGGGAGCATTTGTGAGTCTTCACGAAGCAACATTGGTCAAGTGAGGCATTCCGGCTTGAGTGAAGCTTGAAGAGTTATCATCAAGATCAAGCGGGATGCGCAAGGCAAAGGTATGGCCTTGCTAGGTTTTCCTTTTACCGGTCTCAAGGTGGATGTTGGGAGACCGGATTATAGGATAGATAGCCGCACTATTAAGAGGGGCTTTCGGTTGAGTAACTTGATCACATCGTCTTAGAGAGCTCAATCATTTGCATACTTTGCATATCCTTATTGCTTCTTGATGTTTCTCTGTGTGAGGTTCTTGATCTTGTTGCTAGCTTTACAACAAGCCCAAGTTCATCGAAAACGGAGTTCGCATGCATCTTCTATTGCGTTTTCGAGGTTGGGAAATTTTACCGGTTATTCATGATATAAGGTTCTAACTTTTATATTCATGATAAAATTCCCTTCTACAGATTCTTGAGTTTGCACTTTTTATAGGATAGCATTTGTTGTTATCTTCCAAACGAAATTAGTTTCATTCGAATCGGAGTTCGGGAGCGTTAGTTATTAAAGAAAAAGGAAAAAGGAAAACGAATAAAAAGGAAAAAAGAAAAACAGGAGGAGGGGCTGCCGGTCGGCCACCCGGCCAGGACCAGGCGCCGGCCCACCCGGCCAGCTGACCGGCCTGCTGCCTCGTCCGGCCCAGGTCCCGGCCACCGACCGGCCCGCCCGTGAAGGAGATATGCCCAAGAGGCAATAATAAAAGTGGTTATTATATATCTTTATGTTTATGATAAATGTTTATATGTCATGCTATAATTGTATTAACCGAAACATTAGTACATGTGTGATATGTAGACAACAAAGAGTCCCTAGTATGCCTCTTAACTAGCTTGTTGATTAATGGATGATTAGTTTCATAATCATGAACATTGGATGTTATTAATAACAAGGTTATGTCATTGTATGAATGATGTAATGGACACACCCAATTAAGCGTAGCATAAGATCACGTCATTAAGTTATTTGCTATAAGCTTTCGATACATAGTTACCTAGTCCTTATGACCATGAGATCATGTAAATCACTTATGCCGGAAAGGTACTTTGATTACACCAAACACCATTGCGTAAATGGGTGGTTATAAAGGTGGGATTAAGTATCCGAAAAGTATGAGTTGAGGCGTATGGATCAACAGTGGGATTTGTCCATCCCGATGACGGATAGATATACTCTAGGCCCTCTCGGTGGAATGTCGTCTAATGTCTTGCAAGCATATGAATAAGTTCATAAGAGACCACATACCACGGTACGAGTAAAGAGTACTTGTCAGGAGACGAGGTTGAACAAGGTATAGAGTGATACCGATGATCAAACCTCGGACAAGTAAAATATCGCATGACAAAGGGAATTGGTATTGTATGTGAATGGTTCATTCGATCACTGAATTCATCGTTGAATATGTGGGAGCCATTATGGATCTCCAGATCCCGCTATTGGTTATTGGTCGGAGTGAGTACTCAACCATGTCCGCATAGTTCGCGAACCGTAGGGTGACACACTTAAGGTTTGATGTTGAAATGGTAGAACTTGAATATGGAATGGAGTTCGAATATTTGTTCGGAGTCCCGAATGAGATCCCGGACATCACGAGGAGTTCCGGAATGGTCCGGAGAATAAGATTCATATATAGGAAGTCATATTCCAAGTTTGGGAATGATCCGGTGCATTTATGGTAGGTTCTAGAAGGTTCTAGAAAAGTCCGGAAGAAATCACCATGGAAAGTAGAGTCCCGGAGGGACTCCACCTTGCATGGCCAGCCAACCCTAAGGGGAGGAGTCCAAGGTGGACTCCCCAAGGGTGGCCGGCCAACCCCCATGGAAGGGGGAATCCCACCCCAAGTGGGATTCCCACCTTGGGTAGGTTTCCCACATGGAAGGTTATTGGTTCGGGTCTTATTCGAAGACTTGTAGTCCAACACTTGGGGCTTCCACCTATATAATGAGGGGCATAGGAGAGGGGGCTGACCACCACAAGCCCATAGCTTGGCCGCACCCATAGGTGGCCGGCCACCCCTCTCTCAAACCCTAGCCGCCCCCTCTCTCCTCTCTTCCCCCGCACGCTTAGCGAAGCTCCGCCGGAGATCTCCACGCCACCGCCACCACGCCGTCGTGCTGCCGGATTCAAGGAGGAGCTACTACTTCCGCTGCCCGCTGGAACGGGAGAGGACGTCGTCTTCATCAACACCGAACGTGTGACCGAGTACGGAGGTGCTGCCCGATTGTGTTGTGATCAAGATCTTCTACGCGCTTTGCAAGCGGCAAGTGATCGTCTACCGCAGCAATAAGAGCCTACTCTTATAGGCTTTGGAAATCTTCAAGGGTTAGTCTTGATCATCCCCTCGTTGCTCCGTCTTCTAGATTGCATCTTGGCTTGGATTGCGTTCTCGCGGTAGGAAAATTTTGTTTTCTATGCGAATCCCTACAGTGGTATCAGAGCCGTGTCTATGCATAGATGGTTGCACGAGTAGAACACAATGGTTTTGTGGCGTTGATGCTCTTGTTATCTTTAGTTTGAGTACTTTGCATCTTTGTGGCATAGTGGGATGAAGCGGCTCGGACTAACTTTACATGACCGCGTTCATGAGACTTGTTCCTCGTTCGACATGCAACTTGTATTGCATAAGAGGCTTTGCGGGTGTCTGTCTCTCCTACTATAGTGAAGATTCAATTTACTCTTCTATTGACAACACTAGTATCACCGTTGTGGTTCATGTTCGTAGGTAGATTAGATCTTACTCGAAAACCCTAAACCACGTAAAATATGCAAACCAAATTAGAGACGTCTAACTTGTTTTTGCAGGGTTTGGTGATGTGATATGGCCATAATGTGATGATGAATATGTATGAGATGATCATTATTGTATTGTGGCAACCGGCAGGAGCCTTATGGTTGTCTTTAAATTTCATGTTGAGTAGTATTTCAAAGTAGTTGTAATAGTTGCTACATGAGGTGAACAACCATGAAGACGGCGCCATGGACCTTGACGCTACGCCGACGATGATGGAGATCATGCCCGTTGATGATGGAGATCATGTCCGTGCTTTGGAGATGAAGATCGAAGGCGCAAAGACTAAAGGGCCATATCATATCACATATGAATTGCATGTGATGTTAATCCTTTATGCATCTTATTTTGCTTAGAACGAAGGTAGCATTATAAGATGATCCCTCACTTTAATATCAAGATAATAAAGTGTTCTTCCCTCGTATGCACCGTTGCATTGTTTGACGTTTTGAAGCATCTCGTGATGATCGGGTGTGATAAACTCAACATACAACGGGTGTAAGCCATGTTGCACATGCGGAATACTTGGGTTTGCTTGACGAGCCTAGCATGTACAGACATGGCCTCGGGACAACGGAAACCGAAAGGTTGAACATGAGTCATATGGATGATATGATCAACATGTTGATGTTCACCATTGAAGCTACATCATCTCACGTGATGATCAGTTTTGGTGTAGTGGATTTGGATCGTGTACCACTTAACAACTATGAGGGATGTTGTATTAAGTGGGAGTTCATTAGTAATTAGATTAAAACATGAACTAATTATCATAAACATAGTCTGAGTAGTATTTTGAATTAATTTTGTAGTATTGGCATCCGTTTTCTACCATGCGCTAGTCTTGTAATTGAGATAGAAATACTGTTAAGTCTGACAAGAAACTTTACGGATTGGTACCGTATTGTTAAAGAATCAAGAAATGATTAAGTCCTATTGCAAACTTTTAGTAAACCTCACATTGTTGATTCAAAGAGTTGTGGTTTCAATTAGTACCTAAAGTTATCTTGTCTCCGTAAAACTTGAAGTTCAAATCTGTTTGAAAAATAAGGAGCTGAAAATTTAGTTTTCAGAAATAATCAAGGTATGAGATATATGTGATATCTAAGACCTTATTGCAAGATGATAGAATATATTTTGGTGAGACTACATAAACTCATAAGTTTTATGGGAATGTACGAAGGTTGAAGACGCAAGGCGTCCCAATCCTCCAACTATTGGGGCACTAACGATATTCGCATATCCATGAAGTGATTGTCCTTAGTATGCACCGTTGCTAAGACTCGTCGTTTCGAAGCATCACGTGATGATCGGGTGTTATAGATTCTACGTGTGCTTACAATGGGTGCAAGCCAGATTTGCACATGCGAATACTAAGGTTAAACTTTACGAGCCTAGCATGTACAGACATGGTCTCGAAAATTCGTCATGATATGATGGATAAAATTATGAGTGAAATTGTTCATCATATTAAAAGGTTATTAATAGAGAAATTCGGAACACTTGTCATATGATGATCAACTTCAAAGTAAGAACCTCAAGGTTATTGGTATTTGACCAACAAACCTAGAAGTTATTGATGTTGAAGTGTTTTTCTGAATAATGAGGAAAGCTAAAAGAGAAACTGCAAAAGATATTTTGGCAGAAAGAAAGAAAAGACTAGAAAGTCTAGCTCAGGTGTATATAAATGATATACATGTTATGGTTGTATTCCTAGTTAGGTCACACTATGAAATTCTTGGGTATTAGTACTATATTGGTTGGTATGAAGTGTCATACAAAACAACACAATACAAGAATACAATGGCCTAAGTGACTGATAAGGAATATGATAGGAATACACGTCTGGAACAAAATAAAGTGTTATTATGTTCGTCGTTGGCATTCTATCTAGCCCTTAGAATTTATAATAAAGAACTTAATAATTGTTATTTTGCTCTGGTCAAATGAAAACAATGAGTTGTTCAAATTATGACATTACTCCATGTACGATGGATAAGTTATTATAAATCTTAATGGTGAAACACACATACATAACAGCTAAAAAGCCATAAGGAAAATGATTTGAATTCCACGTATTTGTGGAACCGCCATTTAGGTCATGTTAGAAAGGAACGCATGAAGGAACTCCATGCAAATGGATTTTGGAGTCATTTGATTTTTGAATCATTTGGCGCTTGCAAATCTTTTCTAAAGAAAATGATTAAAATACCGTTCATAGGCCAAGAGTTGAACGGGCAACTAACTTAGTGAAAAATACATGATGATGTATGTGGTTCACTGGGCATAGTTGTGTGCGGGAGATTCTTCTACTTCATGAAAACTTTCAACAATGAATTGAGTATATATATGTGGATATATTCAATAAGGAAGAAGTTTGAAACATTTGAATGGATTCAAATAAATTTCAGCATGAAGTGGAAATCATCGTAATAGAAAAGTCAAATATCTATGATTGGATCATGGTGAAAATATTTGAATTACGAGTTTTAGCGAACATCTAAGAGAGTCATGAAATTGTTCTACAACTCACATTTCTTGGAGCATCATAATGATGATATAGTATCCAAGAGATGTATCCAAACCTTGTTGGGTCAATGATGAGATAAAATATTGATGTCATTATATTTTTGTGGATTATGCTTTAGTGACTACCGCTTTTACACTGAATAGAGCATCATCATGATCCGATGAAATGACACCATACAAGTTATGGCATGGGTATAAACCCTAATAGTCCTTTCTTTAAATTTTGGTCTAAGAGTTTACAACCAAAATCGGATGAATGTCTTTGTTGGTTATCCCAGAGATTTAATTGGGAATTCTTCCCACGAGACAAAGACAAAAATGTTTGTCAATGTTTCTTATTTCCGAGAAATTGTTTCTAGTGAAGTATTTGAGTGGGAGGACAATATAATTTGATAAGGTTTATGAACCTGAGCATAATGATCAGAGTAGTGCAGCATCGGAATTGGTTTCGGAAGCGGCCACAACGATCATGGCTCCTACTACAAAGTGTTTTAGCCATGGAGATCGAAGTACATATTGAATCTTGTAGGTATGGTTTACTTTGTGATCAAATAAATGATTTGTGGACAAAGGATTGATTTTGAACAATGATAAACCAACTACAAACAAAGAAGTTATGATGGGCCCTGACTCCGTTAAAATGGCTATACGCCATGAAATCCAAGATAGATGAATACTTTTTGAAAGTAAATGGATCTATAGACTTGGATGAAATATCCTTGAAGAAGCTCGACTTGTCGGAAAATTGTTTACGACAAAGCTCAAAGAGTTGACTGCGATAAGATTAGATCTCCCGTAGCAATGCTTATAGTCTATATGGATTATTCCAGTAATCACTACATATTTCTTTTATGAGATATGCTAGTAGGATGGCAAAATACATTACTTATCAGAAGTATGTATTAAAGGTGTATACAAGATACAACCAAGAGTTTTTTGCTGGTCCGTGGAATACTAGATAGGTATACAAACTTTAATTGGATGAAGTGAGTATCGCGGAGTTGGAATCTTCACCAGATGAAATAGTCAAAGAGTTTTTTATTTCATCAGAGACGATGAAGAAGCTTGCATTTGCAAGAAATTAAGTGGGAGCGCTAAGACATATTTATAATACTTATGTAGATGACATATAGTTGGTTATAAATGATGAAATTATATACTTGATTAAAAGGTTTCATTGAAAATTAACTTCAATGAAAGGATATGGACTGAAACATATTTAGTGTCAAGATCTATGAAGATAGATTGAAACACATAATAAGTTTAGTCAAAGTACATAGAATGGATATTGAAGTAGTTCAATATAGAAATATTAAGAAAATGTTCTTGTCATGTGAAGTTTTAACAAGACTTGAGTGTATCTGACACTCAATGAGTAAAAACACATGAGTGATTATAGATCACGGATAATATGTACACAATCAGATGTTCTATGCTCTAAAAGTGTTATGAGCATGTACCAGAATGATTCATGTGATGATCATTGAAAAACAGTAAGAATATTCTTGAGTACTTAAGAAGAACCAAGAATATATATATATATAGTTTTATATGAAGAAATGACAAACAAATCGATGTAAAGTATTGCACCGATATTTGTTTTGTCACATATAAAAATAAAATTCAATCTCAAATTAGACTAAGTGTTGTTTAAAAGGTAGCACAATGAGCTAGAAGTTGTCTATACTAGATTTAGAAGAGTTCTAAATATTGTGACGGATTCTACAAAAGAAGGCAAAGTATGTCATTGTTTGACAATGGCAAAGGATGTTAAGTCAAGAGGTTCTTTGAAGAGCTTGGTGTAGTTCCGACAGAGTCAGAACCTTGAAGCTATATTGTGTGTGACAATATTAGTGACATATTTCAGACCGCGGAATTAAGGTTCCACCAGAAGACCAAACATATTAAATGCCGACTCATTTGGAAATGAGTGATGCGTTGAGACGCAAATGAATTACAAAATACATATGTTTCTGAGCATGTCAGATCCGTTGACTAAAACCTCTCCCGTGAGCAAAACATGATAAAGCACCAAGGCCAAGGTGTTATATCTTTACAATGTAATCTAGATTATTGACTCTAGTGGTGGGACTTGAAGGAGATATGCCCAAGAGGCAATAATAAAAGTGGTTATTATATATCTTTATGTTTATGATAAATGTTTATATGTCATGCTATAATTGTATTAACCGAAACATTAGTACATGTGTGATATGTAGACAACAAAGAGTCCCTAGTATGCCTCTTAACTAGCTTGTTGATTAATGGATGATTAGTTTCATAATCATGAACATTGGATGTTATTAATAACAAGGTTATGTCATTGTATGAATGATGTAATGGACACACCCAATTAAGCGTAGCATAAGATCACGTCATTAAGTTATTTGCTATAAGCTTTCGATACATAGTTACCTAGTCCTTATGACCATGAGATCATGTAAATCACTTATGCCGGAAAGGTACTTTGATTACACCAAACACCACTGCGTAAATGGGTGGTTATAAAGGTGGGATTAAGTATCCGGAAAGTATGAGTTGAGGCGTATGGATCAACAGTGGGATTTGTCCATCCCGATGACGGATAGATATACTGGGGCCCTCTCGGTGGAATGTCGTCTAATGTCTTGCAAGCATATGAATAAGTTCATAAGAGACCACATACCACGGTACGAGTAAAGAGTACTTGTCAGGAGACGAGGTTGAACAAGGTATAGAGTGATACCGATGATCAAACTCGGACAAGTAAAATATCGCGTGACAAAGGGAATTGGTATTGTATGTGAATGGTTCATTCGATCACTGAAGTCATCGTTGAATATGTGGGAGCCATTATGGATCTCCAGATCCCGCTATTAGTTATTGGTCGGAGTGAGTACTCAACCATGTCCGCATAGTTCGCGAACCGTAGGGTGACACACTTAAGGTTTGATGTTGAAATGGTAGAACTTGAATATGGAATGGAGTTCGAATATTTGTTCGAAGTCCCGGATGAGATCCCGAACATCACGAGGAGTTCCGGAATGGTCCGGAGAATAAGATTCATATATAGGAAGTCATATTCCAAGTTTGGAAATGATCCGGTGCATTTATGGCAGGTTCTAGAAGGTTCTAGAAAAGTCCGGAAGAAATCACCATGGAAAGTAGAGTCCCGGAGGGACTCCACCTTGCATGGCCAGCCAACCCTAAAGGGGAGGAGTCCAAGGTGGACTCCCCAAGGGTGGCCGGCCAACCCCCCTCATGGAAGGGGGGAATCCTACCCCAAGTGGGATTCCCACCTTGGGTAGGTTTCCCTGCACATGGAAGGTTTTTGGTTCGGGTCTTATTCGAAGACTTGTAGTCCAACACTTGGGGCTTCCACCTATATAATGAGGGGCATAGGAGAGGGGGCTGACCACCACAAGCCCATAGCTTGGCCGCACCCATAGGTAGCCGGCCACCCCCTCTCCCAAACCCTAGCCGTCCCCTCTCTCCTCCTCTTCTCCCGCACGCTTAGCGAAGCTCCACCGGAGATCTCCACCGCCACCGCCACCACGCCGTCGTGCTGCCGGATTCAAGGAGGAGCTACTACTTCCGCTGCCCGCTGGAACGGGGAGAAGGACGTCGTCTTCATCAACACCGAACGTGTGACCGAGTACGGAGGTGCTGCCCGATTGTGGCACCGTGATCAAGATCTTCTACGCGCTTTTGCAAGTGGCAAGTGATCGTCTACCGCAGCAATAAGAGCCTACTCTTATAGGCTTTGGAAATCTTCAAGGGTTAGTCTTGATCATCCCCTCGTTGCTCCCGTCTTCTAGATTGCATCTTGGCTTGGATTGCGTTCTCGCGGTAGGAAATTTTTGTTTTCTATGCAACGAATCCCTACAGAAACAGGTGGACCAGCCTCCCCCGTTTGGGCTTCAAAGCCGCAGCTGCCCCGCGTGCCTTTGCCTTTCCACGCCCAGCCCATGCGCTAGGCCGGTCCCCGGATGGGCCACCGGCCTCATCAGCGCCAAATCCGGTCGGCCGGCCTGGCAGCCGGCTGGGCCGTTTTTCTGGCCAGTTTTTCTACCCGTTTTGTTTGTCTTTTTCCCCCAACAGTTTTATTTGCTCCCATGCTATAAATAGCTCTTCTTCCACCTTGAGCTAGAGTAGTTCTTCCCATTCTCTCACCTCCATTGTTCCATTTTGAAGAACTTGCTCTCCCCTTTGATTCCTCCAACCATTCTTGCTCATTCTTGAGGATTTGAGAGAGGAGATCTAGATCTACACTTCCACCAAACCATTTCTTCTCTAAGTGAGGGAATCTCTTGGGATCTAGATCTTGGAGTCTTTGGTTGACTTTCCCCTTTGTTCTTCCTCTCCAATCTCATCCTAGCATTCGTTGCTTTGGTGGGATTTGAGTGTGAAGGACTTGAACACCTCTAGTGTTCTTGCTTTGCATCATTGCATAGTGTTGAGCTCTCCACCACGATTTGTTCGAGTGAGAGACCGTGAGCTTGTTACTCTTGGAGGGTGACCTCCTAGTTGGCTTGGTTGGTGTCCCGGTGATCTCTTCGTGGAAGATTGTGAAGGGGCCCGGGCTTCTCCTTCGTGGAGCTTGTGAAGTGGTTGTGGAGCTTGCCATCTCCGGAGCGGAGGAAAAGCTAACCATAAGGAAAGGGCCATTATCCTTCGTGGGTGTGGTTCGGAGAATAGGGTGAGCCTTCGTGGCGTGGGGAATCCTTCGTGGGACCTCCACTCCTCCAAACGTGACGTACCTTCTTGCAAAGGAAGGGAACACGGGAATACATCCTCGTCTCCGCGTGCCTCGGTTATTTCTATACCCGAGCTCTCTTTCCTTGTGATAGCCATCGTGCTTGAAGTACATATATCTTGCTATCACTTGTGCTACATATATCTTGTGCCTATTTTGCTTAGCTCTAGTTGCTATTGTTACACTTAGTTGAGCTTAGCATATTTAGGGTTTGTGCTTGTAAACTAAACGATAGTTTAATTCCGCATTCTTACAAGACAAATCCGCAAGAGTTTGTAATTGCCTATTCACCCCCCCCCCCTCTAGGCGACATCTCGATCTTTCAAAACCAACTAACGGAAACTTGCCAAAACCTAACCCTAGTATTTACAGAGTGGATGCCGACGCCTCCCCTCCGCCTCCCTCGATCGCCATCGCCGGCGAGTTCAGCTTCGGTTTGTCCCGGCGAGGAGAAAACATCCCTCGGGTACTGTAGCAAGGTGAGAGAGGAGGGGGATGAGAGCCACACATGGTTAATTGGGCCAGAATTGTATGCGGTCTAGTGACCGGCCACAGCTAAATATGCACGTCATGTTTGTGAAGTGGCTGGCTGAAAAGGTTGTTTGTATGTGTAGCACAACTCAAATGATTGGGTTGGGTCCCCCTTTTTTTAAGGGAAACACATGCTTTTTATTGATGCATGATTACAATGTCGTCAGAAAGTACCTCTCAATACAATCCGGAGGAGCACCACACACCCTCTAGCAAATTGATGAGCAACAACACTCAGCACGCGAAACATAACGAAGCTCACACAGAAAACATCTTGAGATGAACTTGATACCCTCCACCACCATACCACATGGCGAGCAGTCGGTCACTAAAGATTTGAACAAGATATCCCATTTGCTACTTGAGATAGCATGTGGGAAACAGTTATTTCTAATGGATCGCTTGCGATGTGACCAACATCATACACATATATTTCTCAACCTTCTTTTGTGATGAGGTTACAAATTATATAAGGCTCGCCTCATAATATCCTCTTTCTCATACACACACATAGCCATCTGGATCTACATGAGATGGCACGGCATGTGAACAGCTAGTGCCTCCTCCTCTCTTTCGACTCCAAATCTAGCGCCAAAGAGCAAGTTGGAATAAGAGGAGGCCGTTCAAGTCACCGGTGTTAAAGGAGATGAGGAGCATGCCGAGCCACGCAGCG
Source organism: Lolium multiflorum (assembly GCA_030979885.1). Classification (NCBI taxonomy): domain Eukaryota; kingdom Viridiplantae; phylum Streptophyta; class Magnoliopsida; order Poales; family Poaceae; genus Lolium; species Lolium multiflorum. Next base: position 310,638,315 of record CM061753.1, read on the forward strand.
GCCCACACATGAAGAGAGGGAGGAGGAGGAGGCATTGGCGTGCATGGGAGGAGATGAGTATGCCTCATACGACGCGGTGAGAGAAGGTGTATTGAGAATACACAACCGAGATCAACATTGACATCCAACTAGGCAGCTTACTAGGTGTACCAAGTGTTAAGAAGATCGGTGTCTATGCGAGTTGACGGTGCAACTGATACCTACTCACCAACCACATGATACTAGGTGTGAATCTTATTATAACAAAGAGTATGATTTATAAACAAATTATTATTCCTAATTCTTTCATTGTATCGTTTTTGACAGGAGGGCATGTGTTCTATTTTGAGGGAATGCGCTTGTTTTTTCCGTGGTGGTGTGTGTGGGGTGCGGGGGGGTCGAGAAGGAGAGTGATAATATTTCTATTAATTAGCTCCATATATTTAATCCAATACCGGTCATGTGGAAAACTTATTTATTTTCAATATATCCATATTTTTACAACTAAATCAATTGATTTATTTTTATTTCTAAAACAATGTCGTTCTCTGTATTTTCATGTTTTTGGGTGGTACAATGCCTTGGTGCAATTAAGTTGTAGTTGCACAAATTAAATAGCTTAAGGTGCATTTTTTGTTTTTTGTAGCTTAGTATAGACAATTTCATGTATAGAACTTTTCCAAAATAAATGGCAATATAGAAATAAATGTAATAACACTATGTAAACACAATTATACATGGAATTCTACTTTATGAAATAATGCAGTACAACAGAGTAAAAGTATTATAAAATCCCCCCTTTAAGACCCATCTAATTATGCACACAACCATGTATTATTGAAAATTCCATTTGCCAAGAAAAAACAAACATATATGATGCCGAAAAAATCAACTAACAATTTTTTCTTAGAAAAAGTAAAACCACAGCCGTCCAAAAGGAATATGTCTGGCCATTGTATGTTCACAGCCCTAGGACATGTGACGGAACTACTAGAAGTACACTGCTCCTAGAGAAGGCCTTCAAGATGGGATCGTTGCAACTCGCAAGGGTGTCGATGTTGATGAGTCCAAGAAAAGCTAAGCTCCAAGCCAACACCTTCAACAAGGACACACCTTTCCTGATCTAACTGTAGGATAACGTTGCATAGAAAACAAAAAAATTCCTACCGCGAACACGCAATCCAAGCCAAGATGCAATCTAGAAGACGGTAGCAACGAGGGGGTATCGAGTCTCACCCTTGAAGAGATTCCAAAGCCTACAAGAGGAGGCTCTTGTTGCTGCGGTAGACGTTCACTTGCCGCTTGCAAAAGCGCGTAGAAGATCTTGATCACGATCGGTTCCGGCGCCACGAATGGGCAGCACCTCCGTACTCGGTCACACGTTCGGTTGTTGATGAAGACGACGTCCACCTCCCCGTTCCGGCGGGCAGCGGAAGTAGTAGCTCCTCTTGAATCCGACAGCACGACGGCGTGGTGTCGGTGGTGGTGGAGAAGTCCGGCGGAGCTTCGCTAAAGCTACGCGGGAGTTATGGAGGAGAGGGGGCGGCTAGGGTTTGGGGGGGGGGGCCGGCCTCAAGGGGGTGCGGCCAACTTGTGGCTTTGTGGTGGCCGGCCCCCTCCCCTATGCCCCTCATTATATAGGTGGAACCCCAAGAGTTAGTCCCCAAGTCTTCGAATAAGACCCGAACCAAAACCTTCCATATGGAGGGGAAACCTAGCCAAGCTAGGACTCCCACTAGAGGTGGGAGTTCCACCTCCCATATGGGGGTGGCCGGCCCCCTAAGGGGAGTCCACTTGGGACTCCTCCCCACTAGGGTTGGCCGGCCATGGAGGTGGAGTCCCATGTGGACTCCACCTTCCTTGGTGGTTTCTTTCGGACTTTTCTAGAACCTTCTAGAACCTTCCATAGAACCTTCCGCGACATTTTAATTCACATAAAATGACATCCTATATATGAATCTTATTCTCGGACCATTCCGGAACTCCTCGTGATGTCCGGGATCTCATCCGGGACTCCGAACAAATATTCGAACTCCATTCCATATTCAAGTACTACCATTTCAACATCCAACTTTAAGTGTGTCACCCTACGGTTCGTGAACTATGCGGACATGGTTGAGTACTCACTCCGACCAATAACCAATAGCGGGATCTGGAGATCCATAATGGCTCCCACATATTCAATGATGACTTTAGTGATCGAATGAACCATTCACATACAATACCAATTCCCTTTGTCACGCGATATTTTACTTGTCCGAGGTTTGATCTTCGGTATCACTCTATACCTTGTTCAACCTCGTCTCCTGACAAGTACTCTTTACTTGTACCGTGGTATGTGGTCTCTTATGAACTCATTCATATGCTTGCAAGACATTAGACGACATTCCACCGAGAGGGCCCAGAGTATATCTATCCGTCATCGGGATGGACAAATCCCACTGTTGATCCATATGCCTCAACTCATACTTTCCGGATACTTAATCCCACCTTTATAGCCACCCATTTACGCAGTGGTGTTTGGTGTAATCAAAGTACCTTTCCGGTATAAGTGATTTACATGATCTCATGGTCATAAGGACTAGGTAACTATGTATCGAAAGCTTATAGCAAATAACTTAATGACGAGATCTTATGCTACGCTTAATTGGGTGTGTCCATTACATCATTCATACAATGACATAACCTTGTTATTAATAACATCCAATGTTCATGATTATGAAACTAATCATCCAATAATCAACAAGCTAGTTTAAGAGGCATACTAGGGACTTCTTTGTTGTCTACATATCACACATGTAATAATGTTTCGGTTAATACAATTATAGCATGATATATAAACATTTATCATAAACATAAAGATATAAATAATAACCACTTTATTATTGCCTCTAGGGCATATCTCCTTCAGTCTCCCACTTGCACTAGAGTCAATAATCTAGTTTACATTTGTAAAGATATAACACCTTGGCCTTCGGTGCTTTATCATGTTTTGCTCACGGGAGAGGTTTTAGTCAACGGATCTGACACGCTCTGAAACGTATGTATTTTGTAATTCATTTGCGTCTCAACGCATCACTCATTTCCAAGTGAGTCGGCATTAAATATGTTTGGTCTTCTGGTGGAACCTTAATTCCGCGGTCTGAAATATGTCACTAATATTGTCACACACAATATAGCTTCAAAGTTCTGACTCTGTCGGAACTACACCAAGTTCTCAAAGAACCTCTTGACTTAACATCCTTTGCTATTGTCAAAACAATGACATACTCTGCCTTCTTTTGTAGAATCCGTCACAATATTTTAGAACTCTTCTAAATCTAGCATAGACAACTTCTAGCTCATTGTGCTACCTTTCAAACAGCACTTAGTCTAATTTGAGATTTGAAATTTTATTTTCATATGTGACAAAATAAATATCGGTGCAACATCTTACAGCAATTTGTTTGTCATTTCTCCATACAAAACTATATATATATATCCTTGGTTCTTCTTAAGTACTCAAGAATATTCTTACTGTTTTTCAATGATCATCACATGAATCATTTTGGTACATGCTCATAACACTTTTAAGAGCACAGGACATCTGATTGTGTACATATTATCCGTGATCTATAATCACTCATGTGTTTTTACTTATTGAGTGTCAGATACACTCAAGTCTTGTTAAAACTTCACATGACAAGAACATTTTCTTAATATTTCTATATTGAACTATTTCAATATCCATTCTATGTACTTTGACTTAAACTTATTTTGTGTTTCAATCTATCTTCATAGATTTTGACACTAGATATGTTTCAGTCCATATCCTTTCATTGAAGTTAATTTCTCAATTAAACCTTTTTAATCAAGTATATAATTACATCATTTATAACCAACTATATGTCATCTACATAAAGTATTATAAATATTTCTCAGCGCTCCCACTTAATTTCTTGCAAATGCAAGTCTCTTCATCGTCTCTGATGAAATCAAAAACTCTTTGACTATTTCATCTGGTGAAGATTCCAACTCCATGATACTTACTTCATCCGATTGAAGTTTGTATACCTTTCTAGTATTCTACGGACTAGCAAAACTTTTGGTTGTATCTTGTATACACCTTTAATACACACTTCTTATAAGCAATGTATTTTGCCATCCTACTAGCATATCTCAAAAAAAATATGTAGTGATTACTAGAATAATCCACATAGACTATAAGCATTGCTACGGAAGATCTAATCTTATCGTAGTCAACTCTTTGAACTTTGTCATAAACAACTTTTCAACAAGTCAAGCTTTCAACAATTTTTATAGATCCATTTACTTTCAAAAAGTATTCATCTATCTTGGATTTCATGGCGTATAGCCATTTTAACGGAGTCAGGGCCCATCATAACTTCTTTGTTTGTAGTTGGTTTATCATTGTTCAAAATCAATCCTTTGTCCACAAATCATTTATTTGATCACAAAGTAAACCATACCTACAAGGTTCAATATGTACTTCGATCTTCATGGCTAAAACACTTTGTAGTCATGAGAGCCATGATCGTTGTGGCCGCTTCCGGAACAATTTCCGATGCTGCTACTCTGATCATTATGCTCAGGTTCATAAACCTTATCAAGTTCTATTGTCCTCCCACTCAAATACTTCACTAGAAAACAATTTCTTGGAAATAAGCAAGTAACATTAACAAACACTTTTGTCTTTTACTTCATAGTGGAATGAATTCCCTATCAATTCTTTGGGATAACCAACAAAGACATTCATCCGATTTTGGTTGTTTAACTTTTAGACCAAAATTTAAAGAAAGGACTATTAGGGTTTATACCCATGCCATAACTCGTATGGTGTCATTTCTACGGATCATGATGATGCTCTATTCAGTGTAAAAGCGGTAGTCACTAAAGCATAATCCACAAAAAATATAATGGCGTCATAGTATTTTATCTCATCATTAATCCAACAAGGCTTGGATACATCTCTTGGATACTATATCATCATTATGATGCTCCAAGAAATGTGAGTTGTAGAACAATTTCATGACTCTCTTAGATGTTCGCTAAAACTCGTAATTCAAATATTTTCACCATGATCCAATCATAGATATTTGACTTTTCTATTACGATGATTTCCACTTCATGCTGAAATTTATTTGAATCCATTCAAATGTTTCAAACTTCTTCCTTATTGAATATATCCACATATATATACTCAATTCATTATTTGAAGTTTTCATGAAGTAGAAGAATCTCCCGCACACAACTATGCTCAGTGAACCACATACATCATCATGTATTTTTCCACTAAGTTAGTTGCCCGTTCAACTCTTGGCCTATAAACGGTATTTTAGTCATTCTCTTTAGAAAAGATTTGCAAGCGCCAAATGATTCAAAAATCAAATGACTCCAAAAATCCATTTGCATGGAGTTCCTTCATGCGTTCCTTTCTAACATGACCTAAATGGCGGTTCCACAAATAAGTGGAATTCAAATCATTTGCCTTATGGCATTTTAGCGTTAGTGTTATGTATGTGTGTTTCACCATTAAGATTTATAATAATTTATCCATCGTACATGGAGTAATGTCATAATTTAAACAACTCATTGTTTTCATTTGACCAGAGCAAAATAACAATTATTAAGTTCTTTATTATAAATTCTAAGGGCTAGATAGAATGCCAACGACGAACATAATAACACTTTATTTTGTTCCAGACGTGCATTCCTATCATATTCCTTGTCAGTCACTTAGGCCATTGTATTCTTGTATTGCGTTGTTTTGTATGACACTTCATACCAACCAATATAGTACTAATACCCAAGAATTTCATAGTGTGACTTAACTAGGAATACAACCATAACATGTATATCATTTATATACACCTGAGCTAGACTTTCTAGTCTTTTCTTTTCTTTCTGCCAAAATATCTTTTGCAGTTTCTCTTTTAGCTTTCCTCATTATTCAGAAAAACACTTCAACATCATTAACTTCTAGGTTTGTTGGTCAAATACCAATAACCTTGAGGTTCTTACTTTGAAATTGATCATCATATGACAAGTGTTCCAGATTTCACTTATTAGTAACTTTGTAATATGATGAACAATTTCACTCATAATTTTATCCATCATATCATGACGACTTTCCGAGACCATGTCTGTACATGCTAGGCTCGTAAAGTTTTAACCTTGGTATTTGCATGTGCAAATCTAGCTTGCACCCGTTGTATGCAAACGTAGAATCTATCACACCCGATCATCACGTGATGCTTCGAAACGACGAGTCTTAGCAACGGTGCATATTAAGGATGGTCACTTCATGGATATGTGAATATCGTTAGTGCCCCAATAGTTGGAGGATTATGACGCCTTGCGTCTTCAACCTTCATACATTCCCATAAAACTTATGAGTTCATGTAGTCTCACCAAAATATATTTTATCATCTTGCAATAAGGTCTTAGATATCACTTATATCTCATACCTTGATTATTTCTGAAAACTAAATTTTCAGCTCCTTACTTTTCAAACAAATTTGAACTTCAAGTTTCACGGAGACAAGATAACTTTAGGTACTAATTGAAACCATAGCTCTTTGAATCAACAATGTGAGGTTTACTAAAAGTTTGCAATAGGACTTAATCAATTCTTGATTCTTTAACAATACGGTACCAATCCGTAAAGTTTCTTATCAGATTTTAACAGTATTTCTATCTCAATAACAAGACTAGCGCATGGTAGAAAACGGATGCCAATACTACAAAATTAATTCAAAATACTACTCAGACTATGTTTATGATAATTAGTTCATGTTTTAATCTAATTACTAATGAACTCCCACTTAATACAACATCCCTTATAGTTGTTAAGTGGTACACGATCCAAATCCACTACACCAAAACCGATCATCACGTGAGATGATGTAGCTTCAATGGTGAACATCAACATGTTGATCATATCATCCATATGACTCGTGTTCAACCTTTCGGTTTCCGTTGTCCCGAGGCCATGTCTGTACATGCTAGGCTCGTCAAGCAAACCCAAGTATTCCGCGTGTGCAACATGGCTTACACCCGTTGTATGTGAACGTTGAGTCTATCACATCCGATCATCACGAGATGCTTCGAAACGACGAACTGTACAATGGTGCATACGAGGGGAGAACACTTTATTATCTTGATATTAATGTGAGGGATCATCTTATAATGCTACCGTCGCGATCTAAGCAAAATAAGATGCATAAAGGATTAACATCACATGCAGTTCATATGTGATATGATATGGCCCTTTTGTCTTTGCGCTTTTGATCTTCATCTCCAAAGCACGGACATGATCTCCATCATCTTCGGGCATGATCTCCATCATCGTCGGCGTAGCGTCAAGGTCCATGGCGCCGTCTTCATGGTTGTTCACCTCATGTAGCAACTATTACAACTACTTTGAAATACTACTCAACATGAAATTTAAAGACAACCATAAGGCTCCTGCCGGTTGCCACAATACAATAATGATCATCTCATACGTATTCATCATCACATTATGACTCATACTTTCCGGATACTTAATCCCACCTTTATAGCCACCCATTTACGCAGTGGTGTTTGGTGTAATCAAAGTACCTTTCCGGTATAAGTGATTTACATGATCTCATGGTCATAAGGACTAGGTAACTATGTATCGAAAGCTTATAGCAAATAACTTAATGACGAGATCTTATGCTACGCTTAATTGGGTGTGTCCATTACATCATTCATACAATGACATAACCTTGTTATTAATAACATCCAATGTTCATGATTATGAAACTAATCATCCATTAATCAACAAGCTAGTTTAAGAGGCATACTAGGGACTTCTTTGTTGTCTACATATCACACATGTAATAATGTTTCGGTTAATACAATTATAGCATGATATATAAACATTTATCATAAACATAAAGATATATATAATAACCACTTTATTATTGCCTCTAGGGCATATCTCCTTCACTAACTAGAATATCTTGTGTATACACCCAGAGTACATGCATACTTACCTTTGATGCTTTCACTGCCACTGCCAATAATTTCTCTCCACTTGTCAACTAGATCTTGCTAACCGGATCCCAACGCTGAGAGAGCCTATTGCTCGCCTAGCCGTTGGAGAGGACGTTAGAAGCAAGAAGGGACATCACCGCCTCATTTCCTATCGGTCCTTCGATCTCCATCGCGTGGAGAGGGAGTGATGCTTGACGTAAGGTCAGTGGCGGACGCAGGAAAGAATTGGAGGAGGGGCACACCTCAAAAAAAAATTTGAGTCCCCCAAAAATGTGAAAAACCTTTGCATAATGAAGTAATGAACAATATACAAGACAAATTCATTGTAAACATTGAAGTTCAATACATATATCAAATGTGCACGATTACAATACAAATAGTTCAAAACATTAAATAAGTCTTACATGATAGAATATAGCATAAATAGAAAATTACATCATTTCTTCAATCTACAGTTTTGTATCGCCATGGAAGTTTCAACACAATTGAAAAAGTAGCGCAATTTGGCTATTCCTCTTCATTTCTACGCAATTGAAACATTCAAACATTACCCATTTAGCAATTTTATGTGTTCTTCACCATTATAAGATTTAACATACACAGAACAGACATACATTACATACAGAGACACATACATGTATACAGAGCAGTTCATACGAAAATAGTTGAAATGATGTACAGAGAGCAATTCATATAACAAAGATCCGTATGTGCTGAATAGCAGAATAGCGAAATAGGGCCTCCACTTCTGGTCGCGGCCTTGGTGGGAAGATCAGGGGCGGCGCTCGGCGTTCAGTGCTGCGGCCGGCGGGCAGCGCGGCACTGCGGCAATGAGGGCAAACCTGCAGAGGGCGGGCCATGGGCGGACGCAGCTGGGGCGGGCGAGCACCGGACTAGGTAGAGATGCAGACTCGCAGTCGTGCGGCGGCGGGCAGCGTCGCGTCGAGCTGGCGGCGAGGCGGCGGCGGGCGGGCGGGGCGCGAGGCGGCAGGGCGGGGGCGGTGGAGGTCAGGGCGTGGGGAATCGCGGGTCCCAAGTGCGATGCGTCCTGACCTCGACTCCTCCAGGATGGGCTCCGGTCCGAAAAAATCGGGCCTTTCTTAATTTTTTCCATGGGTATAATCTCCATGGTTGGCCAGGGAGTGAGTTGATGCGTAAGGTTATGCATAGACCCGACCAATGTTAAAGGCATCACACGGATCCGGTGGCCGTTGCAGCTATCAGTTAGATGCGTCTTTCGACCAAAATTTGGTGTGGGTAAATGTGAATTCGTGGACATATCCATAAGACTACCAAAATCTGGTGTGACTTCAAGGTACATAAGGAAAACATACTCCCTGAATTCACAATTACTTTGCGCTATCGGCTTTGTCAAAATCAAGGTTTGTAAACTTTGGCTAAATATTTATGAAAAAATATCGACATCCATAACATATAATTTTATTACATTAGGATCTTCAGAAAGTACATATTCATATTATATATATTTGTTATTATGAATATTAATTTATCTATTAAATTATAAAATTGAACTTTAACTAAACCTAGAACGCGGTGTATATAAATAAAAACCAAGCGGTAGACATATTTTCGAGATGCACGCCCCGGAGAAGAAGATTGGACATATCCATAATCTTTACTATTAAATTGCAATAGGTGGCTGCCTGGTGTCACAAACGGGCCAAAACGTGTTATTTCTAGGCCCAAGAAGATGCTGCTCCATCCGCGTATTTGAAAAGACGAGGGGTTTATGCTACAGCACCGACGACGACGGGGGTGCTTTGTGGTCAACGGATTTTCCGGCGCCGTTACGCCTGCTCCGAGCTGGCCACCATGCGATCGCTGAACGACAGTGCGTCCGTCCGCCGTCAGCGCCGCGCGACCTGATGTCAACCTATCGATAGAGGCATGGGCGTGCCGGCCAGGTCTGGTGATGCCTCGTATCAAGATCTCCTGGAGAGGCGGAGCCGCACCGAAGATATCATCCGTCTCTAAATGCCGTGGCCATGTCCTACACGGTCAGCTTCCCAAGCTCGCTCGTGTTCTACTCTTCGCGTCGCCCGCTCTCCTGCAAAGCCTCGGCTGCCTAGCCGGAATACATCTCTGTCTCGTCGCCCGCGCCTCCGGCTCGCTGGTTTGGGCAGGGCTGATGCGCGCTCAAGTACGTGAGGAACCCTCTGTGACGACTCAGAGGTCAGAAGCCCGGCTCTTTTTTTTTTTTCCGGCTCGATCGGTTCTGACTTCTGAAGCCCATGGTGCCCAAGTACCGGTGGATATCATCAACACAAAAAGCAGCTCTCCTAGAAGCCGCTGGGTGATTTCAGAGGGCTTGTGAACCTTACGATGCTTGTTCTGCAACTTGTGTTGTTGTGCATGTCACGGAAAATAATATCGAATAATGGCTTTGCAAATGTCCTTCTCTTGAGTGATTAGCACTTCGCTCATAAGGACTTTCCATGTCTTTGCGAATTGGTCATGAACTCTCAGGAATTTTTCTCTTGGCGATGCTACTTTAGGGGAGAAACTATAGATTGAGGCCATGAAGGCATGAACCCGGGGACGATTTCGCAAGATTACAACACAACGTTACTAAATGATTCTCAAATCGGCCAGGTAACAACTGGCGTGAATATTCCAACAAGGACCGGCACTGGTTATGAAGTCTCCTTGAATACACCCAAATGAAAGGAGCTCCTTGAATATCTGGGAGGACATTAGGTATTGTTCATCGATGTAATGTTTTTAGCTTGCTTTAACTCAACATCATGCATGTTAAATTTATGTAATATGAATTTCACTATTACATGCCTAAAATTGCCATGTAATATTTTGTATTATACATTTTAAATAAAAAATTGAGACTTCCATACCATTTTGAATTCGTGGACGCATTGTTGGGGAAATCGATTATCGGTGTTAACTCGGTCTGCTGACGTTTAACGATTAATAGGCAAATCGGGCGATTAATCGGCAGATAAATGAGTTCGTCCGCTACTCATTGACCACCGATTAGCGATTAATTGGCCGATTAATCATTCAATCCGACGATTTTTTTGAAAAGTACATGAACGCACAGATCTAACAAATATATAAAAATATCTTTATTTAATTTATATAGCGCCGTAGCAACGCACGGGTTTTGTCCTATAATTAATAAAGATAGACAAGTTCATGATAGAAACGTCCAACGATGATGCTGTTCAGAAACAGCAGCAGCATAGTTTACATAGGAGTGGCACGGCTAAGCGCACACAGAACACTCGGAGGTCGAGTCGATACACAAGGAAGGATGATACATATTGAAATACGTGCGCTAAGCATAACGAGCCAGGAAATCCGGTAGGCATAGTGCTGCTATCACGCGCGCTTGCAGTGGAGGTTCTCGAGGCAGGAGAGCTTCATCTCGGCGACCTTGACTTTACCGGCGATCCCGCCGCAGCGTCGCCCGATCGCGCATTCGATCTCCGCCTCCCGCTCCACCTGGCAGTAGCACTTGCGCTCCGCCACCGGGATGACGCGCTCGTTGCCGCAGCACTTCTCGCCTAGGCCCAGGCGGAGGCAGTTCTTGAAGTACTCGGCCTGCCTCTTGCAGTCCTCGGCCTCGGGCTTGGGCGTGGGGTAGGGCTTGGGCGTGGGCTTGGGCTGGTACGCTGTCGCCGTCATCGCCGCGCATAAGAGGAGGACACCGGCGAGCGCGGCGGGGGCGAGCTTCAGAGACGCCATGGATGGATGTGATGCAGATCGAGCTTAGTCTGAGTGTGGTGGTGTACCAGAGAGATAGCAGTAAGAGTGGATGATGGATGGGCTCGATGCATCTGCTTCTATTTATAGGCGCTCGATGGAAGGACAGCTACAGCATCACGCTAACGTGCAGCCGAACCACGATGGAGATAGACCATGTTGCGACCATTGTCCTTTTGCCTCTCTTGTTTCTTGTTTTAATGGAGTTGTCGGATCGAATCAGGCCATGCCATGGCTTATGTGTGTGCTCTACGCATGTGACGGCTCACTTGCGACACGAAGCTGCATGTGCATACTGGTTGTCATGCATATCCATGCATGTGCTTTGCTACTAGCTCACGCAAGTTAGGGGGAGATTATCTTAGTTAACTCGTCATTTACGTACTAGCTCGATCTCATCAACAGATCTCAGCAGGGCAGCTAGCAGCTGGGACGGGTACATTCGGGAAATTTCCTTCTTGGATTCCTGCGGTACAGCCGGTGAAAGTTCTACCGGACCGGGCTCAAATGGCGGGATTCCAGTACGTGTTCTTGCCCCCAGGTGCGCCATACATATTATAAGACACAAATGGTAATTTTATGGAGTGATTTTAAAGGCCACAGGAAAATACGTTTGGCCAATTGACGCTAGTTTCTTAAGAACTAGAAGGACACCCCGCGCGTTGCAGCAGGAATTTCTCCGATAAATCTATTTTGTAATAAATAAAAGGGTATAAATTGATTGGAATAGGATATTATTTGTAGGAACATGCATGATGCTAAATATTTAAGAGGCTAACTTAAAAAAAAACTGACTTAAAATGGTTATGTAGTTGGCGGCTAAAAGTTGATGACGTGGATAATTGGATGGCTTAAAAAATAGATGATGTCATGTAGAGTAATAATGAATGTTAGTGGGAGATGACATGTATAATTGAATGGCTAATAGAATGGATGACGTGGATAGCTTGCATGTTGAGATAGACAACTTAAATGATCTTCGGATTTTGCTTTATAAGAGATATAGATTTGGAGGCCTAGGAGTATCAAACAGTGGAGATCTAGACATCGGCCTCTTTGTCTCCTAGGCTCCTCGATCAAAAGGAAAACATATTTACGGTGAATCAAAAACTGCGGAAACATATATTTCATCAAAAATAGCACGCCTCCTCTCACCATCGGCTCCTCTATCTTCTCGAAAGGAGTCCCAGGGCAAAGTGCTTTCCGAAGTGCTTTTATATTGTTTCTATTTGGATTTATTTTTTTGCGAGAAATCCACCGATCTATTAATAATCATCAAAAGTATTACAAATAACCTAAAAAGTAAATAAAATTATAAATTGGTACTCAGACCACCTAGCGACGATTACAAACACTAGCACGAGCCGAAGGCGCGCCGTTGTCCTCGCCCCTCCATCGCCGGAGTCAGGTAAACCTTGTCGTAGTAGAGCTTTTGTAGTAGATAGACGGGAAGTCGTCGTGCTAAGGTCCCAAAGAACCAGCGCACTAGAGCAGCAACCATCGCCAATGATGACAACCGTAGATCGGAAGAGACTATCATGAAACCACACCAATAACACAAAAACCGATCGGATCCCAGGAGATCTGTCTGGAACACAACTCCACGCGCCCTCCGTCAGCGCTAGATGCACCACCGGAGCGAGGATAGGGCGGGGGAGGACCTTATTCTGACTTCAGGATGTAGCCGCCGCCTCACCATCCCAAAAAAGAGATTGAAAAGCAAACTAAATTAAGAACGGAAACTCCCCGGGGACCGTGGTCCACCACACCTCCAAGGCCCCAAGGCCACCGGAGACGGAGCGGACCGGCGGTATCGCCGACGAGGAGGACGGAACCCTAGATAGGTTTTTTGGCTTCTTTCCGCCGCCTCCTAGGTTACTTCGCACGTACCGGTTCAATTGGTTTTTTTTGTTTTCTAACTAACATACAAAGTGCCAAAATAAAAGGAACCTTGCATTTTCCTTGTGTTTTGATGATACGTTCAGTAAATACCTACTTTAGGAAGGAAATCAAGTCATAAGTTAAGATTTAGAGGAAATCAAGCAAGTCTTTAATTGGTAAGATTGACATCCCACGCAGCAGACGTTTTAACAACCACGCTGGTACGATGAACGTGACATGTGACTGTACCACCTGGCGCCGTCTCCACATCTTCAAAAGGAACAACTTCTGTGAAGGAAAGAGACGCGAAAAACATTCACAACCGCCATAGTTCATCCCCAGGCAGAGAAGAAGAACTCATCCTTCGATCTTCGTCGTGATCCGCCTCCTCAAAATCCTTCATTCTACCATGATCATCACCACATAGAGAGAAAGAGGAAGATTTTGTAGAGATTCGTAGCATAGAAAATAAAAAATTCCTACCGCAAGAACGAATAACAAGCCAAGATCTAATCTAGTAGATGGTAGCAACGAGATGAGATCATCATACCCTCGAAGATCGCTAAGCGTTAATGAGATAAATCTCGTGGATGATATAGTCGATCACTTGCCGCTTTCAAAAAACCCGTAGAAGATCTTGACGGTGCCACAATCGGGCAGCTGAAAGAACATTTCATGATCTCTGAGTTTTGTGTGTTTGTTAACAACACCGGTGACAATTTAACCGTGTGCTAAGTGGTTTACAGTTTAGGAAAAGATATCACAGGAAAATCTCGACTCACTCAAAAAGGAAGAAAAGAAGGAGGAACCTGGAGACGGCCAGGCCGGCACTGCCGGCAACACCGGGCCGGCACAGCCGTGTGTGTACCCGGCACTGCCGGCGATTCCAGGCCGGCACTACCGGTGAGTGCACCCCGCCTGCCAGCGTTTCGGCCCGACAAGCGGCCGGCTGTCGCCGGCGTTTTGAATGTGGCGGCACTGGCGATTCGTCTCAAACGGGCAGAAATGCCGTGGGGTATAAATACCCCCCTTCACCTACCTTGGAAGGTTGCTCAAACCCTAAGATCTTCATCCTCCATTGCTGAGCCACCAAGAACACCAAAATAGCCAGATCTCCTCCCTCAACCACCCAAATCACTTGTGCTTTGGAGAATCGAAGGAGAAGACCCCGATCTACATCCTCACCGAAGCGTTTCTCATTTCCCCCTCTTATGCTTGAGGGCCCCCTTGCTAGTGCTCCTCTTTGGATCCCTAGTTGATTTGTGTTGATGTATTGTTGATTGATTGTTGTGTTGTAACAGATTTGGGAGCCTCCAATTCGGTTGTGGATGTGTGCCCCAAGAACCTTGTAAAGGCCCGGTTTCCGCCTCGAGGAAATCCCTTAGTGGAAGTGGGCTAGGCCTTCGTGGCGTTGCTCACCGGAGATTTGAGTGAAGCCTTCGTGGCTGTTGGTTTGGCTTTCGTAGCAACCACACTCCTCCAAACGTAGACGTACCTTCTTGCAAAGGAAGGGAACTACGGGAATCATCTCCGTGTCATCGCGTGCTCCACTCTCGGTTACCTCTATCCTATTCTATCTCTTATATTGCTTAGCTATATCTTGCTTAGTTGTTTGCCTTGTCATATAGGTAAATTCACTTAGTTGCATATCTAGAGAATTTACCTTTGTGTCAAGCCTAAATTGAAAAAGAACTAAAAATTGGTTAGACCTATTCACCCCCCTCTAGGTGCGGCATACAATCCTTTCAATTGGTATCAGAGCCTCGGCTCTTATTTCGGGCTTAACCGCCTAAGAGTATGCCGGACGATGGACCTTCGGAAGGGGAGGCTAAGATGGTCACCATGGATGATATCAATTCGTTGAGGTCATCCATGGATGCTCAAATGGAAAGCATGAGAAAGATGATTTCCGAGCTTTTGACTCCGCCCCGTCCCGTGGCTCCCACCAAAGAGGTTAATGTCACGGATGCGTTAGAAGAGGGTGATGCTTCGGTATTACCCTCCTCTACCACACCCGTGGATGGTGATAACATAAACACTATCAAATCTACCATTGCATCTCCTAGGGGAACTAGTGGTGATGA
Organism: Lolium multiflorum; assembly: GCA_030979885.1. NCBI lineage: Eukaryota > Viridiplantae > Streptophyta > Magnoliopsida > Poales > Poaceae > Lolium > Lolium multiflorum. The sequence goes on from CM061753.1 coordinate 310,654,022, forward strand.
GAGCTACAATCGAGTACCTCCACCTTTTCAATCACCCGATATACCGGTTCCCCATCCTCATATAAACATCCGGGGCGACCCACCTAAGTTTTCCGTTAATGATTACGATACTTGGCAATTTGAGTTTAGCTCTCATGTTCGCAGTGCCTCCAATGAACTTTGGAGAATCATCGTGGAAGGCTTCAAGCCTTACAACCCCGACAAGTTGACTAGAAGAGAAGCGGTTGATAGTCAACTCAACAACACCGCCTTGCACATGATTCAAACTGCTGTGGGGACAAAGGAGTTGTCTCGTGTTCGGCATTTCACCACCGCCAAGGATGCTTGGGATGGTTTGGCCGCGAGTTGCATTGGAAGTGAGAGCACAAGAAGGAACAAGTATAATGCTCTTCGGAATAAAGCCGAAGGATTCATGAGGCTACCGGATGAAGATCATGAAGACATGTATGGAAGACTTCTCACCGTTGCCGGCTCCTTCCGGAATGTTGGAGCCACTCACATTGATGACTCTTGGATCAAGGAGAAGTACATTGAGTGCATGATGCCGTTTGAGCCTATTGATGTCAAGACTCTTGTCGGAAGAGAATGCTATGCCTCTCTCACCTCTCAACAAGCCGTGCACGAGATGCAAGCTCTCAAGGTGCTTGAGCAAAACTCTCATGATTCCCGCAATCGTGCCATTGGGATGACAAAAGGGTCCAACCTTGCCTTGGTGGTCAACTCCGTGGAAGAAGTGATTCCTCAAGAATCTTATAGGGCATCTTGGAGCATGACCTATCCGGAAGACTTGGAACACCACTACCATGACCACATGGCGTTCCATGCAAACACCTTTTGGATTGATCCTTCCAAGGCCAAGGAAGACAACATCAAGAGAAACAACTCAAGGGGTCCCTCAAGCTCGGGCCCAAGAACAAGATCTTGCTACAATTGCAATGACAAGCGCCATTTCATTGCCGAATGTCCCTATGAGAATAGGGAGACTAATGGTGGAAGGCTCATCCCCAAGGACAAGAGCAAAGACTCAAAGGGCAAGTATTCAAAGCCCCCCAACAAGAAATTCTATAACAAGAACAAGAAGGGCAAAAGGCCCTCAAGGATTGTGCTAGTGACTAAAGAAGAATACTCTTCCGATGAGATTGAAAGTGCTAGTGATGATGAAGAGGAAAGCTCAAGAGAAGTGGCCGCCATTGTCACTACCAACATTCCCTCTTCCTCTCTCTTTGATTCACCCAATGAGAACCCTCAACGCAAGAATGCACATTGCTTCATGGCAAGGTCCACCTTGGACACATCTATTGTGCTATCAACTCAAGAAGAGTATACCTCCGGAGATGAAGATGTTGATGATGAAGAAGATGCAACCTCAAATGGATTGGTTGCCCTTGCCTCCCTCTCTACTAACTCTTCATCAACAAGTGAATCTCCCAATGAGGTCATTCATGTGGAGGAAGAAAGTTGCCTCATGGCTAAATCTTCCGAGGTATCATCTCCTAACCCCTCTACGCCTAACATTTCTAATGATCTAGGGGTTGACCCCGCTAGTCTAAAAGTGAAACAAGAAATGCTAGAGTTTGATGATTTCATTAGTAACCTACAAGGTAACACTAAGAAGCATGTTTCAAGTCTCATGGTACGTATAGCTCAACTAAATGATACTCTTGAGAAAAAGTGCCAAATAGAGAGAGAAGACTCTCTAGAAATACATGCTCTTAAAAATGCTCTTGAGGAATGTCAAGAAACTATAGCATCTCTTGAAGAGAGGCTAGAAAATCTTGAAGAACCTCAAGATAAACTTAACAAGCTCACTAAAGCTAGAGATCTTGCTAGAGCTAAGACTAAAGTGCTTATAAAGGAAAAGGCCAAATTTGGTGTTGATCATGAGAAACTTGTGAAGGATCTAGATGAACTAGACAAGGCTCACAAAGCCTTGAAGAGTGAATACTCTCTCCTCTCCAAGTCTTATGAGCAACTTCAAATTAGGCTTGCTTCATATGACATACCTAGTACCTCTACTCCTTCATGTGATCATGCAAATATTATTGAGGAAAATGCTAGGTTGAAGGATGAACTTGCTAAGGCCTCCTCTCCCCAAAGTAAACTTTCCTTGGATGATCTTTTGAGTAAGCAAAGGTCAAACAATGGGAAGGAGGGACTTGGTTATAATACCAAGGCTAAAAAGGCAAACAAGAAAAAGACCAAGCCCGCACATGAGAAAGCTAATGGTGAAACCCGAAAGGGCAAAACCATTAATGATGATGGTGCGGGAATAGATAACCCTCACTATGTTCTCTTTAAAGATTATTATGGTGATGTTTATGCTAAATATGTTGGTCCATATGATGGTTATGTTGCTTGGTCTATTTGGGTCCCAAAGACCCTTGTTGCTAACAAAAGAGGACCCATTGAAAAATGGGTACCTAAATCCAAGAATTGATCTCATGTAGGACTATGCCGCCGGAGGTTCAAAATGGGTACTTGATAGTGGATGTACAAGTCATATGACCGGCGGCAAGAACCTCGTCAAGGAGTTGAGGCCCAACATAAATCATATCACCGTCTCCTTTGGCGATAATTCTACATCCGAGGTATTGGGTTTTGGAAAGGTTGTGGTTGCACACAACATTACTCTTGTGGATGTCATGCTTGTCAAAACCCTTGGTTACAATTTGCTTTCTGTTTCCGCCCTTGGCAAGATGGGTTTCGCCGTCTTTATTGATAATGATATTGTGGTCCTCTTGTGGAGCAAGACTCTAAAAGTCGCATTCGTTGGGTATCGCGAACACAACTTGTATGTGGTGGACTTTTCGGGGACCACCACGACAAGTGCGATGTGCCTATTCGGAAAGGCGGACGTGGGTTGGTTGTGGCATCGCCGCCTAGCCCATGTCAACATGAGAACTTTGCAAAGTCTTCACAAGGGGAACCATATTGTGGGACTAATGGAAAATGTGTCTTTTGCCAAAGATCGTGTTTGTAGGGCTTGTGTTGAAGGCAAAATGCATGACTCTCCGCATCCAAGCAAGACCATTATCTCTTCCAAGAGGATCTTGGAGCTCCTTCATGTGGATCTCTTTGGTCCCGTTACTCATGCAAGTCTTGGTGCGAAGAAACATTGCTTGGTGATTGTTGATGACTACTCAAGATACACTTGGGTCTACTTTCTCAAGACGAAAGATGAGACTCAACAAATATTCATTGACTTTGCTACCAAGGTGCAACGCCAACACAACCTCCTCATTATGGCAATAAGAAGTGACAACGGCTCCGAGTTCAAGAACTACACACTCAATGATTTTCTTAGTGATGAGGGGATTCGACATCAATATTCCGCTGCTTACACCCCTCAACAAAATGGTGTTGCGGAGAGGAAGAACCAGACTCTTATGGATATGGCAAGGTCTATGATGGCGGAGTATAAATCCCGCTATAACTTTTGGGCCGAAGCCATCTCCACCGCTTGTCACTCCTCTAACCGGCTCTATCTCCGCAAGGGCTTGAACAAGACTCCATATGAAATACTCACCGGGAACAAGCCTAATATCTCATACTTCAAGGTGTTCGGGTGTAAGTGTTTCTACAAAATCAAAGGGGTTCGTTTATCTAAATTTGCTCCTAAAGCTTTGGAGGGTATATTTGTTGGTTACGGTGCCGAGTCTCACACTTATAGAATCTTTGATATAGCCTCCGGGATTATCATCGAATCTTGTAGTGTGAGGTTTGAAGAAAATGATGGCTCCCAAGTGGGGCAAGTTGATGTATGTGCAGGTGATGAAATACCTCAAGATGCCATAGTAAGAATGGGTGTGGGATTTTTCCGCCCCATTGAGGGACACGGTGTGGCGTCTCGGGAAGGACTATGCTCTACCACGGTGGAGCCCTCATCTTCTCAACATCAACAAACCCCATCAAGTGAAGCAAATGATGCACCAACCCAAGAACAAGAACAAAACCCTCCCTCTTGTGTGCAAGATCAAGGACAAGATCAAGGGCAAGATCAAGGACAAGATCAAGGACAAGATCAAGGTCAAGATCAACCAAGAATTCATGATGGTTCCGACGAGTATCCATTTGATATTTGCTCCGCACCAAATGATGTCCAAGATCAAGCACATGATGTTGAGCACTCTCAAGAAATTGTAGTTGCTCAAGTTGAAGGTCAAGACGGGGACCCAAAAGATCAAGTTGATCAAGTGATACCTCCAAGGCCAAGAAGAACCAAGGAGGAGATCGAGGCCCGTCGTCTAGCAAGAAGAGAAAGGAACCTTGAGCTTCGTGATCACACTCATGATAAGGTTCTTGGTGATATAAGGGCAAAGGTTTCCACAAGAAGGCAATTGGCTAACTTTAGCAATCATCATGCTTATATCTCCTTAGTGGAACCCAAGAAAGTATTTGAAGCCCTTGAAGATTCGGATTGGTTGGAAGCTATGCACGAAGAACTCAACAACTTCAAGCGCAACAAAGTGTGGACCTTAGTAGAGAAGCCAAAGGGGTGCCGCAATGTTATTGGCACTAAATGGATATTCAAGAACAAGCAAGATGAGTTTGGAAATGTTGTGAGGAACAAGGCAAGATTGGTGGCTCAAGGGTTCTCTCAAGTTGAAGGAATTGACTTTGGAGAAACCTATGCTCCCGTGGCTCGCCTTGAGTCCATCTGTATCCTTCTTGCTTATGCATCGCATCATAACTTTAAGTTACAACAAATGGATGTGAAAAGTGCATTTCTTAATGGTCCTTTGCATGAAGAGGTTTATGTTAAGCAACCCCCGGGGTTCGAGGATCTCAACTTCCCTAACCATGTCTACAAGCTTGATAAAGCTCTTTATGGTCTCAAACAAGCTCCTAGAGCTTGGTATGAGCACCTTAAGGAATTATTGGTAGACCGTGGGTTTGATGTTGGGCTAATCGATCCCACTCTTTTTACTAAGAGGGTCAATGGGGAGCTTTTCGTTTGCCAATTATATGTTGATGATATTATCTTTGGCTCTACTAACAAAGCTTTCAATGATGAATTCTCAAAGCTTATGACCGATAGGTTTGAGATGTCTATGATGGGAGAGATGAAGTTCTTCCTTGGTTTTGAGATCAAGCAATTGAGAGGAGGAACCTTCATCAATCAAGCAAAATATCTCCAAGACATGCTCAAGAGGTTCAAGATGACCGAGATGAAAGGTATTGCCACTCCTATGGCTACTAAATGTCATCTTGCACTTGATCCCAATGGTAAAGAGGTGGATCAAAAGGTATATCGCTCCATGATTGGATCCTTGCTTTACCTTTGTGCATCTAGACCGGACATAGTGTTGAGTGTTGGTGTGTGTGCAAGGTATCAAGCTTCTCCTAAGGAGAGCCACATGATAGCTCTCAAGAGAATCTTTCGATATTTGGTTGATACCCCAAGATATGGTATTTGGTACCCCAAAGGCTCAAGCTTTATTCTCAATGGATACACCGATGCGGATTGGGCGGGAGACAAGGATGATAGGAAATCAACCTCCGGGGCTTGCCAATTTCTTGGTAGGTCCTTGGTGTGTTGGTCTTCTAAGAAGCAAAATTGTATATCTCTCTCCACCGCCGAAGCCGAATATGTTGCCGCCGCAAGTGGATGCACTCAATTGTTATGGATGAGGCAAACTTTAAAGGAATACGGTGTCATTTGTGAAAAAGTGCCTCTATTATGTGACAATGAAAGTGCCATCAAGATTTCCTATAATCCGGTGCAACATTCAAGAACGAAGCATATTGAGATCCGGAATCACTTCATTAGGGATCATGTTGCCCGTGGTGATATTGAGCTTATCTATGTTCCTACCAAAGATCAACTTGCCGATATATTCACGAAGCCTCTTGATGAAGCAAGGTTCACTTATTTGAGGAATGAGCTAAATATCATTGATTCAAGGAGTATAGCTGTTGGGCCTCCAAGAGCAGAGGTTTGTAGAACAGCAAGTTTTCCCTTAAGTGGATCACCCAAGGTTTATCGAACTCAGGGAGGAAGAGGTCAAAGATATCTCTCTCATGCAACCCTGCAACCACAAAGCAAGAAGTCTCTTGTGTCCCCAACACACCAAATAGGTGCACTAGTTCGGCGAAGAGATAGTGAAATACAGGTGGTATGGATATATATGAGCAGTAGCAACGGTGCCAGAAAATAGCTTGCTGGCGTGTAGTTGATGGTGGTAGTATTGCAGCATTAGTAACACAGTAAAACAGTAAACAAGCAGCGATAGCAGTATTTAGGAACAAGGCCTAGGGATTACACTTTCACTAGTGGACACTCTCAACATTGATCACATAACAGAATAGATAAATGCATACTCTACACTTTTGTTGGATGATGAACACGTTGCGTAGGATTACACGAACCCTCAATGCCGGAGTTAACAAGCTCCACAATAATGCTCATGTTTAAGTAACCTTATAGTGTAAGATAGATCAAAGGACTAAACCAAGTACTAACATAGCATGCACACTGTCACCTTCATGCATATGTAGGAGGAATAGATCACATCAATACCATCATAGCAATAATTAACTTCATAATCTACAAGAGATCATGATCATAGCATAAACCAAGTACTAACACGGTGCACACACTGTCACCTTTACACACGTGCGGGAGGAATAAAACTACTTTAATAACATTGCTAGAGTAGCACATAGATAAATTGTGATACAAACTCATATGAATCTCAATCATGTAAAGCAGCTCATGAGATTATTGTATTGAGGTACATGGGAGAGATGAACCACATAGCTACCGGTACAGCCCCGAGCCTCGATGGAGAACTACTCCCTCCTCATGGGAGCAGCGGCGGTGATGAAGATGGCGGTGGAGATGGCAGCGGTGTCGATGGAGGAGCCTTCCAGGGGCACTTCCCTGCTCCGGCAGCGTGCCGGAACAGAGACTCCTGTCCCCCAGATCTTGGCGTCGCGATGGCGGCGGCTCGGAAGGTTTCTGTGGTTTCGCCGAACGTATCGGGGTTTCGATCCGGGGGCTTTATATAGGCGAAGAGGCGGCGCAGGAGGGTCGAAGGGCGACGAAACCATAGGGCAGCGCGGCCAGGGCCGGGCGCCGGCATGGGCCAGTGCCCCCTCTGGTCCTGTCCGGGTGTTCTGGATGCTTCCGGTGAAAATAGGAACTTGGGCGTTGATTTCGTCCGATTCCGAGAATATTTCGTTACTAGGATTTCTGAAACCAAAAACAGCAGAAAACAGGAACTGGCACTTCGACATCTTGTTAATAGGTTAGTTCCAGAAAATGCACGAATATGACATAAAGTGTGCATAAAACATGTAGATAACATCAATAATGTGGCATGGAACATAAGAAATTATCGATACGTCGGAGACGTATCAGCATCCCCAAGCTTAGTTCTGCTCGTCCCGAGCAGGTAAAACGATAACAGATAATTTCTGGAGTGACATGCCATCATAACCTTGATCATATTGTAAACATATGTAATGAATGCAGCGATCAAAACAATGGTAATGACATGAGTAAACAACTGAATCATAAAGCAAAGACTTTTCATGAATAGTACTTCAGACAAGCATCAATAAGTCTTGCATAAAAGTTAACTCATAAAGCAATAATTCAAAGTAAAGGCATTGAAGCAACACAATGGAAGATTAAGTTTCAGCGGTTGCTTTCAACTTGTAACATGTATACCTCATGGATAATTGTCAACATAGAGTAATATAACAAATGCAATATGCAAATATGTAGGAATCAATTCACAGTTCACACAAGTGTTTGCTTCTTGAGGTGGAGAGAAATAGGTGAACTGACTCAACATTGAAAGTAAAAGAATGGTCCTCCATAGAGGAAAAGCATCGATTGCTATATTTGTGCTAGAGCTTTGATTTTGAAAACATGAAACAATTTTGTCAACGGTAGTAATAAAGCATATGTATCATGTAAATTGTATCTTACAAGTTGCAAGCCTCATGCATAGTGTACTAATAGTGCCCGCACCTTGTCCTAATTAGCTTGGACTACCGGATCATCACAATGCACATGTTTTAACCAAGTGTCACAAAGGGGTACCTCTATGCCGCCTGTACAAAGGTCTAAGGAGAAAGCTCGCATTGGATTTCTCGCTATTGATTATTCTTCAACTTAGACATCCATACCGGGACAACATAGACAACAGATAATGGACTCCTCTTTTATGCATAAGCATGTAACAACAATTAATAATTTTCTCATTTGAGATTGAGGATATATGTCCAAAACTGAAACTTCCACCATGGATCATGGCTTTAGTTAGCGGCCCAATGTTCTTCTCTAACAATATGCATGCTTAACCATAAGGTGGTAGATCGCTCTTACTTCAGACAAGACGAACATGCATAGCAACTCACATGAAATTCAACAAAGAGTAGTTGATGGCGTCCCCAGTAAACATGGTTATCGCACAACAAGCAACTTAATAAGAGATAAAGTGCATAATTACATATTCAATACCACAATAGTGTTTAAGCTATTTGTCCCATGAGCTATATATTGCAAAGGTGAATGATGGAATTTTAAAGGTAGCACTCAAGCAATTTACTTTGGAATGGCGGAAAATACCATGTAGTAGGTAGGTATGGTGGACACAAATGGCATAGTGGTTGGCTCAAGGATTTGGATGCATGAGAAGTATTCCCTCTCGATACAAGGTTTAGGCTAGCAAGGTTATTTGAAACAAACACAAGGATGAACCGGTGCAGCAAAACTCACATAAAAGACATATTGTAAACATTATAAGACTCTACACCGTCTTCCTTGTTGTTCAAACTCAATACTAGAAATTATCTAGACCTTAGAGAAATAAAATATGCAAACCAAATTTTAGCATGCTCTATGTATTTCTTCATTAATGGGTGCAAAGCATATGATGCAAGAGCTTAAACATGAGCACAACAATTGCCAAGTATCACATTACCCAAGACATTTATAGCAATTACTACATGTATCATTTTCCAATTCCAACCATATAACAATTTAACGAAGAGGAAACTTCGCCATGAATATTATGAGCTAAGAACACATGTGTTCATATGCAATAGCGGAGCGTGTCTCTCTCCCACACAAGCATGATGTAATCCAATTTATTCAAACACAAACAAAAATAAAAGCACACAGACGCTCCAAGTAAAGCACATAAGATGTGACCGAATAAAAATATAGTTTCAAGAGAAGGAACCTGATAATGTTGTCGATGAAGAAGGGGATGCCTTGGGCATCCCCAAGCTTAGACGCTTGAGTCTTCTTGATATATGCAGGGGTGAACCACCGGGGCATCCCGAAGCTTAGACTTTTCACTCTTCTTGATCATAGTATATCATCCTCCTCTCTTGACCCTTGAAAACTTCCTTCACACCAAACTTCTCATAAACTTCATTAGAGGGGTTAGTACATAATCAAAAACTCACATGTTCAGAGGTGACACAATCATTCTTAACACTTCTGGACATTGCTCAAAGCTACTGGAAGGTAATGGAACAAAGAAATCCACCCAACACAGCGAAAGAAGCAATGCGAAATAAAAGGCAGAATCTGTCAAAACAGAACAGTCCGTAAAGACGAATTTCTAATAAATACTTCCATTGCTCAGATCAGAAAACTCAAAACTAATGAAAGTTGCGTACATATCTGAGGAACACGCACGTAAATTGGCATATTTTTATGATTTTTCTACAGAGAAAACAGCCCAGATTCGTGACAGATAGAAATCTGTTTCTGCGCAGAAATCCAAATCTAGTATCAACCTTCGATTAGAGGCTTCACTTGGCACAACAAAACACAAAACTAAGATAAGGAGAGGTTGCTACAGTAGTAAACAACTTCCAAGACACAAATATAAAACAAAGTACTGTAGCAAAATAACACATGGGTTATCTCCCAAGAAGTTCTTTTCTTTATAGCCATTAAGATGGGCTCAGCAGTTTTAATGATGCACTCGCAAGAAATAGTATTTGAAGCAAAAGAGAGCATCCAGAGGCAAATTCAAAACACATTTAAGTCTAACATGCTTCCTATGCATAGGAATCTTGTAAATAAACAAGTTCATGAAGAGCAAAGTAACAAGCATAGGAAGATAAAACAAGTATAGCTTCAAAAATTTCAGCACATAGAGAGGTATTTTAGTAACATGAAAATTTCTACAACCATATTTTCCTCTCTCATAATAACTTTCAGTAGCAACATGAGCAAACTCAACAATATAACTATCATATAAAGCATTCTTATCATGAGTCTCATGCATAAAATTATTACTCTCCACATAAGCATAATCAATTTTATTAGTAGTTGTAGTGGGAGCAAATTCAACAAAGTAGCTATCATTATTATTCTCATCATCAAATGTAGGAGGCATATTGTATTCATAATCAAATTCACTCTCCATAGTAGGTGGAACCAAAAGACTACTATCATTATAATCATCATAAATAGGAGGTAAAGTATCATCAAAGTAAATTTTCTCCTCAATGCTTGCGGGACTAAAAAGATCATGCTCATCAAAGCCAGCTTCCCCAAGCTTAGAATTTTCCATATCATTAGCAACAATGGTATTCAAAGTGTTCATACTAACATGTTCCATGGGTTTTTTAATTTTCGGATCAAACCATCCATGTCTTAAATCAGGAAATAGAGTAAAAAGCTCATTGTTGTCCATTATGCCTTACTAGTGTAAACAAGAAACAAAAAGATGCAATTGCAGGATCTAAAGGAAATAGCTTTGAGTACTTACGGCGCCGGAAAATAGCTTGGTAGCCGAGGTCCGGAGTGTGAGTACCTTTTACCTTTCCTCCCGGCAACGGCGCGGAAAATAGCTTGATGTCTACGTTCCCCCTCCTTTCCTGTAGACAGTGTTGGGCCTCCAAGAGCAGAGGTTTGTAGAACAGCAGCAAGTTTTCCCTTAAGTGGATCACCCAAGGTTTATCGAACTCAGGGAGGAAGAGGTCAAAGATATCCCTCTCATGCAACCCTGCAACCACAAAGCAAGAAGTCTCTTGTGTCCCCAACACACCAAATAGGTGCACTAGTTCGGCGAAGAGATAGTGAAATACAGGTGGTATGGATATATATGAGCAGTAGCAACGGTGCCAGAAAATAGCTTGCTAGCGTGTAGTTGATGGTGGTAGTATTGCAGCAGTAGTAACACAGTAAAACAGTAAACAAGCAGCGATAGCAGTATTTAGGAACAAGGCCTAGGGATTACACTTTCACTAGTGGACACTCTCAACATTGATCACATAACGAATAGATAAATGCATACTCTACACTTTTGTTGGATGATGAACACGTTGCGTAGGATTACACGAACCCTCAATGCCGGAGTTAACAAGCTCCACAATAATGCTCATGTTTAAGTAACCTTATAGTGTAAGATAGATCAAAGGACTAAACCAAGTACTAACATAGCATGCACACTGTCACCTTCATGCATATGTAGGAGGAATAGATCACATCAATACCATCATAGCAATAATTAACTTCATAATCTACAAGAGATCATGATCATAGCATAAACCAAGTACTAACACGGTGCACACACTGTCACCTTTACACACGTGCAGGAGGAATAAAACTACTTTAATAACATTGCTAGAGTAGCACATAGATAAATTGTGATACAAACTCATATGAATCTCAATCATGTAAAGCAGCTCATGAGATTATTGTATTGAGGTACATGGGAGAGATGAACCACATAGCTACCGGTACAGCCCCGAGCCTCGATGGAGAACTACTCCCTCCTCATGGGAGCAGCAGCGGTGATGAAGATGGCGGTGGAGATGGCAGCGGTGTCGATGGAGAAGCCTTCGGGGCACTTCCCCGCCGGCGGCGTGCCGGACAGAGACTCCTGTCCCCCAGATCTTGGCGTCGCGATGGCGGCGGCTCTGGAAGGTTTCTATGGTTTCGCCGAACGTATCGGGGTTTCGATCCGGGGCTTTATATAGGTGAAGAGGCGGCGCGGGAGGGTCGAAGGGCGACGAAACCATAGGGCGGCGCGGCCGGGGCCTGGGCCGCGCCGGCCTATGGTGCCGGGGCCCAGTGCCCCCTCGGTCCTTCCGGGTGTTCGGATGCTTCCGGTGAAAATAGGAACTTGGGCGTTGATTTCGTCCGATTCCGAGAATATTTCGTTACTAGGATTTCTGAAACCAAAAACAGCGAGAAAACGGGAACTGGCACTTCGACATCTTGTTAATAGGTTAGTTCCAGAAAATGCACGAATATGACATAAAGTGTGCATAAAACATGTAGATAACATCAATAATGTGGCATGGAACATAAGAAATTATCGATACATCGGAGACGTATCAATGAGCTAAATATCATTGATTCAAGGAGTATAGCTTGACCATCTTGCAAACACACCTTCGTCTCAAAACTTTATTTGGTTTAGATGTGGGCATGGAAATAGGGGGAGTGCGGTTTAAATTATTGAGCTATCCCTCCCCCCATAATGCCAACATTAAGAAATCATTCTCGTTATATCATATGTTGATATGTGAGCTTCAATGATGAGTAGTGGCTTGGACCCAAGATATATCTTCGCGGTGCCATGCCACAACACTCATATATGGTGGCCTAGGCCACCACACTCTTCCTTGTGAAGAGTTGGAGTTATTTGGATCTTATCGCCTTTTATTTGACATCTCCATGTTCTTATGGGAAATCACTCATGTTTGGTCTTCATTTGCAATTTTTTGCAAATATGAGTGATATTGTACCATCAACAGTGTGCTCTTTCTATCCTAAGCCCCACCTTTCCTAAAAGAAACCATTTCTATCTCCACATGCTAAAACTTTGCAAACTTTCGAGGGTTGTTGGGATGTGGACTGCTTCGGCGGCACTGCCGGTGCCTCCACCCCGGCACTGCCGGTGGCACCGGCACTGCCGGCCTCGGCTGGGCGGCACTGCCGCTGTGGGCGTGGGTTATGTTGAGGGACCCGCAGGGGGAGTTAGGGCAACTGCCCCTTTCTTCCCCATCGTGCGTGCCTCTCCTCTCCGACCCAGCCGCCGCCGCCGTCGCCCCTGCCCTCCGGCCGCCGTCCCGGGCTCTCCTTCCTCCTCTGGTCGGTTGATCCGGGCAGGGCCCCCCTCCCCTCCATGGCTTCCTCCTCCGGTTAGTCTCCCTCCTCTCTCTCCCTCTCTAGATTGGGTAGACCTCTCTAGAAGAAAGATGGGTGGACGATTCTTTCCGTAAGTTTTGCCATAGAGGTGGATAACCTTGTGCATGGTTTTGTGAAAGTTTGAGGAACAATGTTTGAGTCTAGAGCAGATCTGGCGTGTTTTCCTGTTGACCGGCACTGCCGCCCCTCCCCACCGGCACTGCCGGTTGGGCCGGCACTGCCGCCCCTGTCTCACCGGCACTGCCGGTCGGGCCGGCACTGCCGCCCGTACCTCCCCGGCACTGCCGGTGAAGCTGTGCCCAGATCTTCTTTAGCCTTTTTCTTGTTGTATCTTAAACATATCATTCATCATGCCTTGTTTATCAAGATTGCTTTGTTTTAGTGTACCTTATCATATGCTCCTCCTACCCATTGCTCTCACAGGTGCAGGTGGTTCTCATCGCTCTAGCTCGGGCAAACGGGCGATACCTAATGACTTTGAAGCTGAAATCCTACCTATGAAGAAGTCATCTCGTCGGGAGAGGAATTCCGCTCCGGCTGAACCTCGAGCTAACCTCATCCGGAGGCTGAGAGGCATGCCCATTGGGAAGTGGCCAGATAATGAGTATGCTCGGCTGCGTCAGACCAACATCTACACCTCTCCCAAGGCCACCAATTGCTCTGAGCTGTTCTGGACTAAGTATCAAGAGAAGATTTTTGATGATCTCTATGCTAATGCCACCTATAAAGTTGCTCCTATGCATCACATCAACTTTGCTCACATGGATAAACACGCCCAATACTTTGCAGAAGCTCGAGAGATTTGTGAGCAGTTTGGTCTTTTTCCACTGATGAAGTTTCAACACCCTTACTGTGTGGATGTGATTGGGCAATTCTTTGCCACAGTTTATGTTGACAATGATGATGCCAAGACTATGACTTGGATGACAGAGGGTCGCATGTTACATGGCACTTGGGACCAATTTGCAGCTTGTCTTGGTTATCCGGTGCTCCCTGTCAATGCAGACGGATATTTTAGAGCTCACAACACTCCCAAGCCCATTGAGAAGGCTCTCCTTGCTGATCTTTATCTTGAAGGAGAAGTGGTATATGGTTCTCAGAAATTCCTCCGTCCGGTGTATGACATCCTTCTCCGCATTTATCGAGAGGTCCTTAATCCCAAGGTTGGTTGCGTTGATCAGATCTATGGATACCTTGGGAACTTGTTATTCTCTCTCACCAGCACCGTGACTCTGGTATTCAGCTTGATGTGATGGACTTTCTGTGGAATGAGTTTTGGGCATGCATTATAGCTCGCAAGGCCCCTGTTTTTGCTCCCTACTTCATGTTCTTCATATGCTCTCGTTGGGACAATGCTGGATATGGCAATCTCACTGATGAGGTTAACCTTCTACCTCACAAGGCTAAGGATCTCAAGGTCAAGACTCACGACAATCCTCCTCGTCTTCCCAATGATGAGGATTCTGCTGAAGAAGACTCTGATTTTGAGTTTGCACCTCCTGCTGACAATGGCTGGGTTGCTCGCATAGAGGCCAAGTTGGCCAAGATGTTCTGCCTCAAGTCTGACATCAACAGGCGTCAGTATCAGGCTCATAGGGAGCGGAAAATGGACAGGAGGAACACAAAGCTCATCATGCGCAAGTTGGATATTCCTGTTGAGAGTGGATCTGAGGAGGTCATCACTCCTGAAGAAGAATGGCTCTCTAAGCATGGCAATGTGGCTGAGTTTGAACAGCTTGGGCTTCCCGGTCCTTCTCGCCGTCGGCGCCCTCCTAGTGATGATGTTGAGCCCGCCGAGTCTGAAGACGATGAAGAGACGGAGGATGAGTGAGCTCTCATGGGACGTTGTAGCATCGCTTCTTTTCTCCTTTTTGGTGTCTTGATGCCAAAGGGGGAGAAGAAGGTCTAGTAGGACTTGCACGGGATTTGCTAGGGTGGTTTGAGGGCACAAGCATTTGCTTTTTATCATTCCGTTAAAGCTTGTGTCCTCCGTTTATCTTCTATGTTATGTTGAACCTTATCTTGTGTTTTATGTGTCCTATGTGTGGTGAACACTTTTTGTGGTGAACTATTGCTATGGTTTCGGTATTCTATATGGTTGAGAGTATTGTCATGGATTGGTATGATCATCTTATATCTCATATTGTCTATGGATTTATCTCAAATTGATACTTGATGTGATTATGGGATTCTTGTTCATGATATTGAGGCTATTGTCTTGAAATGTTAAGGATGTCAATATGAAAAGGTATGATCTTAACTTGTCATCTTTTATCTTTTCCCATACATTATTTGTCTTATGTCTTATGAGCATTGTGCCTACTATCTTGTAAGTTGAAGTTGCTCTATACCTAATGTGTGCATATATGTATTCTGATACGTCTCCGACGTATCGATAATTTCTTATGTTCCATGCCACATTATTGATGTTATCTACATGTTTTATGCACACTTTATGTCATATTCGTGCATTTTCTGGAACTAACCTATTAACAAGATGCCGAAGTGCCAGTTCCTGTTTTTGCTTTTGGTTTCAGAAATCCTAGTAAGTAAATATTCTCGGAATTGGACGAAATCAAAGCCCAGGGGCCTATTTTCTCACGAAGCTTCCAGAGTCCGAAGGAGAGACGAAGAGGGGCCACGGAGGGGCCACACCATAGGCGGCGCGGCCCCCCCCCGCGCCGGCCTGTAGTGTGGGGCCCCCGTGCCGCCTCTTGACCTGCCCTTCCGCCTATAAAAAGTCTCCGTGATGAAACCCCCAGTACCGAGAACCACGATACGGAAAACCTTCCCGGAGACGCCGCCGCCGCCGATCCCATCTCGGGGGATCCGGAGATCGCCTCCGGCACCTGCCGGAGAGGGGAATCATCTCCCGGAGGACTCTACGCCGCCATGGTCGCCTCCGGTGTGATGTGTGAGTAGTCTACCCCTGGACTATGGGTCCATAGCAGTAGCTAGATGGTTGTCTTCTCCCCATTGTGCTATCATTGTCGGATCTTGTGAGCTGCCTAACATGATCAAGATCATCTATCTGTAATTCTATATGTTGCGTTTGTTGGGATCCGATGAATAGAGAATACTTGTTATGTTGATTATCAAAGTTATGCTATGTGTTGTTTATGATCTTGCATGCTCTCCGTTACTAGTAGATGCTCTGGCCAAGTAGATGCTTGTAACTCCAAGAGGGAGTACTTATGCTCGATAGTGGGTTCATGCCTGCATTGACACCTGGGACAGTGACAGAAAGTTCTAAGGTTGTGTTGTGCTGTTGCCACTAGGGATAAAACATTAGTGCTATGTTCAAGGATGTAGTCACTAGTTACATTACGCACCATACTTAATGCAATTATCTGTTGTTTGCAACTTAATACTGGAGGGGGTTCGGATGATAACCTGAAGGTGGACTTTTTAGGCATAGATGCGGTTGGATGACGGTCTATGTACTTTGTCGTAATGCCCAATTAAATCTCACTATACTCATCATGATATGTATGTGCATGGTCATGCTCTCTTTATTTGTCAATTGCCCAACTGTAATTTGTTCACCCAACATCTTGTTCGTCTTATGGGAGAGACACCTCTAGTGAACTGTGGACCCGGTCCAATTCTCTTTCTTGAAATACAATCTTTTAATCTTGTTCTCTTGTTTCTGCAAACAATCATCTTCCACACAATACGGTTAACTCTTTGTTACAGCAAGCCGGTGAGATTGACAACCTCAGCTTTCGTTGGGGCAAAGTACTTTGGTTGTGTTGTGCGGGTTCCACGTTGGCGCCGGAATCCCTGTGTTGCGCCGCACTACATCCTGCCATCAACCTTCAACGTGCTTCTTGGCTCCTCCTGGTTCGATAAACCTTGGTTTCTTTCTGAGGAAAACTTGCTGCTGTCATCATACCTTCCTCTTGGGGTTGCCCAACGAACGTGTGAAATACACGCCATCAAGCATAAATTTACGGCGCCGTTGCCGGGGAGATCAAGACACGCTGCAAGGGAGTCTCCACTTCTCAATCTCTTTACTTTGTTTTTGTCTTGCTTAGTTTTATTTACTACTTTGTTTGCTGCACTAAATCAAAATACAAAAAAATTAGTTGCTAGTTTTACTTTATTTGCTATCTTGTTTGCTATATCAAAAACACAAAAAAATTAGTTTACTTGCATTTACTTTATCTAGTTTGCTTTATTTACTGTTGCTAAAATGGCCAACGCTGAAAATACTAAGTTGTGTGACTTCACAACCACAAATAATAATGATTTCTTATGCACACCTATTGCTCCACCTGCTACTACAGCAGAATTCTTTGAAATTAAACCTGCTTTACTGAATCTTGTTATGCGAGAGCAATTTTCTGGTGTTAGTTCTGATGATGCTGCTGCCCATCTTAATAATTTTGTTGAATTATGTGAAATGCAAAAATATAAAGATGTAGATGGTGATATTATTAAACTAAAATTGTTCCCTTTCTCATTAAGAGGAAGAGCTAAAGATTGGTTGCTATCTTGCCTAAGAATAGTATTGATTCATGGACTAAATGCAAGGATGCTTTTATTGGTAGATATTATCCCCTGCTAAAATTATATCTTTGAGGAGTAGCATAATGAATTTTAAACAATTAGATACTGAACATGTTGCTCAAGCTTGGGAAAGAATGAAATCTCTGGTTAAAAATTGCCCAACCCATGGACTGACTACTTGGATGATCATCCAAACCTTCTATGCAGGACTAAATTTTTCTTCGCGGAATTTATTGGATTCAGCTGCTGGAGGTACCTTTATGTCCATCACTCTTGGTGAAGCAACAAAGCTTCTTGATAATATGATGATCAACTACTCTGAATGGCACACGGAAAGGGCTCCACAAGGTAAGAAGGTAAATTCTGTCGAAGAAACCTCTTCCTTGAGTGATAAGATTGATGCTATTATGTCTATGCTTGTGAATGATAGGACTAATATTGATCCTAATAATGTTCCGTTAGCTTCATTGGTTGCACAAGAAGAACATGTTGATGTAAACTTCATTAAAAATAATAATTTCAACAACAATGCTTACCGAACAATTCTAGTAACAACTATAGGCCATATCCTTATAATAATGGCAATGGTAATTCTTATGGTAATTCTTACAACAATAATAGGAATTCACCCCCTGGACTTGAAGCCATGCTTAAAGAATTTATTAGTACACAAACTGCTTTTAACAAATCTGTTGAAGAAAAGCTTGGGAAAATTGATATACTTGCTTCTAAAGTCGATAGTCTTGCTGCTGATGTTGATCTTTTGAAATCAAAAGTTTTGCCTAATGAGAATCATCATAATAAAATTACTACTACAGCAAATGCCATTCAAGTTAGAATTAATGAGAATATAAGATTAATGGCTGAACTGCGTGCTAGGTGGGATAGAGAAGAAAATGAAAAACTAGCTAAAGAAAAGAATATAGCTAAAGTTTGGACTATTACCACCACTAGTAATGCTAATGCTACACATGTTGCTGCACCTCCTACTCATACTAATAAAAGAATTGGTGTTAGCAATGTTTCCACTTCTAATGCAAAGCGCGAAAAACTTGAAACTGCTAAAACTGCTGAAACTGCCTGTGATAAAGCTGCTGAAATTTTTTCCAACATTGGGGATGATGATCCCATTGCTTTAGATTATAATGGTTTGAATTTTGATGATTGCCACATCTCTGAAGTTATAAAGTTCTTGCAAAAACTTGCTAAAAGTCCTAATGCTAGTGCTATAAATTTGGCTTTTACACATCATATTACAAATGCTCTTATAAAAGCTAGAGAAGAGAAACTAGAGCGTGAAGCCTCTATTCCTAAAAAGTTAGAGGATGGTTGGGAGCCCATCATTAAGATGAAGATTAAAGATTTTGATTGTAATGCTTTATGTGATCTTAGTGCAAGTATTTCTGTTATGCCTAAGAAAATTTATAATATGCTTGACTTGCCACCGCTGAAAAATTGTTATTTGGATGTTAATCTTGCTGATCATTCTACAAAGAAACCTTTGGGGAAAGTTGATAATGTTCGCATTACCGTTAACAATAACCTTGTTCCCGTTGATTTTGTTGTCTTGGATATTGAATGCAATGCATCTTGTCCCATTATATTGGGAAGACCTTTTCTTCGAACTGTTGGTGCTGTTATTGATATGAAGGAAGGTAATATAAAATATCAATTTCCTCTCAAGAAAGGTATGGAACACTTCCCTAGAAAGAGAATGAAGGTACCTTTTGACTCTATTATGAGAACAAATTATGATGTTGACACTTCGTCTCTTGATAATACTTGATACACACTTTAGCTGAAAGGCGTTAAAGAAAAGCGCTTATGGGAGACAACCCATGTTTTTACCTACAGTACTTTGTTTTTATTTTGTGTCTTGGAAGTTGTTTACTACTGTAGCAACCTCTCCTTATCTTAGTTTAGTGTTTTATTGTGCCAAGTTAAGCCGTTGATAGAAAAGTAAGTACTAGATTTGGATTACTGCACAGTTCCAGATTTCTTTGCTGTCACGAATCTGGGTCCACCTCCCTATAGGTAGCTCAGAAAATTAAGCCAATTTACGTGCATGATCCTCAGATATGTACGCAACTTTCATTCAATTTGAGCATTTTCATTTGAGCAAGTCTGGTGCCATTTTAAAATTCGTCAATACGAACTGTTCTGTTTTGACAGATTCTGCCTTTTATTTCGCATTGCCTCTTTCGCTATGTTGGATGAATTTCTTTGATCCATTAATGTCCAGTAGCATTATGCAATGTCCAGAAGTGTTAAGAATGATTGTGTCACCTCTGAATATGTCAATTTATATTGTGCACTAACCCTCTAATGAGTTGTTTCGAGTTTGGTGTGGAGGAAGTTTTCAAGGATCAAGAGAGGAGTATGATGCAACATGATCAAGGAGAGTGAAAGCTCTATGTCGGGGGGAAGACCCCGGATAGGGCAATGGACGCAGAGCAGCCGGCTGGCCACTGGCCGGCTCGCGGCAAGGCCGGCTGAGGGCGGTGGCGCCGTGGCCGGCTGGTCCGGAAGCCGGCGGCTCTAGGTCCTAGTCGGCCTAGCTACGGCCGCCAATGCTGTGGGCCGGCTTCTACAAGCCATATCCGACTGGGGTTTGTACCTCAGACCGACTCGAGGCTGGCGAGTCTTGCACTGGAAGGAACCGGGTTGGTGATCCGGGTTCCTAAAGTCCACGCTGACTCCATCTTCCGTAAAGCGCGGGGCACTGTGGAGCAATAGTGCCACGCGCCGGACAGGCCGTCAGGGCTTACGACGATCCGTACTGGCTACAGTGGCTGACGGCGACAGGGACACCTCCTCCATACCGCTGACCGTGGCAGCCGGATGGGACAGGCCACGATGCCTCAACCACTCCTGACGTCACCGCCTCGGGAAGGAGCGGAAGCCGGAGCCGGCCAAGCCGGCCAGTAAACTATAGGGTCTTATATGTAAAGTGCCGGTGCCTATATAAGCCGCACTACCCCCTCTCGTGCAGGGGATCGATCATTTATTGCTTTCACCCACCTACAGAGCTGCCCTGTGAGAGAGACCATCGTCTCCCTTAGCCTCTCAGGAGCAGCCGGACACAGCTCTAGGAGCACCATTGTATTGTGTGATCATCATATACACTCATAGCAGGAGTAGAGGTTTTACCTCCATCGGAGGGCCTCGAACCTGGGTACGTCGCCGTGTCGCTCGTGCCCATACCCGCATCCGGATACCGCCGTGAGATCCCTCAGGAACCACTTCGATTAGCCACCCTATGGCATATGCCGTGACGATACCACGACATTTGGCGCCCACCGTGGGGCCTTCAGCATCCTCGGCCGGTGTCTTCATCCGGACGGGCCTCACCACCACCACCGGCGAGCGAGTCGCTTCAGGCTTGATCTGGAGATTCGGCTCCCTCGACTGCGTCAGCGACAACGCTGGCTGCTTCGCTGACCGGCCCTTCCCGGCCGGCGGCAGCGTCATCTCCTTCGGCGGCTTCGACGTCTACGTCGCCACCGTCGCACCGCCGCGCTACCCGCGGCAGGTGCTGCGCTGCGCTAGCCCTCCTCCGCGAGCCGGCAGCAGCGCTCCCGCCAGCCCCGCCGTCGTGCAAGTCATGATGGCTGGCGACGAGCTCCCCACCAAGAACCCGCGCACCCGCGGCCCCAACCTGGAGCGCAACATCGACCCCAACGCCTCCGGCTCGGGCCCGAAAGCGCCACCACCACCGTCCCGGCTGGACGCAGTCCGGGCAAAACTGAGCACCCCGCTCACGCCTGGTGCCGACCCCACCGCCATCGAGGCGGACTTGGAGGCGCACCGCCAGCTCCTCCTCAAGCAAACCGAAGAGCTGGCTGCTGCTAAGCGCCAGATGGAGATCACCCAGCGCGAGTACAACCGCGCCCACGGCCTCACTCCAGGCGGCGACGAGCCAAGCCGAGCTGGCCACATCCGCCGCAGGGGCCGCGACCTTGGCGCTGAGATCGCCCGCGACGGCGCTCCTTCGCCGGCTCCGTCCGCGGAGCTCCCCGTCTACAACACCCCCGACAAGAACGTGCGCGCGGCAGAAGCCGCCGCAGAAGAGCTGAACCGCCTCGAAGGCGAAGAGTTACGCCGCCAGACCAGGCGGGTGACTGAGCTGCTCAACGCAGCCAACAGGCAGATCGCCGACCCCAGGTAAGTCAATGCCCCCAGGCTTCTCACGCTCGTGGAGCTGCAGGCAACGACAGGGAAGGCGCCAGGGACACGGCCGAGTCCTCCTCCCCAGCCCAAGCCGGCGCCATGACTCCCGGGCCACGCACAGCTCGGGCCGGCCAAGCCACCAGCCGAGCGGCAGCGGCCGCAGCCGGCCCCCTCCAAGCCGGAACCAGGAGCAAGACTCCGGGCCCCGCCGTCATCACCGGCCGGCTCCAGAAGCAAGCGGCGCACGCCAGCCGGCACACTCCCGGCTGGGCCCGCGCATCGAGCCCGCCGACGCCCGAGACCGCCTCGACCGGCTGGTTCAATCCCGCATCGCGGAAGAAGAGGGGCCAGCCGGCCCAAAGTGCTTCGGGCCGCGGATCCTCAACGAGCCCATGGTCGATGGCTTCCAGCTCCCGCGCGACACCCCCAAGTACGACGGCACCGCCAAGCCGGAGGACTGGCTGCTGGACTACTCCACGGCAGTCGGCATCGCCAAGGGCAACAAGCGCTGGGCTGTGCGCTACTCCCCCCTCATGCTACTCGGCTCCGCCCGCACGTGGCTCAACAACCTGCCAGCCGGCAGCATAAACGGCTGGCTGGACTTCGAAGCCGCCTTCATCAGCAACTTCACCGGCACCTATCGCCGGCCGGGTCGCCCTCAACAGCTTGAGATGTGCAAGCAAGGCCCGGACGAGACGGATCGCGCGTACCTGACGCGCTGGTGCGAGATGCGCAACTCTTGCGAGGGCGTGCACGAGATGCAAGCCATCAGCTTCTTCATGGGCGGCTGCCGACCCAACACCATGCTGTGGCACAAGCTACGCCGCAGCGAGCCCAAGACGATGGCCGCCTTGATGGTCATCGCAGACAAGTACGCGCTGGCAGAGGAAGCCGGCAAGGCGCCGGCTGATGTTTCACCGGCCCAAGGCGGGACAACAACAGGCCGGCTGAGCACAAGCCGGCCGAGGGCGGCTCGCATGGCAGCCGGCGGGACAACTACCGCGGCAAGCGTCACAGCGACCAGCCGGACCGCCGGTACGGCTCCGCCCACGTGGCCGCCGTGGCAGACAACGCGGCAGGCGGCAGCCGCCGCCAGAAGCAAGACCGGCAATGGAAGCCGAAGTACACCTTCGAGCAGATGCTCGACTCGCCGTGCAAGTACCACAGCGGCAAGAACCCCTCCAACCACACCACCCGCGACTGCCACTTCATGAAGCGGCTGACAAGCGGTGAACCTCTACCGCCTCCACCCCCGCCTCCACCAGCCGGCGGGCCGGGTGGCCAAGCCGGCGCAGAGAACGCCAACCTCGAGCACCACGAGGCTAACCAAGTGCACCATGGCGGCCGATATCTGGCCGAAGACGCCACCTACATCATCTTCACCTCCGAGCCCGAGGACAGGACGAGCCAAGAGCGCCGTTCCCTCGAGGTCAACGCGGTCATACCGCCGGTCCCCCAGTACCTAAACTGGTCAGAGCAGGCCATCACTTTTGATCGCCGCGACACGCCGGCTGTCCTGCCGAAGCCGGGCAGCTACGCCATGGTCCTCGACCCCACCATTGGCACAACCCGGCGCAGCGTGCGTTTCTCGCGCGTCCTCATCGACGGCGGCAGCAGCATCAACATCCTCTACCGCGACACCGCCCGCAAGCTGGGCATCCAGGAGGCCGAGTTGCGCCCCACCCCCACCGTCTTCCATGGCATCGTGCCGGGCCATTGCTGCCAGCCGATCGGCCGGATCACGCTGGAGGTGATGTTCGGGAAGCCGGACCACTTCCGCACCGAGAGAATCGAGTTCGAGGTGGTGGACCTCGTGAGTCCCTACCACGCGCTCCTGGGCAGGCCGGCCCTGACCAAGTTCATGGCGGTGCCCCACTATGGGTACCTGAAGATGAAGCTGCCTGGCCCCAAGGGGGTCATTACCGTAGCCGGCGATTATCGCCGCTCCATGGACTGCGCCACGCAGAGCTCCAAGATGGCCCAGACGCTGGTCATCGCCACCGAGAAGCAGCTCATCCACGACGCCGTCGCCCTCGCCAAAGCCGCGCAGACAGACATGCCGGCTGCGGGCAACCCGGCTGGGACGACTCACTTCCAGCCGGCCGACAACACCAAGAAGATCCTGCTGGACCCGGCGCAGCCGGACAAGTTCGTCACCATCGGTGCCGGCTTGAACAAGAAATAGGAAAGCGAGCTCACCAGCTTCCTCCGTGAGAATCGGGACATCTTCGCATGGACTCCAAGAGACATGCCGGGTGTGCCGAGGGAGTTGGCTGAGCACCACCTCCACGTCCGGCCTGAAGCCAAGCCGGTGAAGCAGCCTCTCAGGCGCTTCGCCGAAGAACGAAGGAAGGCCATCGGTGAAGAAATCGCCCGGCTCCTAGCTGCCGGCTTCATCATGGAAGTGCTGCACCCGGACTGGTTGGCGAACCCGGTCCTGGTTTTGAAGAAGAACGGCTCCTGGCGCATGTGTATCGACTACACCAGCCTGAACAAGGCGTGCCCGAAGGATCCCTTCCCCCTGCCGCGCATAGATCAAGTCATAGACTCGACTGCCGGCTGTGAACTGTTGTCTTTCTTAGACGCCTATTCAGGCTACCACCAGATTCCTTTGAATCCGGCTGATCAAATAAAGACTTCGTTCATTACCCCGTACGGGGCTTATTGCTACACGACTATGCCGTTCGGCTTGAAAAATGCAGGCGCCACCTACCAAAGGTGCATGCAAAAATGCTTGCAGGATCAAATCGGCAGAAACGTTCACGCATATGTGGATGATGTCGTTGTGAAAACCAAGGAGACGACTACCCTCCTTGATGACCTGAGAGAAACCTTCACCAATTTGAGAAGATTCCGGATGAAGCTCAACCCGGCCAAGTGCACATTCGGCGTGCCGTCTGGCCAGCTCCTTGGCTACCTCGTCTCTCAGCGAGGGATCGAAGCCAACCCGGACAAGATCAGTGCCCTGGAGAAGATGGAACTGCCGCAGTGCCTCAAGGACGTCCAGAAGTTTGCTGGCTGCCTGGCCTCCTTGAGCCGCTTCGTCAGCCGGCTGGGGGAGAAGGCACTGCCCCTGTATCAACTAATGAAGAAGGCGGACAAGTTCGTCTGGTCACCGCAGGCGGACGAGGCCTTCCGTGACTTGAAGCGCGTGCTCTCAACCGCGCCAATCCTTGCAACGCCGGCTCCAATGGAGCCGATGCTGTTGTACATCGCAGCCACCAACCGAGTGGTTAGCGTTGTCCTGGTGGTGGAGCGCAAAGAAGCCGGCAGGGAGCAGCTGGTCCAGCGCCCAGTCTATTACCTTAGCGAAGTGCTCTCCCAGTCGAAGCAAAATTACCCCCACTACCAGAAGGTCACCTACGGCGTCTACATGGCGGCCAAGAAGCTCAAGCACTACTTCCAAGAGCACCCCATCAGGGTGGTTGCCACGGCACCCTTGGCGGAAATCATCGGCAGCAAGGATGCCAACGGCCGGGTTGCCAAGTGGGCCCTGGAGCTAGCCGCCCACACCATCCTCTACGAGCCACGCACAGCCATCAAGTCGCAGATCCTCGCGGACTTCTTCGTCGACTGGGCTGAGATGCAGTACCTGCCGCCTGTGCCGGATTCCACGCATTGGAAGATGCACTTCGACGGCTCGAAGATGCGCAACGGCTTGGGAGCCGGCATCGTCATCACCTCTCCCAAGGGAGACCGGCTGGACTACGTCCTGCAGATCCACTTCGCCGCATCCAACAATGTGGCGGAATATGAAGCGCTCATTCATGGGCTGAAGCTGGCCAAGGAGATTGGCGTGCGTCGCATACTCTGCTTCGGCGACTCCGACTTGGTCATACAGCAAGCATCTGGCGACTGGGACGCGAAGGACGCCAACATGGCCTCATACCGCTTCCATGTCCAGCAGCTATCCGGCTTCTTCGACGGCTGCGAATTCCACCATGTGCCACGAGCAAACAACGAAGCGGCTGATGCCTTATCCAAGATCGGCTCAACCCGGCAAGCCATTCCGCCGGGTGTCGCCTTGGCGGTTCTCAAGAAGCCGTCCATCATACCGTCACCGGACTCGGATTCAATATTCGTGCCGGCTGACCCGGGGGCTGCTCAGCCGAACCCGGGGGCTTCATCGCCCAAGTCGGGGGCTAACAAGCCAAACCCGCCGGCTAGCATGCCGAACCCGGGGACTTCTCAGTCCAACCCGGGGGCTTCATCGCCAAACTCGGGGGCTAGCAAGCCGAACCCGCCGGCTAGCAAGCCAAACCCGGCGACCATGCAGTCGAATCCGGAAGCTCCCACGCAGGAGGCCCTGTTGGTCAGCGTATTCGAGATAAGATGCGTACCTTCATGGGCACAAGAATTCCTCTCCTACCTCACCGACGGTGTGCTGCCTGATGATAGAGTCCAGGCCAGGCAGATTGAGAGAAGGGCCAAGGCCTATACCATCATCAACCACCAGCTGTACAAACGCAGCGTAAGTGGGGTGTTCCAGCGGTGCGTCGAGCCGGCTGAAGGGATTGAACTCCTACGGGAAATCCATCAAGGAGAGTGCGGACATCACGCCTCATCCAGAGCCATAGTGGCCAAAGCCTTCCGGCACGGTTTTTACTGGCCGACTGCGCTCAGAGACGCAGAAGATTTGGTGAAGAAGTGCAACGGCTGTCAGCGCTTCGCAAAGCAAAGACACCAGCCGGCTTCCGCCTTGAAAACCATCCCCATCACATGGCCGTTTGCCGTATGGGGCTTGGATATGGTAGGCCCATTCAGAACAGCGCGAGGCGGCATGACACACCTCTTGGTGATGATTGACAAATTCACCAAGTGGATCGAAGCCAAGCCAATCAAGAAGCTGGACGGGTCCACAGCCGTCACATTCCTCAAGGAAATCATTGTGAGATTCGGCTACCCCCACACCATCATCACCGACAACGGCACCAACTTCTCCCAAGGCATCTTCTCTCGCTATTGCGGGGAAATGGGGATCCGGATGGCCCTATCTTCTGTGGCACACCCAGAGTCCAATGGACAAGTGGAAAAGGCTAACGGCTTAGTCCTAGCCGGCATCCGGCCCCGGCTGGTGGAGCCGCTCGAGCGAGCAGCCGGCTGCTGGATTGAAGAACTGCCCAATGTGCTGTGGAGCCTGCGCACAACGACAAACCGCTCAGTCGGCTTCACACCATTTTTCCTCGTATACGGGGCCGAAGCCGTCTTGCCGACTGATATCGAGCATGACGCGCCAAGGATCAAGCTCTACACAGAAGCCGAAGCCAAAGAAGCTCGCGAAGATGGAGTTGACCTGGTCGAAGAGGCCCGGCTGCTGGCTGAGTCTAGATCTACTATCTACCAGCAAAGCCTCCGACGCTATCACAGCCGGAAGGTCCAGCCCTTAGCATTCCGAGAGGGAGACCTAGTGCTCCGGCTGATCCAGAGGACAGCCGGACAGCATAAACTATCATCCCCATGGGAGGGTCCCTTCATCGTGAGCAAGGCGGTAGGCAATGATTCCTACTATCTCATAGATGCCCAAGAGGCTAAGAAAAACAAGCCGGACAAGGCTGACGAGGAGACTAAACGTCCCTGGAATGTCAGGTTACTCCGCCCATTTTACACATGAGAGCAGGAATGTATGTATCCCTTGTATCCCTTTTGTGAGTTATGAAAAAGCTTGCGCCAAGAGCGCCGTTTCCGACAAGTTTTTCGCGTACTTTACCTTGTTTCGCCAATTGGCTTGAACCCTCTCACGCGGTCGGCTCAGTAACGTGATCCGGTTTCCGACAGCCGGCTTCCGATCCAGCTACAGACCGCAACCCGGCTGTCCGGCTGGCGGGAGTAAGGCCTAGGGAGCCGGCACGCGAAAAACGACTAAGGGAAAGAGTAAAAGCGAGTTGACTTGCAACTTTTCATAAAAGTGCCGGACTGCCGAATTCAGCTCGTTCGACTGAAATACTGTCGGCCTCACCCAGCGGCCCGCTCTTGATCCGGCGACGGATCGCAAGTCGGACGTACGACCGGCAAGAGCACAGCCAAAGAGTGGGGCGGATGGGAAAAAGCGAACGAGTCGAAAGAAAGCAACTCGGCACACAGATGATTAACAAACACATTAAAGCGTGCCTTAATAAAAGGATAATAACATTGTCTTACATATGCACCCGGCATCCCGGGGATTTAACGAATTGTCTTGGCAAAAGCATAAGGAAACAGGTAAAAGCTAAGCGCCGGCTGGATCAGAACCAGCCGGGGGAGCATCAGCAGAGCCGGCCGCCGGGTCATCCTCGGGCACGTCGTCCGCCTCCTCGTCCTCAGCCGCCTCCTCCTCGTCGTCAGACGGCGGATTCGGGTCCGCAATGAAGATGGACTTGTCGACGAAGTCGGCAATGGCGCAGGCACGGGCAAGCCGAGCAGTCTTGTTCTCCACCGGGAGCTTGTCCTCCACGTCGGCGCGCCGGAACTCCAACTGGTCGAGGCTAACCTCGTTATACCAGGAGAGCACAAAAGATAGCGCCATATCGGCTCCGGCGCGCGTGGCCGACTCCTTCCAGTCCAAGAAGCGGTCGGGAGCCCTGTCCAGCCAAGCGATGAGATTGGAGAGATCTTCTGGCAGCGTCTCCGTCGGCCACAGCAGTCGGATCAGCTCCTCCGCCGCCTTCCGCAGCTCCCAGCCAAGCTTGGTGACCGGCTCCACGCGGGCGGCGATGGACGCCAGATAGTCGTCCATGGTGAAGCAGTCGGAGCTCTGCTCCCCAGTGGCCTGCCGGCGATCCTCCCGCGCCCTGCCAACAGCCGCTAACGCCTCCTCCTGCGCCTC
Organism: Lolium multiflorum; assembly: GCA_030979885.1. Taxonomy (NCBI): domain Eukaryota; kingdom Viridiplantae; phylum Streptophyta; class Magnoliopsida; order Poales; family Poaceae; genus Lolium; species Lolium multiflorum. The sequence continues at coordinate 310,682,641 of CM061753.1, forward strand.
AGGGAAGGCCGCTGCAAAGAAGAAAAGCATGTCAGAAGCCATCAAAGCCGAAATAAGCTGAAAAATGCAAATTTTCGAAGTCCTAAAGTAAGCCTGGCGGCAGCCGGCAAGATCCGACTGCCCCCAGCCTGAAGATGGAGATTCCAAAGCTCTAAAGAAAGCCTGGCGACAGCCGGCAAGAACCGACTGCCCCCAGCCCGAAGATGGAGATATCGAAAAAATCAAGTTTCTGCCGCCGGCTGCCAACCTAAGCCGGCAGCCGACGGCCGAAAGCCGGCAAAGGGGAAGGCATAAGACAAAAGACTCACCCGCCAAGCCGCGGTCGAGCGCGCTAAGTTCCCCCAACCACCGCTTGGCGGTGGCCGACAGCTCGTTGGACTTGGTGGTCACCTCTTGCTGGAGCGAAAGCCGTTGCCGTTCCACCTCCTCCAACCGCTTGCTCAGACCCTCCAGCTTTTCCTCCTGTTCCTTCTTGAGGGCGGCAAGTTCCTTGAGATGGTTAGCCTCAAGAAGGCGCAGCCGTTTCAGCTCCCCGTCAGCCACCTTCAGCTTGGCGGCAGCAGCCTGGTTCGCCTCCTCACTTGTGGCGCATTGAGCGCGGGCAACTCGGAGGTCCGACTCAAGCTGCGGGACCCGGGCGGCCTCAGCTGCAAGCCGGCAAAAACAAGCCGTCAGTAAAACAGAAGCGTAAAAAAGAGTAAAGGCAAAGAAGAGAAAGCCTCACCCTTGACGACCTCCAGCTCACGAGCCAAGGCGGCCCGCTCGATCTTGGCCTTGTGGTAGCTAGTCACCACCTTGTTGTACAAGACGGTGCGTCGCTCCGTAACCGCCTGAAAGAAACAATCAGATATCCAGACGAAACCCGGACCGGCTCCAAGCAGCCGGACCATGCCTCGGAGGGCTACCAGGATAATAACAAAATTGCAAAAACAAGAAGACACCTACCTTGTCAGCATCCTCCAGCGTTGCTAGCTGGGCAAGGGCCTCGGCGGCCTTGTTCTTAAGGGCGGCCCGGTAGCCGGAGAAGACCATCTTCATGGGCGCCGTACCAGGCTGCCCCTCCCGGTTGAACACCTCGCAAGAATCCGCCTTGTGCCACGCAGCCTCCATGGTGCCAGCCGAGCCAAGGCTGGAGTCGGAGGCAGACGGCACATGCAGCAGCCGGGCCCCCTTGGCCACGTGAAGGCCCTCAGTTGGGCCCGGCGGGCCCCTCGTCCTCACCAGAGCCCGGGAGTCGGCGTCCTTTGAGCGCGCTGGCTCCCCCCTCGCCGGCTCCTTCCCGGTCGGCTCCCTCCTCGTCGGCTCCGAAGCTGGAGGCGGCGCGGTCGAAGCAGTCGGCCCGGTGGGAGCCGTCGCATCCGGCGCTTGAGGCGCTCCTTCGGAGAACTCTCCAGCACCACGACGTTGGGCGCGGGCCCGCCGACTCCGGTCGAAGGCGGCGCAGCCCCACCAGCTCCAGCTCCTGCCGCAGATGGCATGCCCCTGCCAGCTCCGGCTGCCCGCTCCACAAACGGGGCGCGGCGCGGAAACATGTCGTCTAAGGTCGGCCGGCGCGCCGACTGACCCTGGTCTCCGCCGCCAGGCGCCGCAGAAGAAGACGCCCCCGCAGAAGGTGGCGTGGCCGCAGGCGGCACGTTAGCAGCCGGCGGCGTGCGCGCGCGTGCTGAAGGTTGCGGGGTTGGCTCCCTCCTTTGCCGCTGAAGCGGCGACGTGACGGGAGGAGCCTGCCGAGAGCCGCCTCCCTGGGTAAACTTAATCGCGGCCCTAGTCGAACAAGCAAGAAAAGATAAATACAGAGAGGAAGGAAAGAAAAGGAATCAAACAACAGAGGAAAAAGAACTCACCCGGCTTTCTCCGGGACCTTCTTGGGCGCCAGCCGGCGCTGTTTCTTGGCCCTCGCCTCCGAAGCGGCCGTGGACCCGACGCCGGCCCGCTTCCTCCCCTTCGGCGCAGAAGTCGCCGTGCTCGTAGGCGGCGCCGCGCGCAGAGGCACCGCCGGGATGGGCCCCGTGCCGGATTGGGCCGGCTCCGCCTGCAGCTGCTCCTGCTCCTGCTCCTGCCCATGCTCAGGCGAAGGCGGCGGGTTATGCTCCCCCTGGCCGCCCTGATCCTGCGCCACCAGCAGATCGTCGTCGCCGGCTTGGTCGCCGGCTAAGTCAGCCGGGTCAACGAGATCCGGCGTCCAGACCTTCGTCGCCAAGTCGCCATCCTCGATGCCTTGGCGGGTGAAAAGCTGAAAACAAGACAAGATAAATATCGAGTCGGCCACGCTGCCGCAAGTCGGAAGACGGAAAAACATCAAACTTACCAGTTCAGGCGGCTGCTCCCGATCGTAAGGCGCCAGCCCCCAGTCCCAGTTGTCCGGCATGTTGGCCTTGGTGATGTTGTTCACCCGGTGAGCCACCTGGGACTTGGAGAGCTCCACCTTCGACGTCCGTGTCGGGTCGAGCCGGCCGGACATGTGGCCGATCTTGTGGACGCGCCACTGGAGCGGTATGACCCGGCGCGAGATGTAGGTGCAGAGGAGGTCCTCGGCACTCAGCCGGCCCCCCGTGACGCACTCGCCCAGGAAGTCCCACAGGAGGTTCACCTCCGCGTCCGGGTCCGAGGACTTGGGGTTGTAGCCCCAGTTGATCCGGCCGACTGGCGGAGCCGGGTTGAATTCCGGCAGGTTGAGCCGGTCGAAGGCCGGGCTCTCGTTCCGCACATAAAAGAAAGACATCTGCCAATTCTTTACAGAATCGACAGTCGGAATCCGCGGGAAGGACGTACCCGTACGGGGATAGATGGAGGCGGCGCCGCAGGTCCTCAGGCGGCCTTCGGTCGTCTGCGCCTTGATGTAGAAGAGCCGGCTCCAAAACTCCACGTCCGGCCACAAGCCGGCGTAGCCTTCCATGAAGGCCACGTAGCAGCTGAGGAGGATCATGGCGTTGGCCGGCAGGTGGTGCGGCTGCAGGCCGAAGTGATCGAGGAACCGGCGGAAGAAGTTGGAAGCCGGCAGACCCAATCCGCGGTCGAGATGCGCGCCGAAGACCACGCGTTCGCCGGGCTCCGGCCGAGGCTCCTCCTCCGCGCCCGGCGCCCTGGTAATCACCCCCGCCGGGATGCGGCGGAGGCGCACGAGCCGGGCAATGTCGTCGTCCTGCATATAGGAACCCTTCCAGGAGCCGCTCGGCTGAGCCATCGAGGACGAAGAAGAAGAGGAGGTCCAAGAGAGGCGGAAGGGCGAAGAAGAGCCGCTCCTCGCCGGAGGAGATCGCGGTGGAGAAGTGCGCGCCGTCGATGCGCGTGGCCCCGTGGCGCCGGATTGGCGGGTTTGCGGCGGCAGCTCGGCGGAGGATCGTCGGGGCGACCGCTCGCTGAGGTTCGCCAGAAGAACGGAAGAGGAATGGCGTCGGAGCAGCGAAGAGCTCGAGTGAAGAGAAGGAGCGAGGCAGGAGCGCGAGGAGGAAGAAAGGGGCAAGTGCCGCCTCGATACCGCCCCCGCGGCATTTATAGCCGACCGCGGCGGGCGGTTGGCCTCCAAGTGGCCGACGTGGGCCACGTCTCCGGATTTACTGCGCCGTAACTCCTCCCACGACCGCTACCGTTACCAGAAACGGCCACACCACGTCGCCCACTACCGCACCGGATCCGGAGGGACATTGATGTGACCAGACGAACCGGCGGCAGAGCCCTGGCGTCAGACCGGTCAAGTCGGGCGCAGGACCCGAGGCGGCGGAGACTCCGGCGCGCAGCGAGCCGGAGCCGGACAAGAAGTTCCACTCGAGCCAAAATTCATCAGCAAGGCGGAGGCGCCATCAGATCTTGCGAGAAAGCAAAAACTGTACAAGTGTAAAAAGTGGCCGGCTAGAAGCAGCCGGCAGGAACGAGCCGGATGAGGGCGCAGCCGGCTGAATGGAAATTCTCAGTCGGCCCCTCCAAGTGCCGTCTAATATATTCGAGAAGCCAGGAAAACCTGCCTAGGTCCTTCTGGACGCAGGACCTTGCCAGCTTCGGGGGCTAATGTCGGGGGGAAGACCCCGGATAGGGCAATGGACGCGGAGCAGCCGGCTGGCCACGGCCGGCTCGCGGCAAGGCCGGCTGAGAGCAGCCGGGCGCCGTGGCCGGCTGGTCCGGAAGCCGGGCTGGCTCTAGGTCCTAGTCGGCCTAGCTACGGCCGCCAATGCGTGGCTGGGCCGGCTTCTACAAGCCATATCCGACTGGGGTTTGTACCTCGAGACCGACTCGAGGCTGGCGAGTCTTGCCGGAAGGAACCGGGTTGGTGATCCGGGTTCCTAAAGTCCACGCTGACTCCATCTTCCGTAAAGCGCGGGGCACTGTGGAGCAATAGTGCCACGCGCCGGACAGGCCGTCAGGGCTTACGACGATCCGTACTGGCTACAGTGGCTGACGGCGACAGGGACACCTCCTCCATACCGCTGACCGTGGCAGCCGGATGGGACAGGCCACGATGCCTCAACCACTCCGACGTCACCGCCTCGGGAAGGAGCGGAGCCGGAGCCGGCCAAGCGGCCAGTAAACTATAGGGTCTTATATGTAAAGTGCCGGTGCCTATATAAGCCGCACTACCCCTCTCGTGCGGGGATCGATCATTATTGCTTTCACCCACCTACAGAGCTGCCCTGTGAGAGAGACCATCGTCTCCCTTAGCCTCTCAGGAGCAGCCGGACACAGCTCTAGGAGCACCATTGTATTGTGTGATCATCATATACACTCATAGCAGGAGTAGAGGTTTTACCTCCATCGGAGGGCCTCGAACCTGGGTACGTCGCCGTGTCGCTCGTGCCCATACCCGCATCCGGATACCGCCGTGAGATCCCTCAGGAACCACTTCGATTAGCCACCCTATGGCATATGCCGTGACGATACCACGACACTCTAAGCTTGGGGATGCACCCGGTGGTTCACCCCTGCATATATCAAGAAGACTCAAGCGTCTAAGCTTGGGGATGCCCAAGGCATCCCCTTCTTCATCGACAACATTATCAGGTTCCTCCCTGAAACTATATTTTTATTCCATCACATCTTATGTGCTTTTCTTGGAGCGTCGGTTTGTTTTTGTTTTTTGTTTTGTTTGAATAAAATGGATCCTAGCATTCACTTTATGGGAGAGAGACACGCTCCGCTGTAGCATATGGACAAGTATGTCCTTGGTTTCTACTCATAGTATTCATGGCGAAGTTTCTCCTTCGTTAAATTGTTATATGGTTGGAATTGGAAAATGATACATGTAGTAATTGCTATAAATGTCTTGGGTAATGTGATACTTGGCAATTATTGTGCTCATGATTAAGCTCTTGCATCATATGCTTTGCACCCATTAATGAAGAAATACATAGAGCATGCTAAAATTTGGTTTGCATATTTGGTTTCTCTAAGGTCTAGATAATTTCTAGTATTGAGTTTGAACAACAAGGAAGACGGTGTAGAGTCTTATAATGTTTTCAATATGTCTTTTATGTGAGTTTTGCTGCACCGGTTCATCCTTGTGTTTGTTTCAAATAAGCCTTGCTAGCCTAAACCTTGTATCGAGGGGAATACTTCTCATGCATCCAAAATACTTGAGCCAACCACTATGCCATTTGTGTCCACCATACCTACCTACTACATGGTATTTTCCGCCATTCCAAAGTAAATTGCTTGAGTGCTACCTTTAAAATTCCATCATTCACCTTTGCAATATATAGCTCATGGGACAAATAGCTTAAAAACTATTGTGGTATTGAATATGTAATTATGCACTTTATCTCTTATTAAGTTGCTTGTTGTGCGATAACCATGTTCCTTGGGGACGCCATCAACTTTTCATTGTTGAATTTCATGTGAGTTGCTATGCATGTTCGTCTTGTCTGAAGTAAGAGAGATCTACCACCATATGGTTAAGCATGCATATGTTAGAGAAGAACATTGGGCCGCTAACTAAAGCCATGATCCATGGTGGAAGTTTCAGTTTTGGACAACAATCCTCAAATCTCAAATGAGAAAATTATTAATTGTTGGTATATGCTTATGCATAAAAGAGGAGTCCATTATCTGTTGTCTATGTTGTCCCGGTATGGATGTCTAAGTTGAAGAATAATCAATAGCGAGAAATCCAATGCGAGCTTTCTCCTTAGACCTTTGTACAGGCGGCATAGAGGTACCCCTTTGTGACACTTGGTAAAAACAATGCATTGTGATGACCCGGTAGTCCAAGCTAATTAGGACAAGGTGCGGGCACTATTAGTACGCTATGCATGAGGCTTGCAACTTATAAGATATAATTTACATGATGCATATGCTTTATTACTACCGTTGACAAAATTGTTTCATGTTTTCAAAATCAAAGCTCTAGCACAAATATAGCAATCGATGCTTTTCCTCTATGGAGGACCATTCTTTTACTTTCAATGTTGAGTCAGTTCACCTATCTCTCCACCTCAAGAAGCAAACACTTGTGTGAACTGTGCATTGATTCCTACATATTTGCTTATTGCACTTATTATATTACTCTATGTTGACAATATCCATGAGATATACATGTTACAAGTTGAAAGCAACCACTGAAACTTAATCTTCTTTTGTGTTGCTTCAATATCTCTACTTTGAATTATTGCTTTATGAGTTAACTCTTATGCAAGACTTATTGATGCTTGTCTTGAAGTACTATTCATGAAAAGTCTTTGCTATATGATTCACTTGTTTACTCATGTCATATACATTGTTTCGATCGCTGCATTCACTACATATGCTTTACAAATAGGATGATCAAGATTATGATGGCATGTCACTCAGAAATTATACTCTTTATCGTTTTGCTCGGGACGCGCAGAACTAAGCTTGGGGATGCTGATACGTCTCCGACGTATCGATAATTTCTTATGTTCCATGCCACATTATTGATGTTATCTACATGTTTTATGCACACTTTATGTCATATTCGTGCATTTTCTGGAACTAACCTATTAACAAGATGCCGAAGTGCCATTCTGTTTTTGCTGTTTTTGGTTTCAGAAATCCTAGTAAGGAAATATTCTCGGAATTGGACGAAATCAAAGCCCAGGGGCCTATTTTCTCACGAAGCTTCAGTCCGAAGGAGAGACGAAGAGGGGCACGGAGGGCACACCATAGGCGGCGCGGCCCCCCTTGGCCGCGCGGCCCTGTAGTGTGGGGCCCCCGTGCCGCCTCTTGACCTGCCCTTCCGCCTATAAAAAGTCTCCGTGACGAAACCCCAGTACCGAGAACCACGATACGGAAAACCTTCCGGAGACGCCGCCGCCGCCGATCCCATCTCGGGGGATCCGGGAGATCGCCTCCGGCACCCTGCGGAGAGGGAATCATCTCCGAGGACTCTACGCCGCCATGGTCGCCTCCGGTGTGATGTGTGAGTAGTCTACCCCCGGACTATGGGTCCATAGCGGTAGCTAGATGGTTGTCTTCTCCCCATTGTGCTATCATTGTCGGATCTTGTGAGCTGCCTAACATGATCAAGATCATCTATCTGTAATTCTATATGTTGCGTTTGTTGGGATCCGATGAATAGAGAATACTTGTTATGTTGATTATCAAAGTTATGCTATGTGTTGTTTATGATCTTGCATGCTCCCGGTCCAATTCTCTTCTTGAAATACAATCTCTCTAATCTTGTTCTCTGTTTTACGCAAACAATCATCTTCCACACAATACGGTTAACTCTTTGTTACTACAAGCCGGTGAGATTGACAACCTCACTGTTTCGTTGGGGCAAAGTACTTTGGTTGTGTTTGCAGGTTCCACGTTGGCGCCGGAATCCCTGGTGTTGCGTCGCACTACATCCCGCCGCCATCAACCTTCAACGTGCTTCTTGGCTCCTCCTAGTTCGATAAACCTTGGTTTCTTTATGAGGGAAAACTGCTGTGCGCATCATACCTTCCTCTGGGGTTGCCAAACATTAGAAATACTGCTCATATTCTTTGCAAAATCCCGGTATTATCATCAAACACCAAAAAGGGGGAGATTGAAAGAACATTTCATGATCTCTGAGTTTTGTGTGTTTGTTAACAACACCGGTGACAATTTAACCGTGTGCTAAGTGGTTTACAGTTTAGGAAAAGATATCACAGGAAAATCTCGACTCACTCAAAAAGGAAGAAAAGAAGGAGGAACACAGAGCGGGCCCGACACTCGCTCAACACAGCCAGGCACTTCGTGTGTGTACCCACCGCGTGAGTGCACCTTGCATGCCGGCATTTCTGGCCGGCAATGGCGGCTGCTGTCATCTTCTGTTTCGAAAATGTGGCCGGCACTGCCGGCGTCTCCGGCCAGCACTGAGTTCGTCTCCAACGGCAGAATGCTGGGGGTATAAATACCCCCTTCTTCACCTTGGAAGGTTGCTCAAACCCTAAGATCTTCATCCTCCATTGCTGAGCCACCAAGAACACCAAAATCCAGGATCTCCTCCCTCAACCACCCAAATCACTTGTGCTTTGGAGAATCGAAGGAGAAGACCCCGATCTACATCCTCACCGAAGCGTTTCTCATTTCCCCCTCTTATGCTTGAGGGCCCCCTTGCTAGTGTTCCTCTTTGGATCCCTAGTTGATTTGTGTTGATGTATTGTTGTTGATTGTTGTGTTGTAACAGATTTGGGAGCCTCCAATTCGGTTGTGGATGTGTGCCCCAAGAACCTTGTAAAGGCCCGGTTTCCGCCTCGAGGAAATCCCTTAGTGGAAGTGGGCTAGGCCTTCGTGGCGTTGCTCACCGGAGATTTGAGTGAAGCCTTCGTGGCTGTTGGTTTGGCTTTCGTAGCAACCACACTCCTCCAAACATAGACGTACCTTCTTGCAAAGGAAGGGAACTACGGGAATCATCTCCGTGTCATCGCGTGCTCCACTCTCGGTTACCTCTATCCTATTCTATCTCTTATATTGCTTAGCTATATCTTGCTTAGTTGTTTGCCTTGTCATATAGGTAAATTCACTTAGTTGCATATCTAGAGAATTTACCTTTGTGTCAAGCCTAAATTGAAAAAGAACTAAAAATTGGTTAGCACCTATTCACCCCCCCTCTAGGTGCGGCATACGATCCTTTCAGCAGCACCTCCGCACTTGGTAAGATGTATGGTGTCGATGAAGACGTCATTCTCACTGTTCCAGCGGGCGGAGGAAGTAGTAGATCCTCATCGGAATCCCGGCAGCACGACGGTGTGCTGACGGTGGTGGTGGAGAACTCCGGCAGGGCTTCACCGTAAACCGTGCGGGAGATAAGTGGAGGAGGGAGTCGCTAGGGTTTAGAGAGAGGGGCTAGGGCGACGGCTCTTGGTGCTCGTGGTGGTGCGGCCAAGTTGTTACCAACCCCTCCCCTCCTCTCCCCTTTAAATAGGTGGAAAACCTAGGGTTCACCCAAAAACCACATTCAAGTCCAACTCCAAAACTTACCAAATTGGGAGACCTAGATCAAGAGGGATTCCTCCCTTTCCTTCTCATGTGGCCGGCCATGAAGGTGGAGTCCTAGGGATGCCATAGTGAATTGTTCTGGATGATTCTAGAACCTTCCATAAATTCACCGGACCATTCCCAAATTTGTAATGTGACTTCCCATATATGAATCTTATTCTTCGAACCATTCCGAAACTCCTTGTGATGTCTTGGGTCCCATCCGATACTCCGAACTATATTCGAACTCCATTCCGTATTCCATACCTACTTAAAACGACATCGAATCTTAAGTGTGTCACCCCTATGGTTCGCGACTATGCAGACATGATCGAGACACTTCTCCGATCAATAACCAACAGTGGGACCTGAAGATCCTTAATGGCTCCCACATATTCAACGATCACTTCGTGATCGAAAGAACCATTAACATACGATACTGATTCCCTTTATCACGCGATATTTTACTTATCCGAAGTTTGATCCTCGGTATCTCTATACCTAGTTCAACCTTGTTACCGATAAGTACTCTTTACTTGTACCGTGATATGACATCCCTTGTGAGCTAGTCACATGCTTGCAAGCTAATTGGATAACATTCCACCGAGAGGGCCCAGAGTATATCTATCTGTCATTTGGATGGACAAATCCCACTATTGATCCACGTGCTTCAACCTATACTTTCCGAACACTTAATGCCACCTTTATAACTACCCATTTACGAAGTAGTGTTTGATGTCATCAAAGCATCCATCCGGTGTAGGTGATTAACATGATCTCATGGTCGAAGGATTAGGTTACTATGTATCTTAAAGCTTGAAGCAAAACAAACTTAATGACTTGATCATATGCTACGCTTACTATGGGTGTATGTCCATCACATCATTCACCTAATGATATGATCTTGTTATTAATAACATCTAATATTCATGATCATGAAACTATGATCATCTATTAATCAACAAGCTAGTTTAACAAGAGACTTACTAGAGACTCTTTTATGTTTACAAAACACACAAGTATTAATGTTTTCGGTTAATACAATTATAGCATGGGATGCAAACATTTATCATAAACACAAATATATAATAATAACCATTTTATTATTGCCTCTTGGGCATATCTCCAACAGTCTCCCACTTGCACTAGAGTCAATAATCTAGATTACATGGTAATATACCTAACACCCATGGCGTTCTGGTGTAGGTCATGTTTCGCTCTAGGGAGAGGTTTAGTCAACGGATCTGCCACATTCAGATATGTGTGTACTTTGCAAATCTTTATTTGCCGTCTTCACATCACTCGCGAATGAGTCGGCATTAATCGTATATGTTTGGTCTTCTGGTGGAACCTTAATTCTGCTCTGAAATATGTCACTAATATTGTCACACACAATATAGCTCCATAGTTCGACACTATCGGAACTACACCAAGTTCTCAAAGAACTCCTTGACTCAACATCCTCAGTCATTGTCAAAACAATGATATACTCTGCCTTCATTTGTAGAATCCATCACAATATTTAGAACTCATCTAAATCTAGCATAGACTTCTTCTAGCCCATTGTGCTACCTTTTAATGAACACTTAGCCTAATTGAGATTGAAATTTATTTTTATATGTGACCAAACTAATATTGGTGCAACACCTTACAACGATTTGTTTGTCATTACCCTATATAAAACTATATATTTATACACTCGGCTCTCACAAAGCACTCAGGGATATTCTTACTGTTATCCAATGATCATCATACGAATCATTCTGATATATGCTCGTAACACCTTAGAGCACAGGACATCTGATTGTGTACATATTATTCATGATCTAAAATCACTCATGTGTTTAAAATCACTCATGTGTTTTTACTCATTGAGTGTAATATACGCTCAAGTATTGTTAAAACTCCACATGGAAAAGAACACCTTCTTGACTTTTTCATATTGAAATACTTCAATATTTATTCTATGTACTTTGACTTAAACTTATTATGAGTTTCAAAATATTTTTATAGATCTTGACGCTAAATATGTTTTTAGTCCATATCCTTTCATTGAAGTTAATTTTCAATGAAACATTTTAATCACATCAAGTCCATAATTAAATCAGTTCTAATCAATGATATGTCATCTACATAAAGTATTATAAATATGTCTCTGCGCTCCCACTTAATTTCTTGCAAATGCAAGCATCTTCATCGTTTTCGATGAAATCAAAAAAGTCTAAGATAGAGTTCGGACAACACTAAGATCGACTTCCCCTCCTCGCGGACTGCTTCCAGACGCCCGTCTGTGGCGGGAGCTCTTCTTCCTCCACCTCCTTCTCCTATGAAGATGACGTCTCATCATTCCTCATCCTCCTCAAAGCTGATCTCTGTGACGGCTCCTCATCGAACTCAATCACAACCTTCTTTCCTGTCTTCACATAATCTTCCAGTATGTAACGGTTCGGAGCATTTCCCCTCGGCTTCAACATGTAAGCAGACCGTGTGGCATGCAGTTGCTCCTTGGCTTGAGCTAGATTGCCATCGTCAGGAATCTTGCCAAGGAGGAGAGAAATGGTTAGAAAAAATTTAAATTACTAAGCACATGGTTGAGGGCAACAAAAGATTTCGTACCTCCGAACCGCGACATTCATCTTCAGAAGAGGATTTAGCAATTTCGCCATCGCGGCAACCTAGCAAGTTTTCAAATGCCGCAACACGTAAGTGTGTTGTGTCGTGGAACTAAGGGTTAGAAAGTCGCCAAACGCAATAGCTTACCTTCAAAGTTGGTAACCATACCTTAATGAAATTCCGCATTGGTGAGCTAGCCTTTTCATCTGTAAGGCTCTGATCCCAAACAATCTCGCACTCCTCAGCAGTTTTTTTGGATCTCGGTCCGCTGTGACAAACATATTGTACACTATTTGAGCGAGCACATGCCAATATGGATGATGAACTAGGTAATGAGAGAATACAGTACCACAAAGTTCAGGGAGGAAGCAATAGAAGTCGATCTCCCTCTGCGAGCAAAGGTGTCGTGCTGGCTTTGCGCAACCTCATCGAACTCGATGGGGTCGTCCAAGATGTCGTCATCATACACGTGGTTCACTAACTCGATACGCGTGCTTCACAGAAACCAATGGATATAGTTGTTGAAAGCTTCCGCGTCGTACGACACAACCTCGACATGTCCGCCATTCCGTACTGCGTCCAAACAGTGCGCGAACGCTGTCACGTGATTCATGTGATGGTCATGCCAATTCTGGATCTTCCGCTACTGCTTCCTATCAAGCCCGCAGGACATTGGAACACAATGGATAAAGTAAGATTCCATCACTTGAATCAACAAGTTTACATCGCATGAATCAAGAAGTTTACCTATGGAGCGTGCGGTCCGTGTCTTGCCACTGAGGTGGGCACTGCTGATACAACCTAAACTGTCTCATCACTCTGTGCAGCTGGTGGTATCCAACCGCCCACATGCATATGAGTGGGCACCGCATACGCCAGAACCGCGCCTCCTCCGTGCACTTGGGGTTGAGGTCAGTCATCGCCGCGCCAATATGGTAAAGCTACCATATGGCTCCCAATCCACCTGCAGCATACAAATATTTCAGAATTCATGCCAGTAGAATTTATGAAAACGGATTGCAAAAGAGTGATCGGTTACCTGCTCAGCGGTAAGAGTGTCCAACTCCTCAGTGTAGTGCTTGTACATGACCATTGGATCGTTCATCACCTCCGAGACATGGTCCCACAAGTATGCCCAAGTGGGGTTCTCATGGTGATGAGGCCATGGCCTCTCGTTGAGTACCCTGGGACGCCCAACTGATAGGCGGTCCCAGCTCCATACGGAAAGTAGGAGCATGCATCCACCAATACCGCCGCTCCCAGTCCTGCTACAACCTTCGTCTAACTGCGTACATAAGACATTTGGTTAGTACTTTGTCTAGCATACTACTATACAAGAATATTAAAGATAGCAAATCGTTACCTGACGGTATAGGTAGGCAAGTGCCGTTGTTCCCCAACTCCACTTGTGCTGCAACACCGTAAGCGTCTTGAGCCAACACCAATGAGCCAACTTCCCACCATAGTAAGGAAAAAGAGTCCTCGAAATGACATACCACAAGTACACTCTGGTGTATGTCCTGACAGTGTCCCGGTTGGCCCCTTCGGGCATTCACCAAAGTTAGCCTTGATCCACTTGTAATTTGCCGGCGGAGCGGTCTATATTTTTTATTTGCGCTCGGAGGGCATCATGTCAATAGCGCCTCCATCTCTCGGCGCCACCCTTCGAGCGTGTTCATACACGGTGTCGCCACGAATAGGAAGACCAAGGATCATGGAAACATCCTGAAGAGTAGGGGTCATCTCGCCGGCCCTCAAGTGGAAGGTGTGCGTCTCCGGCCTCACCCAGGTCGACAGGAAGTCTCGATGATTATGACGCGTTCATGTCCCCCGGCTCACAAGAGTGATGAACGGGAGAAGACCGGTAGGCTCGATGTGCTCCGTGTACCGCTCATCATATGGCATGTCCTTCATGCTACCATGGTAACGGATCTTCAAGGGCTCAAGAGTCTACAAGCACATGCACACACATAATATTATTCCATATCCAATGGTTCTAAACAAGAGGTGTTAACAAAATAAATATTAGTACCTTTCTCTTTCCCGCGATATGATATGCCCGATGTTCCCTATCATACTGATCATCTAGGAGCCACATGATGACGCGTAAAGCACACGCCCGTTGGGAACCCCAAGTGGAAGGTGTGATGCGTACAATAGCAAGTTTCCTCGGTAAGAAACCAAGGTTTATCGAACCGGTAGGAGTCAAGGGCCACGTGAAGGTTGTTGGTGACGGAGTGTGGTGCGGCGCAACACCAGGGATTCCGCGCCAACGTGGAACCTGCACAACACAATCAAAATACTTTGCCCCAACGTAACGGTGAGGTTGTCAACTCACCGGCTTGCTATAAACAAAGGATTAAATGTATGGTGTGAAAGATGATGTTTGTTGCGAAGAGCAGGTAGAGAACAATGATTGCAATAGATTGTATTCAGATGTAAAAGAATGGACAGGGGTCCACAGTTCACTAGTGTGCACAAATTACAGTTGGGCAATTGATAAATAGAGAGGGTATAACAATGCACATACATATCATGATGACTAATATGAGATTTACTTAGGGCATTACGACAAAGTATATAGACCGCAGCATGCATCTATGCCTAAAAAGTCCACCTTCGGGTTAGCATCCGCACCCCTTCCAATATTAAGTTGCAAACAACGGACAATTGCATTAAGTATGGTGCGTAATGTAATCAACACAAATATCCTTAGACAAAGCATTGATGTTTATCCCTAGTGGCAACAGCACATCCACAACCTTAGAACTTCTGTCACTGTCCCAGATTTAATGGAAGCATGAACCCACTATCGAGCATAAATACTCCCTCTTGGAGTCACAAGTATCAACTTGGCAAGAGCCTCTACTAGCAACGGAGAGCATGCAGATCATAAACAACACATATATGATAGATCAATAATCAACCTGACATAGTATTCCACATTCATCGGATCCCAACAAACACAACATGTAGCATTACAAATAGACAATCTTTGATCATGATAGGCAGCTCACAAGATCTAAACATGATAGCACATGAGGAGAAGACAACCATCTAGCTACGGCTAGGACCTATAGTCCAAGGATGAACTACTCACACATCGGTCCGGAGGCGATCATGGTGATGTAGGAGTCCTCGGGTGATAGTTTCCCCTCTCGGCGAAAGTGCGGAGAAGCCGTCCTCTGAATCCCCGAGATGGGATTGGCGGCGGCGGCGTCTTTGGAACTTTTCCGTATCGTGGCTCTCGATATAGGGTTTTCGCGATGGAGAGTTTAGAAAGTAGGCGGAGAGCGATCGGGAGAGGCGCACGGGGCCCACACCACGGGCCCGCGCGGGCCTCCTTGGCAGCTGCCGCCCGTGGGTCTGGCCTGCCGTGGCCCCGCCGTATGCTCTTCGGTCTTCTGGAAGCCCTCCATGGAAAATAAGACCCTGGGCGTTGATTTCGTCCAATTCCGAGAATATTCCCTTTGTAGGATTTCTGAAACCAAAAGCAGTGACTTGAGAGCGGCGCCCGGCATCTTGTCAATAGGTTGGTGCCGGAAAATGCATATAAATGATGTAAAGTGTGTATAAAGCATGTGAGTATCATCATAAAGTAGCATGGAACATAAGAAATTATAGATACGTTTGAGAGGTATCAAGCATCCCCAAGCTTAGTTCCTACTCGCCCTCGAGTAGGTAAACGATAACAAGGATAATTTCTGAAGTGACATGTTATCATAATCTTGATCAATACTATTGTAAAGCATATGAGATGAATGAAGTGATTCGAAGCAATGGTAAAGATAATGAGTTAAACAATTGAATCATATAACAAAGACTTTTCATGAATAGTACTTTCAAGACAAGCATCAATAAGACTTGCATAGGAGTTAACTCATAAAGCAATAAATTCTTAGTAGCAAGTTTTGAAGCAACACAAAGGAAGATATAAGTTTTAGCAGTTTCTTTCAACTTCAACATGTATATCTCATGGATAATTGTCAAAACAAAGTAATATGATGAATGCAAATAAGCAAGTATGTAGGAATCAATGCACACAGTTGACACAAGTGTTTGCTTCTAAGATAGAAAGAAGTAGGTAAACTGACTCAACATAAAGTAAAAGGAAAGGCCCTTCGCAGAGGGAAGCATGGATTACTATTTTTGTGCTAGAGCTTTTATTTCGAAAACATAGAAACAATTTGCCAACGGTAGTAATAATTCATATGTGTTATGCATAAGACATCCTATAAGTTGCAAGCCTCATGCATAGAATACCAATAGTGCTCGCACCTTGTCCTAATTAGTTTGGATTTACATGGATTATCCATAGCATATGTTTCAACCAAGTGTCACAAAGGGGTACCTCTATGTCGCATGTACAAAGGTCTAAGGAGAAAGCTCGCATTGGATTTCTCGCTTTTGATTATTCTCAACTAAGGACATCCATACCGGGACAACATAGAAAACAGATAATGGACTCCTCTTTAATGCATAACCATTCAACAACAGATAATATTCTCATAAGAGATTGAGGTTGTATGTCCAAAGTGAAACTTCCACCATGATACATGACTTTAGTTAGCGGCCCAATGTTCTTCTCTAACAATATGCATACTCAAAACCATTTGATCATGATAAATCACCCTTACTTGAGACAAGACAGACATGCATAGCAACTCACATGATATTCAACAAAGGTGTAATAGTTGATGGCGTCCCCGAAACATGGTTACCGCTCAACAAGCAACTTATAAGAAGGAAATAAGATACATAAGCTACATATTCTTTACCACAATAGTTTTAAGGCTATTTTCCCATGAGCTATATATTGCAAAGACAAAGAATGGAGTTCAAAGGTAGCACTCAGTAATTTACTTTGGAATGGCAGAGAAATACCACATAGTAGGTAGGTATGGTGGACACAAATGGCATAGTTTTGGCTCAAGGATTTGGATGCACGAGAAGTATTCCCTCTCAGTACAAGGCTTTGGCTAGCAAGGTTGTTTGAAGCAAACACAAGTATGAACCGGTACAGCAAAACTTACATAAGAACATATTGCAAGCATTATAAGACTCTACAATGTCTTCCTTGTTGTTGAACACCTCACCCCGAGAAAATATCTAGACTTTAGAGAGACCAATCATGCAAACCAAATTTCAACAAGCTCTATGGTAGTTCTTCATTAATAGGTTCAAAGTACATGATGCAAGAGCTTAAACATGATCTATTGAGCAAAACAATTGCCAAGTATCAAATTATTCAAGATATTATACCAAACCACATGAAGCATTTACTGTTTCCAGCAAATAACAATGAACGAAGCAGTTTCAGCCTTCGCCATGAACATTAAAAGTAAAGCTAAGAACACCGGTGTTCATATGAACGAGCGGAGCGTGTCTCTCTCCCAAACAAAGAATGCTAGGATCCGATTTTATTCAAACAAAAACATACGGACGCTCCAAGTAAAGCACATAAGATGTGATGGAATAAATATAGTTTCACTAGAGGTGGCCCGATAAGTTGTCGATGAAGAAAGGGATGCCTTGGGCATCCCCAAGCTTAGATGCTTGAGTCTCCTTGAAATATGCAGGGATGAACCACGGGGGCATCCCCAAGCTTAGATTTTCACTCTTCTTGATCATATTGTATCATCCTCCCCTCTTGATCCTTGAAAACTTCCTCCACACCAAACTCAAAACAAACTCATTAGAGGGTTAGTGCATAATCAAAAATTCACATATTCAGAGGTGACATAATCATTCTTAACACTTATGGACATTGCACAAAAGCTACTGAAAGTTAATGGAACAAAGAAATCCATCCAACATAGCAAAAAAGGCTATGTGAAATAAAAGGCAGAATCTGTCAAAACAGAATAGTCTGTAAAGACGATTTTTTCAGGGGCATTTCACTTGCTCAGATGAAAAAGCTCAAATTGAATGAAAGTTGCGTACATATCTAGGATCACGCACGTAAATTGGCAGATTTTCTGAGTTACCTACAGGCAGGGCTACTCAATTTCGTGACAGCAAAAGAAATCTGTTTCTGCGCAGTAATCCAATTCTTGTATCAACCTTACTATCAAAGACTTTACTTGGCACAACAATGCGATAAAATAAATATAAGGAGAGGTTGCTACAGTAGTAACAACTTCCAAGAGTCAAATATAAAACAAAAGTGCAGAAGTAAAATAATGGGGTTGTCCTGCGATGGCGTATACGGCTGCGTCGGGTGGGGACAAGACGAAGGTGTGATACGTACGGTAAGTTTTCCCTCGAGTATGAAACCAAGGTTTATCGAACCGGTAGAGCCCAGAAGCACGTTGAAGGTTGATGGTGGCGAGATGTAGTGCGGCGCAACACCGGGGATTCGAGCGCCAGCGTGGAACTGCACAACACAAACCAGTACTTTGCCCCAGCGTCTTGTTGAGATTGTCAATCTCACCGGCTTGCCTGTAACAAATGATTAGATGTATAGTGTGGAAGATGATTGTTTGCAGAAAATAGTGAACAAGTATTGCGATGGGTTATTTGATGCCAGTGGACCGGGGTCCACGAGTTCACTTAGAAATTGTCTCTCCCCATAAGATAAACGGCATGTTGGGTGAACAAATTACGGTTGGGCAATTGACAAATAGAGAGGGCATGGCCATGCACATACATATTATGATGAGTATTGTGAAATTTAGGGCATTACGCCAAAGTACATAGACCGCTATCCGGCATGCTCTATGGCTAAAAAGTCCACCTTCGGGTTATCATCCGAACCCCCTCCCGGTATTAAGTTGCTAACAACGGACAATTGCATTAAGTATGGTGCGTAATGTAATCAGTAACTACATCCTCGAACATAGCGCCAATGTTTTATCCCTAGTGGCAACAGCATCACTGTCCCAGTTTGTCCTTCCCAGGATGCTGGGAGACATGACCCACTATAGGCATAAATACCCCTGTAGATTCTGACATCTACTTGTGACATCTACTGTGTGAGAGCATGCAAGATCATAAACAACACATAGATATAAATTGATAATCAACATAACAAGTATTCTCTATTCATCGGATCCCACCAAAGAAAACATATAGAATTACAGATAGATGATCTTGATCATGTTCGGCAGCTGATACGCGTACAACACGCGTCCGTTGGGAACCCCAAGAGGAAGGTGTGATGCGTACAGCGGCAAGTTTTCCCTCGGTATGAAACCAAGGTTTATCGAACCAGTAGGAGCCAAGAAGCACGTTGAAGGTTGATGGCGGCGGGATGTAGTGCGGCGCAACACCGGAGATTCGGCGCCAGCATGGAGCACACACAACACAACCAAAAAATGCTGCAGAAACGTTGGGTTATCGTCTCATAAACTTCTTTATGAAAAGGATTAACCGTGTTGTGGCGATGATTGTTTAGGAAAAGCGTAGAAACGATGTCGATGATTGTATTGAGTATAGAGAATTGGACCGGGGTCCACAGTTCTCTAGAGGTGTCTCTCCCATAAGATAAAAGCATGTTGGTGAACAAATTACAGTTGGGTGATATAAAGAGGGCATGACCATGCACACACATATCATGATGGGTATAGTGAGATTTAATTGGGCATTACGACCAAAGTACATAGACGCTATCGGCATGCATCTATACCTAAAGAAGTCACATGGGGTTATCATCGAACCCCCTCCCGGTATTAGAGATTTGCTAACAACGGAGACAATTGCATTAAATTATTGCGCGTAATGTAATCGGTGACTACATCCTTGAACATAGCACCAATGTTTTATCCCTAGTGGCAACGACACATCGTAACCTTAGTGGTTCTTGTCACTCCTCCAGATTCATGGAGGCAAGAACCCACTATCGAGCATAAATACTCCCTCTTTGGAGTTACTAGCATCAACTTGGCCGGAGCATCTACTAATAACGGAGAGCATGCAAGATCATAAACAACATAGACATAACTTTGATAATCAACATAACAAGTATTCTCTATTCATCGGATCCCAAAAAGCAGCATATGGGGTACGGATATATGAGTCTTGATCATGTTAGAGGCGGCGACTCACAAGATAAGAACCAATGAAGCACAATGGGAGAAGACAACCATCTAGCTACTACTATGGACCCATGGTCCAGGGGTGAGCTACTCACATCACTCGAGGAGCGACCATGGCGGCGTAGAGTCCTCCGAGAGATGAATCCCCTCTCGAGCGAGAGTCACCGGAGGCGATCTCCTGAATCCCCAGAGATGGGATTGGCGGCGCGGCGTCTCGATGGGTTTTATCGTGGCTCTCGGTACTCGGGGTTTCGCGACGGAGGCTAAGTAGAGGCGGAAGAGAGCGGTCGGAGCGACACACGAGGGGCCCACACCCACGGGGCGCGCGGCCGAGGCAGGGGCCGCGCCGCCCTAGGGTGTGTACCTCGTCAGCCCCACTCGTCTCCTCTTCGGTCTTACGGAAGCCGTGGCAAATAGGACACAGGCGTTGATTTCGTCCAATTCCAAGAATATTTCGTTACTAGGATTTATGAAACCAAAAACAGTGACAAACAGCCCCGGCATCGGCATCTTATTAATAGGTTAGTTCCGGAAAATGCACGAATATGACATAAAGTGTGCATAAAACATGTAGATAACATCAATAATGTGGCATGGAACATAAGAAATTATCGATGCGTCGGAGACGTATCAGCATCCCCAAGCTTAGTTCTGCTCGTCCCGAGCAGGTAAAACGATAACAAAGATAATTTCTGGAGTGACATGACATCATAACCTTGATCATACTATTTGTAAAGCATATGTAGTGAATGCAGCGATCAAAACAATGTATATGACATGAGTAAACAAGTGAATCATATAGCAAAGACTTTTCATGAATAGTACTTCAAGACAAGCATCAATAAGTCTTGCATAAGAGTTAACTCATAAAGCAATAATTCAAAGTAAGAGCATTGAAGCAACACATAGGAAGATTAAGTTTAAGGAGGTTGCTTTCAACTTGTAACATGTATATCTCATGGATATTGTCAACATGAGAGTAATATAACAAATGCAATATGCAAGTATGTAGGAATCAATGCAGAGTTCACCAAGTGTTGGCTTCTTGAGGTGGAGAGAAATAGGTGAGCTTGACTCAACAATGAAAGTAAAGAATGGTCCTCCATAAGGGAAAAGCATCGATTACTATGTTGTGCTGGAGGCACGATTTTGAAAACATGAAACAACTTTGTCAACGGTAGTAATAAAGCATATGTATCATGTAAATTATATCTTATAATTGCAAGCCTCATGCATAGTATACTAATAGTGCCCGCGCACCTTGTCCTAATTAGCTTGGACTACCCAGGATCACAATACACATGTTTTAACCAAGTGTCACAAGGGGGTACCTCTATGCCGCCTGTACGAAGGTCTAAGGAGAAAGCTCGCATTGGATTTCTCGTTATTGATTATTCTCAACTTAGACATCCATACCGGGACAACATAGACAACCAGATAATGGACTCCTCTTTTATGCATAAGCATGTAACAACAATTAATGATTTTCTCATATGAGATTGAGGATATATGTCCAAAACTGAAACTTCCACCATGGATCATGGCTTTGGTTAGCGGCCCAATGTTCTTCTCTAACAATATGCATGCTTAACCATAAGGTGGTAGATCTCTCTTACTTCAGACAAGACGAACATGCAACAACTCCACATGAAATTCAACAAGAGTAGTTGATGGCGTCCCCAGTGAACATGGTTATCGCACAACAAGCAACTTAATAAGAGATAAAGTGCATAAGTACATATTCAATACCACAATAGTTTTTTAAGCTATTTGTCCCATGAGCTATATATTGCAAAGGTGAATGATGGAATTTTAAGGTAGCACTCAAGCAATTTTACTTTGGAATGGCGGAAAATACCATGTAGTAGGTAGGTATGGTGGACACAAATGGCATAGTGGTTAGCTCAAGTATTTTGGATGCATGAGAGGTAATCCCTCTCGATACAAGGTTTAGGCTAGCAAGGCTTATTTGAAACAAACACAAGGATGAACCGGTGAAGCAAAACTCACATAAAAGACATATTGAAAACATTATAAGACTCTACACCGTCTTCCTTGTTGTTCAAAATTCAATACTAGAAATTATCTAGACCTTAGAAGACCAAATATGCAAACCAAATTTTAGCATGCTCTATGTATTTCTTCATTAATGGGTACAAAGTATATGATGCAAGAGCTTAAACATGAGCACAACAATTGCCAAGTATCACATTGCAAGACATTTATAGCAATTACTACATGTATCATTTTCCAATTCCAACCATATAACAATTTAACGAAGAAAAACTTCGCGACATACTTGTCCATATGCTACAGCGGAGCGTGTCTCTCTTCCACAAAGTGAATGCTAGGATCCATTTTATTCAAACAAAACAAAAAACAAAAACAAACCAACGGACACTCCAAGCAAAGCACATAAGATGTGATGGAATAAAAATATAGTTTCAGGAGAAACCCGATAATGTTGTCGATGAAGAGGGGATGCCTTGGGCATCCCCAAACTAGACGCTTGAGTCTTCTTAGAATATGCAGGGTTGAACCACGGGGCCCCAAGCTTAGGGCTTTCACTCTCCTTGATCATGTTGCATCATACTCCTCTCTTGATCCTTGAAAACTTCCTCACACCAAACTTAGAACAACTCATTAGAGGGTTAGAGCAATAAAAATTAACATGTTCAGAGGTGACATAATCATTCTTACCACTTAAAGCTATTGGACATTAATGGATCAAAGAAATTCATCCAACACAGCTAAAGAGGCAATGCGAAATAAAGCGAGAATCTGTCAAAATGAACAGTTCGTGATGACGAATTTTTATCGAGCACCAGACTTGCTCAAATAGAAAATGCTCAAATGGAATGAAAGTTGCGTACATATCTGAGGATCACTCACGTAAATTGGCATAATTTTCTGAGTTACCTGCAGAGAATTAGTCCCAGATTCGTGACAGCAAGAAATCTGTTTCTGCGCAGTAATCCAAATCTAGTATGAACCTTACTATCAACGACTTTACTTGGCACAATAAAACACTAAACTAAGATAAGGAGGTTGCTACAGTAGTAAACAACTTCAAAGACACAAATAAAAACAAAGTATTGTAGGTAAAAACATGGGTTGTCTCCGCAGCGCTTTTCTTTAACGCCTTTCAGCTAGGCGCAGAAAGTGTGTATCAAGTATTATCAAGAGATGATGCGTCGGCATTCTTACCAGGGGTGTTGCTCTTACCTTTCTTACTCTTATTCCTACTCTTTGGTCTAGGGAATACATGACCGCATCCGGGTGTAGAGGTAAAATTTAGAGTGCCTTTTCCCACATCTATGGTTGCTCCCAAGAGTTTCAGCAGGGATCTTCCAAGCGTGATTTGTCCTGTCCCTACACATTCAATAACAAGATAATCAGTGGATACCGTCCTTCCAAGAAAGGTTGTGAAAACACCTTCAGCTATACCCTTAGGAATTACAACAGAGTTATCCGTAAGAGTTATTTCTTCTCCCCCTTCAGTAAGTCCCCAAAGTGTCAAAGATTTATAAAAAAATTCAGGCATGAGGCAAAACTCGGACATAATATCACAACGAGCAGGAAAAGTTTCACCACCAATAGTAGCTTTAACGGTAGGCACCCACATTGAAGGTTCGAAGCTTAATGGAACATAATCATAGTATTCGCGAATTCGATTATACACTTCTTTTAAACAGGATATATTTGTTTCAATAGTGTTTAATCTATTATGCATGCTAGCATGAGATGGATCAAAATTATTATCGGAGCTAAATGATGTAATCAATTTCCTTATGGCATTAAAAGCTTGATCCCCATCACAATGAAGGAAATCTCCTCCCACTACAGCATCTAAGGCATATCTATAGCGAAGAATAAGCCCGAAATAGAAATTACTAAGAAGCAAACTTAAGGTCATTTTAGGTTCAGTTTTACTATAAGCATCAAAAATTCTAGACCATGCTTCTTTAAAATTCTCTTCACCTCCTTGTTTAAAAGTGAAGATCGATTCCTCAGGTGATAGAGTAGCAACTACGGGACTAGACATGATAATAAAGTAAATGCGAGTAACTATTTTTTTTTTGTGTTTTTGATATAGTAAACACGATAGCAAATAAAGTAAAACTAGCAACTAATTTTTTTGTATTTTGATTTAGTGCAGCAAACAAAGTAGTAAATAAAACTAAGCAAGACAAAAACAAAGTAAAGAGATTGGGAAGTGGAGACTCCCTTGCGGCGTGTCTTGATCTCCCCGACAGCGGCGCCAGAAGAAGCTACTTGACGGTGCTTGATGGAAGCGGTTGGGGAACCCCAAGAGGAAGGTGTGGTGCGTACAGCAGCAAGTTTCCCTCGGTATGAAACCAAGGTTTAATCCAAAGTAGGAGCCCAGAAGCACGTTGAAGGTTGATGGCGGCGGGATGTGGTCTGGCGCAACACCGGAGATTCGAGCGTAAACGTGGAACTTTGCCACCAACACAACCAAGGTACTTACCCTTTGAAACGGTGAGGTTGTCAATCTCCATGAAGCACAACAGCAACAAAGGATTAGCAAACATTATTGTGGAAGATGATTGTTTGCGAACCAGTAGAACAAGTATTGCGGTAGATTGTATTTGAGTATAGAGATGGACGGGGTCCACAGTTCACAAGAGGTGTCTCTCCCATAAGATAAACGGCATGTTGGGTGAACAAATTACGGTTGGGCAATTGACAAATAGAGAGGGCATGACCATGCACATACATATCATGATGAGTATAGTGAGATTTAATTGGGCATTACGACAAAATACATAGACCGCCAGCTATCGAGCATGCATCTATGCCTAAAAGTCCACCTTCGGGTTATCATCCGAACCCCCTCCGGTATTAAGTTGCTAACAACGAGACAATTGCATTAAGTATTGTGCGTAATGTAATCGGTGACTACATCCTTGAACATAGCACACCAATGTTTTATCCCTAGTGGCATCAGCACATCCGTAACCTTAGTGGTTCTTGTCACTCCTCGGTTCACGGAGACATGAACCCACTATCGAGCATAATGCTCCCTCTTGGAGTTACTAGCATCATGGCCAGAGCATCTACTAATAACGGAGAGCATGCAAGATCATAAACAACACATAGACATAACTTTGATAATCAACATAACAAGTATTCTCTATTCATCGGATCCCAACAAACGCAACATATAGAATTACGAGATAGATGATCTTGATCATGTTAGGCAGCTCACAAGATCTGAAACAATGAAGCACAATGGGGAGAAGACAACCATCTAGCTCCTTTCTGCTATGGACCCATAGTCCGAGGGTAGACTACTCACACATCACTCCGCCGGAGCGACCATGGCGCGTAGAGTCCTCCGAGGAATGAATCCCCTCTCATTGACGAGAAGTCTTTTGGAAGGCAGTCCTCTGAATCCCAAGAGATGGGATTAGGCGGCGGCGCGTCTCGATTACTTTCCCGTATCTTGGCTCTCGGTATTGGGGTTTCGCGACGGAGGCTTTAAGTAGGCGGAAGGGTAGGTCAGGAGGCGGCACGGGGGCCCCACCACGGGGCCGCGGCCGGGGGCAGGGGCCGCGCCGCCTGGGGTGTGGCCACCTCGTCTTCGTCTCCTCTTCGGTCTTACGGAAGCTTCGTGGCAGATGGGACCACAGGCGTTGATTTCGTCCAATTCCGAAATGTTTCGTTACTAAGTTTCCTGAAACCAAAAACAGACAACAACAAGCGGCACTTCGGCATCTTGTTAATAAGTTAGTTCCACGAGAAAATGCACGAATATGACATAAAGTGTGCATAAAATATGTAGATAACATCAATAATGTGGCATGGAACATAGAGAAATTATCGATACGTCGGAGAGGTATCAGCATCCCCAAGCTTAGACAATGATAGCACAATAGGGAGAAGACAACCATCTAGCTACTTGCTATGGACCCATAGTCCGGGGGTGAACTACTCACTCATCACTCAGGAAGGCGAACATGGCGGCGTAGAGTCCTCGGGAGATGATTCCCTCTCGGCGGGGGTGCCGGAGGCGATCTCCTGAATCCCCAGAGATGGGATTGGCGGCGGCGGCGTCTGGAAGGTTTTCCGTATGACTCTCGGTACTTTGGGGTTTCGCGGCAGAAGGCTATTTGTAGAGGCGGAAGGGCAGGTCGAGGCGTCACGAGGCCCCGGATGAAGGGCGCGCGGCCGGGAGACCGCGCGCCTGCTGTCTTTTGGCCGCCCTCGTGGCCCCACTCGTCTCCTCTTCGGTCTTGGAGGCTTTCGTGGCAAAATAGGACCCTGGCGTTGATTTCGTCCAATTCCGAGAATATTTCCTTACTAGGATTTATGAAACCAAAAACAGACAGGAACTGGCACTTAGGCATCTTGTTAATAGGTTAGTTCCAGAAAATGCACGAATATGACATAAAGTGTGCATAAAACATGTAGATATCATCAATAATGTGGCATGGAACATAAGAAATTATCGATACGTGGGAGACGTATCAGCATCCCCAAGCTTAGTTCCTGCTCGTCCCGAGCAGGTAAACGATAAACAAAGATAATTCTGGAGTGACATTCATCCTTAACCTTAGTCATACTATTTGTAAAGCATATGTAGTGAATGCAGTGATCAAAACAATGTAAATGACATGAGTAAACAAGTGAATCATATAGCAAAGACTTTTCATGAATAGTACTTCAAGACAAGCATCAAGAAGTCTTGCATAAGAGTTAACTCATAAAGCAATAATTCAAAGTAAAGGCATTGAAGCAACACAAAGGAAGATTAAGTTTCAGCGGTTGCTTTCAACTTATAATATGTATATCTCATGGATATTGTCAACATAGAGTAATATAACAAGTGCAATATGCAAGTATGTAGGAATCAATGCACGATTCACACAAGTGTTTGCTTCTTGAGGTGGAGAGAAATAGGTGAAGCTGACTCAACATAAAAGTAAAAGAATGGTCCTTCAAGAGGAAAGCATCGATTACTATATTTTTTGCTAGAGCTTTGATTTTGAAAACAAGAAACAATTTGGTCAACAGTAGTAATAAAGCATATGTATCATGTAAATTATATCTTACAAGTTGCAAGCCTCATGCATAGTATACTAATAGTGCCCGCACCTTGTCCTAATTAACTTGGACTACCGGGATCATCGCAATGCACATGTTTTAACCAAGTGTCACAAAGGGGTACCTCTATGCCGCCTGTATAAAGGACTCCTCTTTTATGGATAAGCATGTAGCAACAATTAATTTTCTCATATGAGATTGAGGATATATGTCCAAAGCTGAAACTTCCACCATGGATCGTGCTTTAGTTAGTGGCCCAATGTTCTTCTAACAATATATATTACTCTAACCATAAGAGGGTAGATCGCTCTTACTTGAGACAAGACGAACATGCATAGCAACTCACATATTCAACAAAGAGTAGTTGATGACGTCCCCCAGGAACATTGTTATCGCACAACGAGCAACTTAATAAGAGATAAAGTGCATAAGTACATATTCAATACCACAATAGTTTTTAAGCTATTTGTCCCATGAGCTATATATTGTAAAGGTGAAGAATGGAAATTTAAAGGTAGCACTCAAGAAATTTACTTTGGAATGAGGCGGAGAAATACCATGTAGTAGGTAGGTATGGTGGACACAAATGGCATAGTGGTTGGCTCAAGTATTTGGGATGCATGTATTCCCTCTCGATACAAGGTTTAGGCTAGCAAGGATATTTGAAACAAACACAAGGATGAACCGGTGCAGCAAAACTCACATAAAAGACATATTGAAAACATTATAAGGCTCTACACCGTCTTCCTTGTTGTTCAAACTCAATACTAGAAATTATCTAGACTTTTAGAGAGACCAAATATGCAAACCAAATTTTAGCATGCTCTATGTATTTCTTCATTAATAGGTGCAAAGTATATAATGCAAGAGCTTAAACATGAGCACAACAATTGCCAAGTATCACATTATCCAAGACATTTTAGCAATTTACTACATGTATCATTTTCCAATTCCAAGTTCCAACCATATAACAATTTAACGAAGAAGAAACTTCGCCATGAATACTATGAGTAGAACCTAAGAACATACTTATCCATATGCAACAGCGGAGCGTGTCTCTCCCCCACAAGGAATGCTAGGATCCATTTTATTCAAACAAAGGAAACAAAAACAAAAACAAACGGACGCTCCAAGCAAAGCACATAAGGCTGTGATGGAATAAAAATATAGTTCCAGGGGAACCTGATAATATTGTCGATGAAGAAGGGGATGCCTTGGGCATCCCAACTTAAACGCTTGAGTCTTCTTGATATGTGCGGGGTGAACCACCGGGTGCATCCCCAAGCTTAGAGGATTTCACTCTCCTTGATCATGTTGTATCATCTCCCTCTCTTGATCCTTGAAACTTCCTCCACACCAAACTTAGAACAACTCATTAGAGAGTTAGTGACAATCAAAATATACATGTTCAGAGGTGACATAATCATTCTTAACATCCGGACATTGCACAAAGCTACTGAAAGTCAGTGGAATCAAAATATCCACTGAGCCCCATAACAAAGCAGGCAATGTTAGTAAAGGCAGAATCTGTCAAAATAGAACAGTTCGTATTGACGAATTTTATTGAGGCACCAAACTTGCTCAAATGAAAATGCTCAAATTGAATGAAAGTTACGTACATATCGAGGATCACTCACTTAAATTGGCATAATTTTCTGAGTTACCTGCAGAAATTTCTTAGATTCACAATGACCAGCAAAGAAATCTGTTTCTGCGCAGTAATCCAAATCTAGTATGAACTTTTCTATCAAAGACTTTGCTTGGCACAACAAAACACAAACATGATATGGAGAGGTTGCTACAGTAGTAAACAGCTTCAAGACACAAAATAAAAACAAAGTACTGTAGTAAAAATATGGGTTATCTCCCATAAAGGCGCTTTTCTTTACGCCTTTCAGCTAGGCGGAGAAAGTGTGTATCAAGTATTATCAAAGGGTGGTGCACCTACAGCGGGGTGGGAGTTTTCTCAACCAAACATAGTATATTGGATACATAAGTTTTGGCGTCTCCTTTTCATTAGTCTTGGGCTTGCTACTCTCATCAAACAAATTTTGAGGGACAAGCCGCAAAGTTATTTTCTAGTGCATCATTCATCGCTAGGAGCTTGCATGGTATTGGTGCTTTGATCTCCCCACCATCATTAATATTATTAGAGTACCTTATTCTCTCCATATCCATCTTTTCAAGGAGACTAACAAAATTGGTATAAGAACCAAGCATATTATATTTAGCAAAGACCTTTCTAGCCTCTCTTGCTAGACCACCAAATTCTCTAAGAAGGGTTTCTAAAACAAAATCTTTCTTTTCCCCTTCTTCCATATCACCAAGTGTAAGAAACATGTGTTGGATTATGGGATTGAGATTAACAAATTTAGTTTCCAACATGCGAACTAAAGCAGCAGCAACAATTTCATAAGTAGGAGCAAGATCTACCAAGTGTCTATCTTCAAAATCTTCAATGGTACTAACATGGTTGAAAAATTCTATATTATTTCTCCCAACTATAGACCCACGTCCGGCATGTTTTTTACGGTAAAATTAAAAGGAAACATAGTAAATAAGTAAAGCAAATACAAGTAACTAATTTTTGTGTGTTTGATATAGCAAACAAGATAACAAATAAAGTAAAACTAGCAACTAATTTTTGTATTTTGATTTAGTGCGACAAACAAAGTAGTAAATAAAATAAAGCAAGACAAAAACAAAGTAAAAAGAGATTGCAATGTGGAGACTCCCCTTGGAGCGTGTCTTGATCTCCCCGCCAACGGCGCCAGAAAAAAATGCTTGATGGCGTGTACAGCACACGTCCGTTGGGAACCCCAGAGAAAGGTGTGATGCGTACGGCAAGTTTTTCCCTCGATGAAACCAAGGTTATCGAACCAGTGGGAGCCAAGAAGCACGTTGAAGGTTGATGGCGGCGAGATGGAGTGCGGCGCAACACCAGTTCAGCGCCGCGTGGAACCCTGCACAACACAAACCAAGTACTTTGCCCCAACGTAACGGTGAGGTTGTCAATCTCACCGACTTGCTGTAACAAAGGATTAGATATATAGTGTGGAAGATGATTGTTTGCGGAAAACAGTAGAACAAGTATTGTAGATTGTATTTCGGTATAGAGGTGGACCGGGGTCCACGATTCACTAGAGGTGTCTCTCCCATAAGATAAACGACATGTTGGGTGAACAAATTATAGTTGGGCAATTGACAAATAGAGGCATGACCATGCACATACATATTATGATGAGTATTGTGAGATTTAATTGGGCATTACGACAAAGTACATAGACCTCTATCCAACATGCATCTATGCCTAAAAAGTCCCTGGTTATCATCAAACGGATGAAGCACAGTGACCGGGTATACGTGAGCACGATAGCGCACGACACGTGTCCGACGGACGTTTGTTTGTCCGTGAGACCTTTTCATCTTAGTGACCCGCTTTGCGCAAATGACCACGATTCGACCCCTCCGCTGTGAGCCCTGATGAGCGCCTCCACGCGGCCCAAATCGAGCCCCTCCATGTGAGCCCAGATGGTGGCTCGGCACCACAACGACAGTATTCTCCTTCTTTTTGTTCGTGTCGTGACCGGCAGCGAGGGAAGGCAGAGCAGCGAGGAGCGCGCCACCCCGGAGAAAATGTTCATCTGCTTCCTCCTGGCTGGCTTGTTCGCCGTGTGTGCTGAACACCACCGTCGCCGTTGGGTGCTCGACCGCGCAACTGCCTCTCCCTTGCGCCGCTCAGCTGCTCCTTCTCGGCGCGCGTCGGCTAAGGAGACATAAGGCTCTCACGCTTTCGGCCTCGCCACTGGTCTTTGGCCAGGATCCTCCAATTAAAACTCTTGCCCCAGTTGATGGGAACGCAGCATGGCTTGAATCAGCATCGCGGTCGGGTAGGTGGTGGCAGTAATGGGATGACCAAGCGTCTAGGCCGGGCGCTGGCTGCCTTGCACGCGAAGCTCATGGGCACTGTTGTTCATACTACTAGATGTTGAGTAGCTATGGATTCGCGCGGAGGGATGTGAATCGTGGATTCGTGGTGTGCCCTGTTTTATCTGAGCCATTTGGGATTGACTGTTGTGTGTCACCAGAGCATCCCAAACTCGCGCGGTGTTGGATGTGTTGGGAGCTCGATTTGGGCGTGGTGGCGGGGCGGCCCTAGCTTCCTTTCATGCGGTGCGACGAGCTCTCGTTGAATCGAAGCGGGATGAAGAGCTCATGCGTACCCAGGCTCAGCAGCCAGCTCCTTAAGCAGAAGCTTCCACACCCGCCGCAGACCTCTCTCCTACCACCTCCCGCCGCCACCGGGCGTCGTGCGTCGCCTGGCCTTGAAAATCGCCGTCATTGCAGGCAACACTGGCGCCCCAAATCATCCCGCCGCCACTTCGCCGCCACACTAACGCTTGAATCTGGTGCAGTGGGCTGCTCGGAGCAGCGATCTGGTGAAGATGCCGTTTGTGGGTGTGGAGGTGCGGCTCGCGGCTGTGTTTATGTTGAGCGAGGAGCGACCGACCGGCGTTCATAGACTTTTAGTCCTTATCGACTTGATTCGCCTGATAAGACGAGAGGCACGGAGAGTGATTGATAAGGAGAGAGAGCGTGTCGGCTGATGAATAGGCGACAACAAACAAAGAAAAAGCGATTACGGTAGAGGCGCAGGTTTGCGTGAGTTTACAAACGGAAGCGCAGTCTCAAAGCCAATCAACGCTAACGAATGCGTGCACACGTATACACCCGGTCTGGAAATCCACTCTCTATCATCCCGCCCCCTCCCGGTATTAAGTTGCTAACAACGGACAACAATTGCATTAAGTATTGCGCGTAATGTAATCGATAACTACATCCTCGAACATAGCACCAATGTTTTATCCCTAGTGGCAACGACACATCCATAATCTTAGAGATTTCTGTCATTCCCAGTTCACGGAGACATGAACCCACTATCGAGCATAAATACCCCCTCTTGGAGTTACAAGCATCTACTTGGCCAGAGCATCTACTAGTAACGGAGAGCATGCAAGATCATAAACAACACATAGATATAAATTGATAATCAACATAACAAGTATTCTCTATTCACTTCGGATCCCAACAAACACAACATATAGAATTACAGAGAGGATGATCTTGATCATGTTCGGCAGCTCACAAGACTTGAGCAATTAAGCACAATGAGGAAGACAACCATCTAGCTGCGCTGGACCCATAGTCGAGGGTAGACTACTCACTCATCACTCCAGAGGCGACCATGGGCGTAGAGTCCTCCGGGAGATGATCCCCCTCTCCGGCAGGGTGCAGGCGATCTCCTGAATCCCCAGAGATGGGATTAGCGCGACGGCGCGTCTCTGAAGGTTTCCCGTGTCGTGGCTCGGTCTTGGGGGTTTCGCGACAAAGGCTATTTGTGGGGAAGGGAGCATGTCGAGGCGTCACGAGGGCCGGATGACGAGGGCCACGTAAGACTTCAGCAGCAGCGCGTGCTTTCTGGCCTCGTGTTACTGGTTGACTCTCGGTCTTCGACTTCGTGGCAAAATAGGA
Source organism: Lolium multiflorum (assembly GCA_030979885.1). NCBI lineage: Eukaryota > Viridiplantae > Streptophyta > Magnoliopsida > Poales > Poaceae > Lolium > Lolium multiflorum. The sequence continues at coordinate 310,715,283 of CM061753.1, forward strand.
CCATAGGCGTCGATTTCGTCCAATTAAAGAGAATATTTTATGATTTACAGTAAAAACAATGACAATATTTGGCACTTCGGCATCTTGTTAATAGGTTAGTTCCGGAAAATGCACGAATATGACATAAAATGTGCATAAAACATGTAGATATCATCAATAATGTGGCATGGAACATGAGAAATTATCGATGTAAAAACATGGGTAGTCTCCCATAAGCGCTTTTCTTTGCACAGCCTTTGTTCGCGTGAAGAGGTAATGTATCAAGTATTGTAAGTGAAGCATCAATATATTTTGTTCTAATAATAGAATCATAAGGTAACTTCATTCTATTTCCTAAGGAAGTATACATACCTTTCTTAAGAGAAGTGATACTTAATATTTACCTTCCTTATCAATAATAGCACCAACGATTCGAAAAAGGTCTTCCCAAAATAATGGGGACACGATGCATTGCATTCAATATCCAAGGCAAACAAATCAACGGGGACAAGGTTATTGTTAACCGTAATGCGAACATTATCAATCCTCCCCAAAGGTTTATTTATAGAATTATCAGCAAGATTAACATCCAAATAACAATTTTTCAATGGTGGCAAGTCAAACATATCATAGATTTTCTTAGGCGTAACAGAAATACTTGCACCAAGATCACATAAAGCATTACAATCAAAATCATTGACCTTCATCTTAATGATGGGCTCCCAACCATCTTCTAACTTCCTAGGAATAGAAGTTTCAAGTTTTAATTTCTCTTCTCTTGCTTTAATGAGAGCATTTGTAATATGTTTTGTAAAGGTCAAATTTATAGCACTAGCATTAGGACTTCTAGCAATTTTTTGTAAGAACTTAATAACTTCAGAGATATGACAATCATCAAAATCTAAACCATTATGA